>JACEVL010000032.1:572500-672500 GCA_020284085.1 Aporrectodea caliginosa | reverse complement strand
TTATGCACGATTTAACTTCTGATAATGTAACCACTTTTTTGATGAGAAAAGACGGAAAAGCAAAAAAAAGGTCATCAGAATTTTTGTAAGACAAAAATTTTCAGGAAATTCTTGCCCCCGGCGCACGAACCCCTAGTTACGCCACTGGGAATCAATACGAAATTTGGAGGCTGTTTTCCCCTAGATATTGCTGATACATTGAATACAGTAATGGGATTTGGGAATTAGCCATTGCAACTTACCCTGAGAAAATTAATTCCTCTGCCTGCGATGTATTACCCTCCCCACCCCTTCAACCATCGGATGCATGTTAATACTGACCATGGGAAACTTTAGCCTGTTTATTGCTCTAATTAACGGTGCCCTTATTTACATACCTCTGGCAAGGAAAGCAATGTTATCAATGTCGCAAATCTGCACTTCTGGCACGCAAAGGTTAAATTCATGTGTCAATAAAAAAATGTGTGAAAGAAATTTTTCTAAAAAAATGTTTTCACAAAATTTTCCCAGTCGGGCCTAAAAAAGTGACTCGGTCAGGTTACCGGAAACACAACATTATTTTCTTTTGGCCGTACAACTTAATAATAAGAAATCTTTCGAAATGGTGATTCGAAGGCCCAAAGAGAGGCGGGCTGTTGATGATGCAGATCTGAATGCAACATCAGGGCTTCAAAGGGTTACTAGTATGGTTATCCTAGGTGTAACCATCTCAGATAATCTCAGCTTTACGACCCATGTCAACCACATATGCAGTCAGGCCCGAAGGTCACTTTATGCATTGCGCACCCTGGTGGCGCATGGCTTATGAGGACCTAGCTTGCATGACGTAGTGAGAGTCACGACCCTATCTAGGGTGCTTTATGCCTCCCCAGCTTGTTTGGATTTTACTACACAAGGGGATCGTGACAGACTAGGAGGGGTCTTACGACGTCTCATCAGAGGTCGCTACCTCCCAGATAACATCCCATCTATAGATCATCTATTTCACATAGCAGACACCCGCCTTTTCTCAGTCATTACGAGAAATCCGGGGCATGTCTTGTATGACCTACTCCCACCAGTCAAGCAGACAGGGCATTTTCTACGTGCAAGAACACACGACCGAGAAATCCCAAGCACTAATAGATTGATTAGGAAAACATTCATCATAAGGATGTTATTTGAATAAATTTAGTTTAATGGGTAACGGGTTAGATAATCTATTTGTAGACTAAAATATGGAACATAATGACGAACTCTATAGTTTAATCATCTTTAATGTTATTGATATGCTTCAGTTTTTGTACACCATAGTGCGGTATGCAATTGGTTTCAATAAAGAATATTTCTATCTATCTATCTACATAACCGTGTTTCTAGCCAACTTAACTGCTGTTAATCACTTCCAGTTGGTATTGGTAACAGAGAGTTTAGCTGAAACTACAAATAGTTATAAATACCCTGTTTGAAGTTATAACAGCAGAATGTTACACCCATATTGCATTAATTACTCAGCTTGTCCACTGAACAAAGAATCTGATTTGAAACCGTCTTATTGTTAAATCAATTATTATACAGCTGTTTCTTACCTAACCCCATACAAAGGACCTATCTTAAGGAGCTAGGACTGGCAACTCTATACAACGTCATGTGACTAGTTTGTGGCGATAATTGGGGGTCAGGAAAATGTCACATCTTGTTTACATAACAAGAGCATTCATTTACCCTAATTATATTCATTAAGGCAAATAGACAATTAATTATGTTTGCAAAGCAAACAATTGCCTGTGAAAATTTGAAACACTGTATCTAATATCAGAAACAAAATTTAAAGTGGATCAACGTCTATGTTTAAGTGTGAAATGGATATATAATTATTTTTATGAGTTACCATTTCTTTAAATATAGATTCCTTGTCCCATACCAACAATTACTGCAATCAATTACAAGTATCAATTGGATACTTTGACTCTTCAGCCTCACATTAGAATGTGTTGGGTTGTTGGGTATTCCATGTGGCTAGTCTGATTGTGACCTCTGGATTCTCCATTTGATTGGGATTTTTGACCATCAGTTTCCTTGAAACAATGATCAGCTGATGCCTTTACATTTTAATAGTGGCACTAAATAAGTAAGTAAGTAAGTATATCCTTTATTGAAAAACCAACTGCTAACCGCATTTTGGTGAACAAAGATCATCAAATGAAAAATTAAGTATAAAGCATCCGTGTGACAAATGTTTTACGAGATAGAGAGTTTGCCTTAGGTATTATTCTATTGTGGGTTCTGGGGCGTAGCGAGTATGAAACAGTTTTCACGGGAGGCAGTAGTTGATGTAATACATGTGCGGGGTTGCTGATGATGGTAGAAAAGAGGTTAGAGTCTGCTTTTCTGCAAAGTTGCTCGAAACTTTGGTAGGATTCCGGTAGATAACGAGACCGGACCAGTCGCCGTATAGTTGCCTGGACGAGAGCGTCCCTCTACCCCCACAAAGCCCCACCATGCCGGGGCCGCATAGAGCATCCGCGACACTGTGGTAGCATTTGTTACATCACACAGAGATTGGCCCTTTAACCTATGTGCTGTTAGAACGCGGAGGGCATACATTGACTGCCTAGCCTTAATGACAATGTTAGGTTAATTAGGTTAGATTAGGTGAAACTGAAGAAATATAATTTGAGTTTACCAGTATGTGCATAAGAGAATTTAATATTACTTGAGAGTTCAATATTAATTGAGAGTTCAATATTAATTGAGACAGTTGCTGCAATAGTGTATCTGGT
Organism: Aporrectodea caliginosa; assembly: GCA_020284085.1. Taxonomy (NCBI): domain Eukaryota; kingdom Metazoa; phylum Annelida; class Clitellata; order Crassiclitellata; family Lumbricidae; genus Aporrectodea; species Aporrectodea caliginosa. Next base: position 669,738 of record JACEVL010000032.1, on the reverse strand, counting down.
TGGTATTATATGATGATTTTTCGAGAATTATATGATGAATTGTTTTTGTTTTAACGGAATGTGCTGGAAAAGACATGAGCCAGATCCTCAACCAAGTCCAACACCAATGGCAATCTTTGGTTTTTCTACAGAAGCACTTACAAATGCAACAGAAGGTGAGCTATATATCAACTAATTACATTTACTGCATACTGCATAGTTCAGCAATCACAACACTCCACTATATCAGACGTTTCATTTTCATATATCGGCTCAAGCAAACTATGCATTCATGTGTGTTGGGCCATCTATCTGCTTGGAGAAATCTTCTGCTTCATATCTACACTGCTTTGTATGATGCAGTTCAACATTTTCTGTTCAGCACTGTTAAGTCAATTAGATAGCCAATTAGTATCCAGCATTATAGAGAAACTTTTACAAGGTGCTATCAATGTTCCATCTAAGCTGTACAGGGCTTGTGAATGGGTAAAAACTTCAAAACAGCATGCACGATTTTTTATTTTAGCACATGTAGCCGATTTGTTTGATTTTCTACAAATATTGAAGTGTAAAGTTTTGGTAGTTTAGGGAATTTTCAAAATAAGGTAAGTGCAGCATAAATTGCCTAATGTTGGTCCCTGGCATGTTTAATGGAAGGAGGTACTTACTGAGCCATGCTTCAGGGCAGCAGGCAGTCTTCTGTTTAGTGTCTTGCAGTCTAACTTCATAATAAAGAAGAAGAATGGGGAAATGCAAAGAAGAATGTGAAGAATGTGAAGAAAAAGTGGAGAAAAGAGGATGGGGAAGGGAAATAGGAAGGGGAAGGGGAAGAGGAAGAACTTTCTGCAAGCTTAAGTCAGTTATAGTCCTGAAGTATTAACACATGTGTTCATCATTTTGCATAGCCTAAGCATATAAAGAGGATGGTCAGTCCTTGCTCTATCTTGCTGCCTGAGGGAGAGAGAGGACTGGAAGAACACACACACTTCCTAATGACTGCTCTGCTTGTTAAACCTGCTGTTCCAAAGAGGGTTACCCTAGCCAGTCTCTACATGCCCATGCTGTAAACGGAGACTGCATGTCAGGCCACCTGTGTGGTAAAGTTTCTCTGACCTATGTCCTCTGTATGGTGCTTGAATCTATCCAATAAGCTGGGGTCTGTTCCTCACCAGTCATTTCCAGATGTCACTGACTTGTCTATATAGTAATTATGTGGCCTACAGCACCTTTATGAGGTACTTAAAAGGTGATATGTTAAGGCCTGATACATACTGAATATTGGATATATCTATAGTGTGTATATACATGTATATAACTTTATATATATATATATATATATATATATATATATATATATATATATATATACATACATACATTTATATGGGAATGTGGTGAGTGTTCACTGCACACAGCATAAATCAAGTTTTGCATGTGATGTGGTTTAATGAGGTTTGCTTTGAGATCTATGTCATTAATGACCCATTACTTATATTGTCATTCATGATAAGAAGTGCATGGTAGTCAACAGCTGTGTTGTCATGTTGCTTAATGCACATAGTAACAGTTATCACAGCCCATCTTCTGTCTGCCGAGAAACAATATCTATCCTCTCTTGTTCACTCCAGTTCATCCATTCCTCGAAACCTTTGGAAAACCATAAACAATCTTCTCAACCGTGTCATTTCTCACATCCTCTTCCAAACTTTATCGTAGGTCCATCCATTGCCGACTTCTTTGCATCCTTCTTCACTGACAAAGTCACCTCCCTCCGTGTCTCATTACAGACTCAAGGTTAGCAAACTCAACTTCCGTGCAAACCGACTCTTTACCCTCAGGTTTCATGCTGACGTAACTTTTTCATCTAATGCATCTCTTCACCTCTTAGAGCCTGTTTTTGTCAGTCCTCTTCAAAGAAAAATTGCAAACTTGATCCAATACCAACTTCTTACTCAAAGACTTGTCAACCCTTTTTGTTCTTCTTGTATCCAAGATCCTAAACCTGTCTATCAACTGGTATGTTTCCGTTGCTTTTGAAAAACTTGATCATTAACCGCTTCTCAGAAAACCATCCATAGACAAGGAACTCCTCTCCAACTACCGTCCAATTTAAAATCTCTCTTTCGTATTGAAACTTGCCTCAATGGCTATCTTACCTCTAACACGCTCCTAAACCCAAACCAATCTGTCTACACCAAAATAACTCCACTGAGACTGTCCTCATCTCACTGGACAGCAAATTTGTCTTAGCGATAGGTCATCGACAAGTCTTTTGTCTGTGTCTTTTGTACATTCCTGTTGCCTTCGATACCTTAGATCATGATGTCCTCATTAAATGCCCTTTCTTCTGTATTACGACTCTCTGTTACTGTCTATCTATCCTTATCTTGATCAAGTCATATCTTATTCATAAGGCCAAAAAAAAATAATGGTGTGTTTCCGGTAACAGAGTTAAAAAAAACTGGGTAGGTAGGTAAAATAATTTTATTTTGGTAAAATAATTTTATGCAGTGATTTCCCAAAATTTCGCCACCATTATTTCCATTGAAAGACCGCTAGTTTCCGAACGTCTCTGCTTTAGTGAATGCACCTATAATGTCGCGATTCTGCATCTCCGGCATGCAAAGGGGCCGAGGATGAGCTTAATGTACCGTATGTGAAGCACACAAAAAAATTTTTCCAAAACATTTTCTGAAAAAAAAAATTTTTTTTTACAAAATTTTCCGTAAAAAAAAATTTTTTTTACAAAATTTTCCGAGTCGCGGCAAAAAATTGACTCGGTCGCGTTACCGGAAACACACCATTATTTTGTTTTGGCCTAATTATTCATGTACTGTTATTGCTGTTGGATATTAATTTTATCTCATCCTCACTTTTCTTCCTCTGGGTCCTCTTCTGTTCATTCTTTAGACCTGTTCACTTAGCAAACTCATTTCCTCATCCTCTGCTGATCATGACCCATATATATCAATGACACACAGCTTTTTGTATCTTTCTCAGATGCACTGAATCATCTATGTAATACTATAACCAAGATATCAGACTGGATGGCAACCAACCTTCTGTACTTACATTGAACTCTTCAAAAACAGATTTTCTCATATAAATTGGCCTCCATGAACGACTTAACATGAGCTAACTAACCTTGCCAGACCTTTCTCCAATGGATCTCACGTCACTCTCACCTTAACTCTTCTCTAGTCTGCAATCTTGCAATCATCCTCTACAAAAACTTTACCCTGTGCCATCACATCACTCAGTTATTATGCACTTGCTACATGCATGTTTGTGTCCTTTGTCGAGTTCAGCCCATACTTGATTGCCACAACAATAGCCACCTCAGTTGTTCACTCCAAACTTGATTATTGCAACTCCATTTTCTATTTCATTGACTCGTCTCAAACAGCTACTAACAATGCTCTTGCCCAATGTCCATGCAGTCACCAATACTGTAATATTGTAATGTTTTGGTTGCAATAAAACAACTTGATTGATTGATCGATTGATACCCCAAACATCAACACTTAACTTCAATTTTTAAATCACTTCGTTGGCTTAAAGTCTTTCAGCACATCCATTACAACATTTTATCTCTTATCTGCAATGCCTTTCAGACCTCTCAATCCTCTTACTTTGCCAGCTATTTATACCTTTATCTTGGTCTCCAGTCTCCTTCTCTCTCAAAATCTGCACTGTTTATTCCTTGCTGTGACAGCTGTATCTGATGAACGTCCAAAATATCTCTGCCAGTTCATTCATCTACCCCTTTTGCCTGTCAATGTCAGCACTCCCCATTTTCTGCAGCATTTCATTTAAAGCCTGAAAATGGAACTTTAAAAGCTATCCTATCCTGGTTCCTAAGCTGCACCATCCTATGACCACCATCACTAATAGTGGACTATGCTGTCTCCTCAAACTAATAACCCAGATTCTAACCTGGCGCCAACCTCAAGCAAACAATCTGACTTTGCAGACCTAACTTGATATAGCGCCAGTGAATTAGATGGTGGTCCCTGACGCGGCATTTTGTATGGCGCTGAGGAATACCAATTACATGCAATTACATGACATTACATGTTGTTGGTTGTCACTGTTAGTGAGAGATACTCAGATACATGGTAAAGAAGTTGACAGTGTATGGTGAATCTAAATGGCTTACAAGTTTTGTAGATGCTATAGTATCCGCCCACTTAGTTTACTGCATTCAACTTAATCATAAGCACCTGGAGCTGGTATAAAATTTTTCCTCTGAGGAAGAGTTTACTACTTAACACTTAACAGGTCGATGCCAAAGTACAGAGGCAGAAGCAGTAATTCATGCCACAATATCTATTTGAACATATATTTGTTTACCATATCTTCTTTAGACCAGTCATATTTTAAAGTAGTTCCAAGTGTTTTTGCTTTCATGTGTTAAATTTCACAATTAGTGCTTGCTTGCTAGCAGGCACTATAAATTAATTTTGGTCTTTTTTAGACTTAGAAGCTGTCATAGTCTGAATATACAACAGCTTTCCTGTGTAAAATGTGATATGTATCTATTTATGTTGAAAATTTTGGGAACCTTGCAAAGGCGTCTAACACATACTGTAGATGAAACTTTCCTTGAACAGAAGTTTGGATTTTAAGTGGAAGATTTGTTGGTCCGTTTTTCACTACATGAAAAAGCATGATGTGCTTGAGTCATGTGATGGAAGTTTGGGATATACACCCACAAGTTGCTGAGCCGTGTTTGTTTGTCAATGCTTTTCTTTTCTTACTTGATATACGAACACATAGCTCCTGATGCTTTATGGGGCCCTGATATCACCTTTCTTGACCATTTGGGTGGTCTGCTTAGTTGATCCCTAGATTCTTTGGAAGCAACAACAGCATAACTGTTTGCACTGAAACATCTCTTCCAGTTGTCTGCTATGTGAATGTAGGTGTCAGAGATGTAGTCTGGCATAAGATCATTCAGTGCTTTGTAGGTGATCAAGCACAGTTTGTAGGTAATAATCAGTTGAGGAACATGCATGCGTGATGTGTTGCATTGGCTGCCTATGTCTCAGCGGATCTCATATCGCATTGCTGCTCTGGTTTCTCGTTGTGTTCTTGGCTGCGCTCCATCTTACTTGCGTGATCTTTGCCGCCCAGTGTCTGATGTTCCAGCGCGTCGGGTGCTTCGCTCTGCGATGAGGGGTGAGTTCCTTGTTCCACGGACTCGCTTGGCTATTAGGCAGCGCCGTGCTTTCTCGGTTGTTGGCCCTTCCATCTGGAATGACCTACCACTTAAGCTCCGTTTTTTACTTGTAAGCCATCTGACAGGGTTCTACAAGTCCCTCAAGTCTTTTTTTTCTTTAGTCGTGGCTGGGCCGGGAGCGCTCCTGAGTAGTTTCTTGAAGGGGCGCTATATAAATACTCTGAATGAATGAATGAATGAATGCAACCAGCATAGGTTGTTAGGCCAAAACAAAATAATGTTGTGTTTCCGGTAACCCGACCGAGTCACTTTTTAGGCCCGACTGTAAAAATTTTGTGAAAAAAATTTTTTCTGAAAAAAATTATTTAAAAAAAAAAGTTAAAAATTTTTTTTTTTTAAATTGACACATGAATTTAACCTTTGCGACATTGATAACATTGCTTTCCATTGCATAAAAATATTTTACAAAATAAAATTTTTTTCCTACCTACCTACCCAAATTTTAAAACCACTGTTACCGGAAACACACCTATATTTTTTTTTGGCCTTATGTAGCAGATCAGTTACACGATTAAGTCACACAGTCTTCACTCTGAAGTTTACACTGTTTTCACTCTGAAATGTTTGCAGATATAAACTGAAGTAACTATATCACCCGTACTAGCGCCACTAAGCTTATTTTAATTGACACATACAAGCCCAAATGGGTTTTGTTTTACATACCAGTACATTATTCACTACCATTAAAGTTCGATTTACTGTAGTACTGTCAATACTTCTGTAAGATTATCACTGGTTCTACTCATGTCATCCTTGCTAAACAGAATTTAATATGCACTGACTGTAAACTAACATGAGCTGCTTGTCTGCTCTTCTGATCTTGAAGGACTCCGACACTATTTAAATGCCATGGTGTTATACAGTTAAGAATATTACCCTGCAGTTTGCTTACTCAATTTAATTGGTCATTGTGCAAAATATTCTTTCCAGGTGTCAGGAATAATTGTCCAGACTTGGGTACTGAATGTTCAAACATCACAAGGATTATTGAATGCCATAATGGCTTCTGCTGCTTACATAATGATCAACAGTTGTGCAGGTAACATCATGGGACAGTTGGTGGTGCTTTCAAGTACATATAATAATGATACATTCACTCAGTTTTTCTTATGAATACGTGTTGAATTATGGTGCATGAGATTGTCACTTAGTGTTTAGAGACATCTAAAATAAGAAGGCTGCTTACAATGAATTGAAAGGTAATTGATTGCGAGACTCAGCATACTACGAAAACGCTGTGTCCAGAGATGAGATGACCATTGTTTATGCATTGTATTCACTTCAATAAATTAGTCTGTCACGAGCGGAATATGGCCGATAAAAAATTCTTGTACATGCCTGGACTTCTGCTTGTCGAAGTCTGCATTTCAGAGTTATTTCTTAAATCTGCTCTGGATTTCAGGCCCTTTTTAAAGTACTTGGTTGCATATCTAACGCATATCACTTTGTCTTCACTAGAGTGAGGATGACTAGATAAGCCTTTGAGCTTCTTCTCCTCATGAGTCGAATTATTCTTTTACTTTGAACATCTATTTTTCACAATATTAGAGTTTTAACCATCTTAGCATGGGCACATAATATAGGAAGGTTTCATAAAGGAAACCAAGGTTTCAGTACTTTATTAGATGCAAAGTTAGACGTGGGAACAAGGGAGATCAAATTGCATCCTTGTAATAACTGACATATATAATAGCTCTTGTCTGTGGATCTGCTGCTCATACACAGTATGTGAGAACATGATTGCAAAAAGTGAGTTTATGTAAAAGTGTACTGTTTGACCCAAACCATGGACTGTTGAATTTTTAATATTCACTTTTTCACTGCTCTCAGAGCTGCTACAGAGTCTGTCTTTTTTTCAGCTGTAAAGAGGGTTGGATAGGAGATCATTGTGATGTCCAGGATGATTTTGGCCACCTTGCAAGTAAGCATGTCATTTTCATAAATTCTTTAACTCAGGCCTAGCATCATTTCTTTCTTGTATTGATATTCTAGGATGTCTCAGTTCATACCGTATGGTCAGAACAGTACCAATACAATGTTCTGTATGTGTACAATATCTGGCACTCACCATAGCCTGACCGGTTTTCCTGACCTCTTCGATTTCAAAAGGGCCTCTCAAATGGATCCTGATTTTTGACTAAGCTTTCACAATTCAGAATGGATTCACAATCAATTAATACCTTGTGAATTATGATAATGGCACTATAAGTCATTAGAAGTTGATAGCGTTATTAGAATTTACTGATTTTTTTAGCAGATTGCATTAGTTTTTATGTTGTTCTTGTTGGTATATACATGCTCTATATATCTAATATATAAAGTGTGATTTACACAATTTGAGTAGCTAACTTGTGGAAATTTCTGTATGTTAATATTGGTGTTGTGAAGAAGACTGACGTAACCAATACTAACTTCTTTATTTACATCTAAAATTTGGCTATTCAGTGATTTGATTCTACCCTTTTAATAAAAAGCAAGAAAATGCTAGTCAAGTCTCCATACTCCATATTTAAATGGCATGTAAAGGACTGATAGACTCCGATTAAGGGTCAACTAGTCGGAGGCTCAAGACATAGTGCCAGTAAATTGTTTGCCTTTAAATTTACTTGCGGACTTTGCGGACCATTTTGCTCCAGCACGTACATTTGGCACCACATCTCTGTGGTGTGATGCTGAATGCAGAGCAATTCATAAGAATTGCCAGATACTGGAGAGACGAAATCAGAAGTTAGAGACAATGGAGGACAGGTGTAACTGGACAAAAGCAATTCATAAGAAAAATGTTGACAACATGTTGACAGTGAGTCAGTACTGGAGTAATTGCTGATTGCACTCAAGTGTAGCAATCCATCCATAGAGCTACGGCGGTGTGCTCTACTTCAAGGCTGCTTAAACGAAACAAGGTCAGAACATGGAGGTGGAATACAGCAGGCTATGCTCTCAAAGAGGGCCTCAGTAAGTTCTTCACTGACAAAGTTGCATCCATAACAGCGAGTATGGCAGACTGAGGTCAGCAACTAAAATGCCTCCATTTTGGAGAACTTCTGCGTTTACACTGCAGATGAAGTCGTCGGGTTGTCTGACATGAAGTCACCAACTAAATCATGCTCTCTCGACCCAATCCCAACATTCCTAGAGGAGTGTATTGACGTCCTATTGCCATACTTGGTAGCTATGTGCAAAGCTCTCTCCTCGAGGATCATCTGCCAGTTATACAGCACCATGCTATCGTCACTCCAATCATCAAGAAGTCGTTGTTGAATCCAGATGAGTACAGAAACTATAGACCTGTTACCAATCTGACATTCTCATAAAAGGTTATTGAATGCCTAGTTTCTGAGCAACTCATAACTATTTGCAACCAAATAGCCTGATACCACACCTTCAGTCTGCATCTAGATGTCATCACTCTACTGCAACAGCTCTCCTGCGCATTTTGTCTGACTTGCTGAACACAGTGGATGGTCACTGTGTCGCTTTATTGGCCTTTGCTGGACCTCAGCACTGCTTTCAACACGTTTGATCATGACATTCTGCTGCATCGACTTCAGGGGCAATTCGGATTCAATGGGACTGTGTTGCAGTTATGGCTGTCGAAACGGGCACCCGTAAGCCCGTCAGTCCGTCACTGGGTAAATAAGACAGCAGTCTAATTTGTATTGATTCCTAGAGACTACTTAAATTTCTTAATCTGAGTGCTAAACTGATTGATAACTGTCGCCGGCCAGTTCTGAATGAATAATAGCCTGCATGGGAAACACATTCCCAGAGGGGCGCAACTTTCCCGCAGCCCATTGCCCACTTGTACTTGTCTGAAGGGCGCCAGCATAAACCACGAGGGGTGGGGCAGCCAATTCCCCTCCGCGCCTGTGTCTAGTTATATATATGAGGTCGTTGCACTAGGGCCTAATTCAAAGTTGGTCATCTTTGGCTTGCATGTCAGCTAACAGGCGGTGGGCTTGTCCAAAGACTTCTGTACAATAACTCTTATTGTGTAGGAGCCCATGGGTGGTCTTATGGTAGCCGGCAATTAGGTGCAGGTTCCAACAGCCCTCCGCGTCGATGACTAATCCGCCACTGTACCTAGCGTATACAGGTTAAACTGTAAAGTTTCACACGCGACAGACGATGTCCGTAGCCTAATTCCACCGCGGAACGTAACAAGCCTTTTCAAACTTAGACCCACTTAACGTATTATTCTTCTTCGGGCGGGCTTTAGGGCTTTGGTTTAAGGGCCCGGGCTTGACCCTACGAACGGGGGCCCGGGGATCCGGGGGCCCGTTGACAGCCCTAGTTGCAGTGGGTCGTTTCCTTATTAACCGACCGGACACAGCATGTTTACTTCCAAGGGGTCTTGTCATGTTCACCCATCTACCCTGCAGGATCCCTCAGGTTTCTGTTTCTTGGCCCATTGCTCTTCCTCTATTATATGGCTGATATCTTGGACATCATTGAAGGTAGAGAATTGATCGTGCATTCCTATGCCAATTACACCCAGATCTACCTCAGTGTCCCTGACTTGGACGTTCCATTAACTGTCCAGCACTTTATAGAGTGTGTCGAGTGCATTGAGGAATAATGGGTTGGAATCATTTAAAGATGATTGTGGACAAGACGCAACTCATTTGGATTGGAACGAGACACCAACTGGACTTTGTCACGACTCAAGAGCTGCAGCTGAAGTCTACAACGGGTCTGTTATCTTCAAAAGTGACCGACTTAGGGTTATCATCGACAAAGAGCTTACAATTTAAGAACATGTATCTCTGCAAATAATGCTACTTTGAACTTCTCCAGCTCAGATAGTTATGAATATCACTGTCACTTGACTCAAAAGTCTGGCTCATGCCATTATCAGTAGTCGACTGGACTACTGCAGCAGCAATGCAGCATGCTATACGGCGTGAGTGCAGGGCTGCTCAAGATGCTGCAGAGTGTTCAGAATGCTGCAGCCAAGTCTGTTACAGGGATTCAGAAGTTTAGCCCTATCACCTCTGTACTTCGAGAACTCCACTGGCCGCGCATTCTCAATAGGACTCGTGTTCAAGGTGGCAACACTTGTTTACAAGTGTCTTCACCATGCATAGCCAAAGACTGTGTACCAGTACCATAAACTTCTGGTTGGTCTCAATAGCATTCTGGAAAGAGCTTAGAAAGACTTAGTGTTTTCCGGACACATAGAAGAACATGGCATTTGGAATATGGTGTCCGTCGAACTCCGTGTTCCTGAACTTTCAATTGAATGCTGTTCACATCATCTGACTAAACCGAGCTGATGCTTGCGCATATGCAGTGTGTTTAGTTATATTAACTTGCGCTTTATAAATCTTCGTATGATAATACTCCAAGCTCATGCATGTACCCTACTTTACTGTTTTGTTGATAATGGCAAATGTGTGTAATCAACTTGTCTCATGGTTCTTACATGGAGTTTATTCAGTGGCCACAAATTAGCAGTTGTTTGACCACAAGGTCGGACTTAAAATCAATGAGTTTGTTATTACAGAAAATAAACTTACATTGGGCCACAATAAATGTCATACATAAATAAAATATACTGTTTCAGATGTAGGTTGTGCAAGCAACTTTGATTCATACTTTGGGAGGCTGATTTGAGGCACAATTGTAGAAATGACATCAAGAAGGAAATTGCTGAATAAATAAAAATAATATGTATCAGTAGAAATTTTTTAAAAAGAAAGTCTTAAAAGTTTCCCCAAAATCTGAATCTAGCCTCCGTGTGTGGCTCATTAACTTTACATTGGCTATCTTCATCAAGTTTTAGATATTCGTCCTGTGCACCGAGCTCCTGATGTCCTGCCCACTGGCATACAAATTTCACCCATATTTCTGCACGTGGACCAAGCAAAAGGTGCGGCCAGCATAGTGCATGCGTGTGTTTCAGCATGTGGCCCTGCATTAATTGTGGCTATGGGACACCAGCATGCTTTAACACTTTGCAGTGTAGTATATTATATTAAATTATGAAACTAAACTTCCCGACAATTACTGGTTTGTCTGAGTTGTTAACAGTATGTCATAACTATCAGAAGCATGCTGAGGTATCGTGGATCCGCCCTTGCATTATGACTTGTGCATGAGGACAGGTGTAATGATTAGTAAACTGATTATAATTACAAATCATTTCAAACAGTCCAAGGCAAAATAGGAATTTGATTGCTGCATGAACAGTCAGTACTGGCCTCCTTGAACTTCTACTTTTAATTCAATATAAGGCTGATGGGAGCTGCTAGCCAATTGGTTAGAGTGCTCGCCTAAGCCTTGTACTGAGGACAGACAGTTACTGTGTAGCGACCTAGAGCAAGTCCTTTATTCACAACTGCTTCACACACAATTGCTCTAATGACCAAACATCAATTGTTGCCTGGTCATTAGATATGCCAAATAATAAATGCATGAATAGTAAGAATAATAATTTTACAGGAAACCATTGAGCTAAATCTGCCCAGATATGATGATCATAATTTGATTGAAGCACAGACTTCTTAATTAAGTTATATTCGGGAATACAAGTTCATTCATTCATTCAGGAGATTTATATAGCACCTCTTCTAGGGAACTACTCAGAGGTGCTCCCGACTCCAGCACGGCCAAAAAGAAGTTTTCAGGTTAATATAGAATGTGTCCGAGAGCGTTCTATGAAGCAGGTGCAATTCCAAGGGCAGCCCATTCCAGATGGTCGGGCCCACCACTGAGAAAGTACGATTTTGCATGGTAGCTGTGCAGGCAAACGGGACTATGAGCAACCCCCTCCCAGAGGAGCGAAGGGAGTGCCTACCCTGGGCTCCCGATACTGGACGACAGAGGTCCCACAGATAGGATGGGGCAAGGCCCAACTAACATCGCCACATTGATAAAATAAAAATTCACTCTCAGTGTAGGGACGTGGGATGATTTGGCTTTCAAATCAGGCTTGGTGATTCAGTTCAATTTGAGAAAGATCATTGTGTGTTTGTAAACTACTTGACTTTCTAGTCTATTCTTCAAAACGTGTAAATGCTTTTTGAAAATCGTTCATTTAATGTCCATCCAAATTTCAACTAAATTTTATTAGCCTATGTTTGTGCGAATAAATATGACACATATTTTTATGTAGGTCAAAATGTGGTACTACACCTTGCATGTTTATTTGTAGGTTTAAGCGCGGCTAACTCCCATAAAATGGCGATCATTGGAGTGCTGGCTGTCGTTTTACTTGTGGGGTTATTGACAATCTTATTCCTTGTGTACAGGTAATGATTTAAAGTACTAATTCTCACAATAAATGTAAAAACATTTATGTATGATTATATTTAACTATGATGATTGATGAAATTTACTGACCATATGCATACCATTGATAGAGTAACCTGCCCCAGAGATTATAATCTTTGATCTGTGTGTACAGGAAAACTAGCAAACCAAAAGTGTTTGCTAAATATTCAACAGGAAAGATTAAACTTCAGTACTGCTTAAACTATACAAATGAGAAAGTTGACTAATAAAATAGTAAAGTTTGAAATATAAATGCATTCAATACATTTTTCTTTTATGCGTGTGTAATTTTTCATTTGTCAACATTAGCACTAAATTCTCAGTTTTTAAATGCTTTCTGTACATTACACTATGAGCCATTTACTGTTCAGACAGAGGCTTCTCTCCATGTGCCAAATGCTCTGTAAATAATTTCGCTTCTAAAATCACATACTGCTTAGTAAAAATATAATAAATATAATATTTGGTAAATAATATATGATCCACAAAATATCTACATATTCTTTAATAAAGAAAGAAAAGACAGTTTTAAAGTGAACTGTACTGTAATTTATAAATTTTCTTTTATGTTGGGTTCAGTGGCGTAACGAAGGGTTCCCCCCCCCCACGTTATGCCACTGGTTGGAAATACAACTAATCAATGTTTGTGTTCCTTCCCATAGTTGCCCCAGGGCTTGCGTAAAGGACTGCTCTTCTTATTCTTCTTTCCTTTTCCATTTCAGTATTGACCTTGGTGGCACTGTTGTTCAGCTTCAGCTGTTAAATGCTGTCACAACACTTGGGGTCACTCTGAACAGTTATAGATCTCACATTTTGACCTCACAAAACAAACCTTTGCAAATCTGGTTTCCATCATATCAGGACAATACCTGCTCGCACCTGGATCATGTCAACATTGTTTTTATAAGGTGTCTCATATCTTGATACCAACAGGCTTCAACACATCCAAAACTTCCTGGCTCATATGGTACTGCATGCATGTTCTCATACAAATTCCTTAAACCTGATTAGTCACCTGCATTTGCTTCCTATAGAATTCAGAATAATATTTAAACTGGCCAGTCTGACCTATAAAAAACGTTACAGCAAGCACTCCTACCTATCTTCAACCACTATTATCTCCTTAAATGCCTTCCCGCAGTCTGCAATCTTCGGGTATGGGTCTTTTGACTGAGTCACAATGCAGTACTGTCATTCTTGGGCTTTCGTGCATTCCATGTTGCTGCCCCAAGGAATGGAATCGACCGACTACTGATGTTTCTTCGAAGCTTCAACTCTCCAAAAAATGCCTCAAGACTTGCCATTTCTCATCGGCTTTCAAACATCTGGATGTCCAACAGCTCTTCAACTAATGACTGACCAACCATGCCTCAGAATCACATTTCTGTGTGACACCCTGCATGCATAAAAAATATAAGTGATAATAATAAGGATAGAGTTATTAAACATGTAATATAAAATTTATATTTAGAGTTGAACAGCATGGAAAAGGTCAAATTTAATTTTTTTGAATTTATTTAAACCACTTGTTTGCAAAATGGTAAATAATATGAAGTGTTACATTACCAAAGGATTGGCTGTTTTAGGAAATTTATTAACAATGTCAACATACCTAACGCTTTCTAAAACTGTAAAATTAAGTAATATTCATATTAAGTCTTTTTTCAGAGTCCTTTAACACTGTAACATGAGCTGCATTGGTTTCCCATGCATTTTAGTACATGCTCGTCATTAAAGGATTAAGAAATTTAATATTGAAATAGCCTTTCAAATATCCTATGATAATTGACGATTTTTGCAATTTGTACTGATTATAAAAACATCATAAAATGGTCTACTGTGCTTCTGAGTTGTATTTCTGAAATACTTTTCCTAAAAATGTCTCTCTCAGTTCTACTTTCAAATTTGTTTTCAAACCTCTATCCACACCACCCAGTTCAATTTGACATGGTCTGCATTTAACTCCTCCTTCCATCTACCACATTCTTAGGAGATGTTCGTGCTATATCATTAGTTTTCTAGACGAGAGCTAAAGGCTTTAACCAGGTATAAACCTATTCTGTTTTAGGAAATGGTCACGGCGCAACCAAGCTTCAAATCAGGTGAAACAGCTTGCTTTTGTGTATAAAAATACTATTTACAGTAGTTGTTTCAGTATACTATGTAGGCTCATAATATGCATGATGCAAGGGGTCAGGTATTACATTTATTATACATGTACACTTCTATGGCCTCTTTAGTGCCTGCTCTGATGAAATCGCTTGCTTTGAGAACTTAAAATCTATATGGAGGATTCGGGATGCTCTTAGGCTGATCGCAAGCTTTGAAATATAGTAGCATGTCTCCATGCCTACGTATAATCATGGCAACCGCGGCTGTCTTGATTTGATCATAACATGAGATAACTGCAGCCCCGATACAATCGACCATTAGCCTCTAACAATTTCCAATCATGATCCTGTTCCTCCACTCCTGTCCTGTCATTAAAGAGATTACAGTCTTGGGTTGGAAGTCACTAGAATGGGAAGCCTTTCACTAGAGCCTGCTCAGCAGTCAACTACATCATCTACCTTTCTTGTGCAGCACTGTTCACTCTGTACAAATATACTCTTGGTTCTATTGTTATTCGCCTGCTACCACAACATTCTGCTTGCATGCGATGCAATCTTCTCACTCCTTGGTTTGACGCTGAGTGCAGAGCGATATGCAGGATTCCTGTTGAAACTCATCAAGAAATTAGTTGCTCAAAAGATGGTGTGGTATCTAGAAGCAAGTCACCATGCTGAAGTTCCAGTCTGGTTTCTGAAAGGGACATTTGACTGAGACGGACCTGCTGACACTCATCTTGGACTCATATGTGACGCAATTGATTCTGGTCCAAAATAATTCCTACTTTTACTTCTAATTTTCGGTCACGCTGCTGGCTCTCCTGGATGTAAGTGCAGTGTTTGACACAGTCAATCATAAAACTTTGATCAAGCGCATTGTAACCGCTTTTGGAATCAGTGGATGGCCTCTGGATTTTCTGTGGTCCTTTTTCTCAGACTGCACGGCTTGGACACCACTGCCATTCGGCGTCCCACAAGGCTCAGTACATGGGCCACTTCTTTACATGCTGTATATGGCTGATTTGACACAACTCGTCACTTCTTTGGGAGCATAAATTCACCAATATGCTGATGACATACAACTGTATTGCACATGCCACCCATCTGATGCACTTGCATCTGTATCTTCTACAAAGGTCACTGTGGCAATATTACGGAAACGGATTTCGTCTAATCAACTGTGGCTGAATCCGAAAAGATGGTATTTTGGCTGGACTTACATCAGGCGTGGTCACAAATTGACGAAAGTACGATAAAATTCCAATTTTTCTGATTGGAATCCCCAGCTCATAGTCCGCAACCTGGATGTGCTTCTGGAAGGAGATTTGTCAACGGCAGATCGCATGAACTTTCTTTGCCATGTCCTGCTTTATGTCCGAAATGGGTCATATGACATAATCTATCATTCAACGCTGCAGCGAAACTTGTGCTCTTGTTCAACTTAATGTGCCTGAATTCTTGCAATTCAGTCCTTGTGATCCTCCCAGGATTCTTTGTGCCAGCTCCAGTCCATCCTAAATTTGATGCCTAAGTCGTAGCCAATAAGCTATGTCCGAAATATTCGCTTATATCACAATATGTGAGAGGTGATACATTGGCTTCCTGTTGCCCAGCGAATTTCATCTACAATCGTCCTGCTGGCACGTGGTTGGGTATGCCCTGGCATATACCAGGTATCTGTGTTCCAGTCTCCAGTCAGCCTGGTCAGCAATTGTTGCGCTCTTCCTCACTTCAACTTGAGCTCATCGTGCCTTCTCATGTGTTGGACCATTCTGCTGGCGCAGTCTTCCCTTGCATTTGTGCAGCAAACATTTTAAAAATGTCTTAAAACGCGTTTGTTTAGATCAGTCAGATAGCCATGTGTGCAGCACCTTTTGAGATGTACGGTACTTAAAAGGCACTAAAAGTCTTTATAAATACATAGATCGAGCAATTCAGGTTTCTCTGACTTGTGCTGTCACTGGTATCATCTAACACCACCATATATAATCCATTATAAAAAGCCTTTGGTTTTAGGTTCTCCATGCAGCCATCTGTTACTTACTATGCTTAAGACCAGACTCCAGCCTGAAGCATTGCAGCATTCCTTTGTCAGTTACATTCCATTTAATTTGTTCTTTTTCTCTACCTGCCTTTCTTTTTCTTATCATCCTTGCATTCATGTACTCATTCTCCTCTTGTCAGTGCCCTCTGAATTGTTGTTTTTATGTGTAGCATTTCATTCAAATTCAAAATGTATTTAACATTGCAATTCCCATCCTTGATGTTTTGTATGTCCACACCATAAACATCACCTGGGTAAAAACGTTAATTTCTTCGAATTAATTTTAGTGAAACTGGGTGAAATATTGTTCTTAGTTGTCAAAACAGATTAAATGAAGCAAAATTGTTGGAGAACATATATGAGCACAATTGCTGCAGTTGTAAGCAATGTATTGCTTAGAAAACTCACTAAAGGCATATTATTCTCTCCTGTCTCTGCATACATGCGTGATGTGTCTGCCTATCTCTCAGCGGATCTCATACCGCACTGCTGCTGTGGTTTCTCGCTGCGTTCTTGGCTGTGCTCCATCTTACTTGCGTGATCTTTGCTGCCCAGTGTCCGACGTTGCAGCGCGTCGGGCGCTTCGTTCTATGACGAGGGGTGAGCTCCTAGTTCCACGGGCACGCATGGCTATTAAGCAGCGCCGTGCTTTCTCGGTTGTGGGACCTTCCATATGGAATGACCTCCCGCTTAAGCTCCGCTCTTTACTTGTGAGCCATCCGGCAGGGTTCTACAAGTCCCTCGTCTTTTTTCTTTAGTCGTGGCTGGGCCGGGAGCGCTTCTGAGTAGCTTCGTGAAGAGGCGCTATATAAATGCTCTGAATGAATGAATGAATGATTAATATTATATTCATATATATTTTGTATTAAAGGAAGCATCAAAAAGACTTACTTTAGAAGTTCAAGTTGAAAGAAACCCTGTACGAACGTCACTACTACACAATGGAGAAGACACCAATGGCAATGATAAAGGTGCAAGTTGACATTTGAAACATACTGAAGTAAAAGAAGAGAATGTTCATTCAGTTCTTATATGTACAATAGAAAAACCACCTCAAAAATGAAGGTCCATGTTGCCGGATGCCACACGCTCCATTTAGAAACCTGGTGAAACGCTGATCTTCAAATCCTTTTCTGAAGATGAATACAGTGGCAGTATCATTCAAGAAACAAAGAAGAATCTCTATTCTAAACTTTTGCATGTAATGTAAATACCAAAATTTACAGTGGGATGTGTACATTTTTAGTGTTTCTTCAATTTTGTAATTCCATTTCATCATGAATCGTTATACGCAGTAATGCAACAATTATTTACTGGTCTATTTTTCATTTAATATATTAAAGCTTGAAAATAGTTGTCAACTAAACTTCCAAAAGTAGGTTATGTACCTTTGGTTGTGTACTAATCTAGTATTAATGTAAGGGTAGTCATTAGCATTTTAGCGCTGTTTGCTTCAGTAGTGAAAAGTTTGATGAGAAGTTGAAAGCAAAACGAATGTCCAAAGTCTTGTTTTTCATGCCAGATGTCTTGAAAGTTTAATGCATAATCTGTTACTGCAACTTGAAGAAGTTTATTGCAAAGCAGCTTTAGAAACTCTAATCACTCATTTGGTACAATGGGCATTCATTTAATTTTCTTAATTTACTTAATTATGTACTTTAGTGTAACACAAAAAAATTAGAGGTCATGACTATGAAATGCGAGACAGTGATAGATCTGTACATGTTGAAAATGGCCGAGTTGTAATTCTATACCTTATAATATGATGCATTTTATTCTCTTCCAGTCAGTTCCACTAGTTCATTAATCAGCTAGTCTGTGCTTTTCCTCATTTACCCGTAGTACTGGTGTCCAGCTAAAGTAAAGTGTGAATATGTCAATGTCTGCTAGTACCGTATTCTTTTCTGGTCTGTGGTATATGCAAGTTGTCAATTTCATTATGACAAGTACAGTAATGTACCAATTTTCTTGCAGGTTGTACTTGTTAGACTCTGATACAGTAAATCATTGTATCAGTTTACAGTTTTTAAAAGGTTTTCTGTTTACAACCATAGAACCATTTTATTTATTTACCTTTATCACTAAGTGCTTCATCACTCAGCCTGCCTCTTGAGGCTGGCTCAAGGTTTTGAATTACCTTTCAAAGGCTGAGATTATATAGAAAAGTGAATACGTTTGTGGGAGTAAAGTTTGTATTAGAGTGGAATATAGTTTTGTAATTAAAATCGCTTGATATTTAATAATCTGTACACCGATTTTGCTACATGTATGACCAATGCATTAAATATCACTAAGGCTTGTTATATGGGAGCATTCCTGTTATTAGTTATTACTGAGGAAATGTCAGAATCATTACTGCTAGAATGACTGTGCCATGTAGGTCTGTTCAGGTGCTTTAGGATATCATTGGTCATTGTGATAGCTTTGTAGGTGGTTGTACTGCAAATGGAATGTACATTATAGTATCTAATTGAATGGTTACAGTTAAAAGAACAGAAGTATACTATAGCACAAAATCAGTCACAGTTGTTGGTCTTGTTAAAATTAATTAACGTAATTTCAGTAAACTTTGTTCTTTCTTGACTATCAGAAGTTTTCTTTGGTTTTAAAATACCAAAACATTTCCAAACTCTTACAGTACCACAGAATAAAATGTCTGTTATACCGACAAAGAATGAATGTAGTAAACTTGTTTCCCATTAGACGCATAAAATCTAACATGAACTGTCAATGGCAGTGACAGCTTCTTGGATGTCTGCCATTTCACAGGAAAGTATTCTTGTAGTGAACAGCTTTCTTTCTGCAGGGAGCTGAGACACCTATTAAAATATGACAGTCATTAACAAATTAATTGTCAGTTTCTAGAGCTAAAAACTTGTATACGTAATATACTTGCCTAAAGCTTGATAAAAGTTATTCATATTTTGTGTTGGATGCCTAATGGATTTTAGATTAGGAACATACTTGGAAATTAAGCGTTAATTAAGCCTATGTCATAACAGCACAACAGAAGTCTCTGGAAGCAGAGTGACAATACAAACAATAAAACTCCTACACTTGTAAAATCAGGTAAATCATAACATCCATTTTGCCTCTGATCTCATTATTCATATTGACATCTGGCACGTAAATCTCATTATTCATATTATTCAATAAAATGAGATCTTATCTCCTAAGAGCCTTAGAAATTTCTTATTGACACTGACATTATCTGTTCAAAATTTCTGGATGAACTGGACTAAATGTGATGTTATTGATAAAAGACTACCTTTACATATACTTTGCATTTTTCCAGGAGAAACTTCCATTTTAGTTCAGTTCGTTTTGCATCATTCAAGTTGAGAAATTCTTCAACCTGAAGAAAAATGGTTTAAATAATTAGAAATTCAAATCAATTTAAAGCTTGTTACAAAGATACAACATATTTCAGAATCAATGTCCTGAAAACAGAGAATTCTTTCCAAATTAAACTGAACACCAACTACAGTTGCAAGACAGGTTACTTCACCTTCATAATAACTGCAGCACAATTCAGAGTTGGTAATGGTAACACAATAATTATTGTTTACATGCTTCTGTAGAGAATCCTCAGAAACATGGTCTCAAGGTCAAAGGATTATCTGGCTTAAGCACAAACACAACACCAATCCAATGACAGGACATCTAGTTTAATCTCCCATCTTGTGTTCATACACATTTACTATGATGGAGGGCTCAGTATATACCATGGGACATAGTATTCCACAGATCATCACCTGTCAGAGTACTTATCCAATGCCAACACTTACCTCTGTGAGGCAGTCCTGATGGACCTGAGCCACATCCTGCACCAACTACTACCCCAACCAAACCCACCTACTACTCCCTCTGTGCCCATGACTGCATAATCCCCCAGCCAACAGCCTGATGCACAAAACATTTCTTGTTAGGATATGCTTCTTAACAGTGTTTATTACATGTCTGTACACCAAAGTGCGATTAATAATTTGTTAAAGAATATATTCCGGTACCCGGTACTTACTTACTTATATACTTATCTGGACTAAGTATGTCTAATCGTTACTGCATCTGCCAGTATTGTATGAATAAAAACAAGCAGCCTCCCACTTGGTGTTGAACTGATTTATGAAACAGCTTCGATGCTAAATAAATGTTTTTAATGAATGAATGAATAAATGACACAATCAATAATTAATGAACTGATGAATGAATGTAACATGAAAGGAAACTTAACAGTGCACTCAAGCAGTTTCTCGGCAACATCACTTGTCAGGAAACAGTTGGTTATGGTTCCAGTCTCATCACTCAGCGAAACTCTTATGTCAAGAACCTTTGTGAACTCTCCAAGTGCAGGATTTGCTGATGGTGGACAATTCACATTGCCACATACCAGTGAATCTTTAGTAATGCGGAAGTGACAACGAGAGCTGAAAGACAACCAGATTCAAGGTTTACCACACAGGCTAACCTAACGAATGTTTAGTCAAATTAGTTATAACGTAGTAAACCTTGTGTACCTGCATTGTCCGAAACTGATTTCAATACCTCAGACTTGTGGACTTGATTTGCATGACAGTAAGTTGGTCTATATAATACACGTTTTGTGGGGCACTGCAAAATTTTGAACAGTTTCATTACAGTAAGTAACGTCCCATTTTGCAAGCTCCAGCAAATTAGAGTAGACCAATGGAAGTCCATTTGTAGTTGTAATTAGTAACTTTAAGTCAGTGTCTTATGCATAAGGCATCAACTGACGGCACATCAAATCCAAGCTATAATCAGAGCAATATCCACACGATCAGAGAGGCACCTTAAGGTGGATAAGCAATTTGATAAAGGCGAATCTTAAGTTGAGCACGAAATGAAATAAGAATGGACAGAGACCATAAGAGAATTCTAAAATTTAGGTCCAGCAACCGAAAAAGTTCGTGCACCAAGAACAGCTATACTTTCAGGCATGACCAAAGAAATGCAATCAGATGACCTTGTTGTATTGTGATGTGACTGAGGAATAAGGGCTGTTAATGATTGTGGTTGGCCAGGTTTCAATGTTTTATGAACTGAGCCCAATTTGAAACAAATCCTTTGCTGAACAGGAAGCCTATGCAAACATTTAAGCAAAGGGGTTATCTGTTTATATTTTATATTATTAGGAATGGCTCTAGACAACTAGTTCTGAACTCTTGTGTCAGCATGTTTGACGTATTTATACAAAGAGTAAAGCAAGTTACAGCAATCAACGCAACTCTACACCAATGAACTTGCCAGAGGTATTTTGGAAGACATGGAGACATAACACCAAATTCTGCTGTCACAAATGTATGACGACTTATAAATACAACTTACATGTACATAGTAAAAAATCAGCTAAACTGGTTTGAATAATATAAACCAGTTTGGCCAATCTGTTACTTTATGGTTCATTTTAGGTCTGGCCCTTTTATCCCGAAGACACCTATAAATGGCAATTATCACTTTTAACTGTCAGCTAATCATAATAGGCCAAAGTCAATGTTAGCTCCACATGAAGCTCGTTGTGCTGAACAGACTAACAGAGTAGTATAGATTGCTATAAATAAAGATAACTTATGTTTACAATGTTCTTGATATGGTGCGCAATAGTCTATTGGTTAGCATGTTGGACTGTCAATTGAGAGGTCAGTGGTTCAGGTTCATACCAGGACACAAATATGTTTCAAGATTACGGCTACTATCTGTGCCCCACCCAGCAAACTCAGTTATAATTTTGATTTCGTTTTTTTTATAGGTTTGATTCCGGGTCGGTCGGTTTATCAGAGATTAATTTCTCGGATCTTTACTGCGGGTGGCTCGGTCGCAATATAAATGTGGAGTACAATACAGTACAATACAACACAACACAATACAACTGGGGCGCAGTGGTATAGGGGTATGTTCGGTGCCTTGCAGCTGGAGGGTTGCGGGTTCGAATCCACCTCAAAAATCCGCCGCGTAGGGACCCTGGGCAAGTCCTTCACTCGCAATTGCTCATGCGCTTTGGCGTGAAACTCCGATTCAGCGTCCGCGCAGTAGTCGGGAGCGCCTCTGAATGGGCAATCTGGTAGGGGCGCTATAACAAGTGTTCAAATACAATACAATACAATACAATAATAAGTGCATTGACACAATATGGGTGGTAAATCAGGTGGTGATGAGAAGATGACAGCCACCCTCATAATTATATGGGGGCAAGAAAACTGGAGTTGTCAACACTTCAAACCCATGACTATCTATCAGACTGGCTGAAGGGACTTCTCTTCTTCTCTTTCTACTGTGTTTGTACAATGTCCTAATTTAGTTTGTTTACAATGACGTTAGAGATTTACTTACCATCTCGTGGATATCACAGTTGAGATAGAGTCATCTATGTCAAGCATTGAAACGAATGCATAAACTATCCCATAAACGGCTTTGCTGTTTAACCTTTCCAGCAAATGTAGGTCCTTCAGTTGAACGATTTTGTACATGTCATTTATCTGAGTCACTGGAGCAAAAAAGACAATTTAAAGAAGCAAACAGGCACCTTTGCCAGTAGCTAGTGATTAGATTTTAGATGCAAGATAACATAATGACAACAAATGTAGCTATAGTGAATAGATAATGTAAACCAGTTTGGCTGATCTCTTGCATAGTGGTTCATTTTGGGTCTGTCCCTATTATCCCACATATCTCTGCACTTCAATTATAATTTTTGTCGGGAGCAATAAATTTTGCAGTTGTACATTTCCAACTCAAAACAACAAATATAATCAATAATCAATTGTTGCTGTTGAAACAAGATGTTTTATTAGATCACATAGATCTGATTTCTTCTTTATTTAAATAAATAAAGAAATATTAGTAGTTAATTTAAATTATTATTTCTGCCTTTGGAAATTATTAATTATTTATAAAATTAGCATAGAATCAACAAATAATTAACAATTTAATTATATTAATCCATTTCCAACAACTCCCATTGAAAACACCTGACCATTAATGAATACATTAATAAAAAAATAAACTGTTAAACACAAATGCAATAGCATTAATAGTACTGAGAATACATTTATTCAAAAAGCACCCAAAAGTCCTGGCGCCTAAACAGCAGACACCAATGTGTCTGTGCGCCCAAACAGTGGCATCTAAAATTCAGGTACCAGACCTAGGACCACTTGGATTGGAGTTGTGAATAATGAATTAACAGGCTGAAAACTCTGTCCTTATACAGCATGAAAGAAGACCACAGACAGAACAGCGTGGCTGGCATCACTTTGTTAACATAGCTATGCTGAACTGACTTTGCACCAGAAGTAGTATAGGGTGCCAGTGAATGACCCCTATTCTTTCTGGTCATTTGTAAAGTCCAATTCTTTTCTTTTTTCAAGCCCTGTTATGTCCTTATTTATGCTGTTTATGCAGCAAAGTTGCTGTGTTCTTGTTTCTCTTCCCTTGATAGCTCCATCCTTTACCTGGCTGGTAAATGAGTACCAGTGCAAGTTGGAAAGTTGACAGATGCAGGCGGTCGGATTTCTTCGTTCATATTTTGTGCCTCAGTCAAATTATCCTCAGACCAAAAATTCCTTCAAACCCGTCTACCATGTGCTGTCAACGAGTTACAATTTGGTTTGTTATATTTCCATAAATTCTACCATAAATTATTCTCTCTCATTTATAAGTGTCCATTAAACTTACAATTTTGGCAATATTTCAATTGAAATCAAATTAGAAAGAAACTTACAAGGCATTGTCTGGTCACTTTCTCCAATGAATGTATCAAAGTCTTCACTGTCTAAGTCAACAGACAGCGCATACTGATAAAGGCGATGTGCTTCTTTGGTATCTAAAATAAATATAAGTTACCAGTCAAAGACTGATGCTATAAACACGCAGAATACATCTCCACTCTTAAATTATGGCCCTTCAGGTAGGAATGGAACCAAGCAATGGCTTGAACAGTGATGCTATATGGGGTTAAAAGTCAAGTCAGCAAGATGTTGTGGTAACAACCATGCCAAATACAGTTCTCACATCCAAGACAGTTAGAAATCAAATGCTTCATTAAATTCATAAATTATTAGAATTACCAGCATCAGTACACTAGTCAGTAGACCTATATTTGTATTCACAAAGTTCAATCATTACAAGGTAGCAGTAATAATGAACACAAAATATTTTTTAAACAGCCATTACATGCAGCTTTCCGTGCATTCAGTTTATATTGCCATATCGTGCAAAGAACACTGATTCTCTCTCTTTCAGTAAGTTTACCATAATTCTCCACATGGCCATGCTCTTGCAACTTCAACTCTTTATGTCGTCAATTCTTAGCCCAGGTTCCGCATAATGTCTTGAATTTCCCCCAACTATCTCCCTTCGTTTCAGTGGCAACAAGAATTATATCACTTCAATTTATGTTAGTACCAAATCTAGGCAAAAATGTGAGAGGAAAAATGTATAATTTGTGAGGTTATTGCATCTCCTCCAATTAAAACCAAAACAATCCCATCAAAAAACAGAAAAATCATGCTAAACATCAGCTCTAACTCAAGCTAGAGGCCATGATCATCTAACTACAAATGAAGTTTAGTCAAACTGAAGCACAGCAGAAAAGCAAGTCTAAAGAGAGAAAAACAGAATGAATGTCAAGTGGCACAACAAAGTGGTCTACAGTTCAGCAGAAACAATGGTAACACACCTGGATTTATTATGAGTATAGTTTTTGCAATGGATGTTGCCACCATCGTCTTTTTCCATTCATCAAAACTCACTCGAACATCCGTAGCAAAGATAACTGATTTTTCAAACAAAGAAAAATTTATTAACTGCATACCAAACAAATTCATAGTTGTGTATGGTGAGCCACCTGTACCAGAATGGCTTATTGGTAGATTGCATGTCTTGTAATATGAAAACTTCAATCAAGCCTGCCTCAAGATGTTGTTTACAGCAAGTCCTACAAACTAAGTGGTACATGTATGACCAGCTCAAGGTTCATAACACCATTGATTGATAGTTAGTACCTAAGTACTGTTTCTTTATAAATAAACATAATAGTTAGTTACTAATATTAATAATAATGACAATATTAATAATTACAATGCAATTTTAATTATTATTATTATTTTGAACATTCTGCTAACCACATTTATGCCATCAGTGCAGAAAGATCAATGTCAGAGGACTCCACAATCTAGTTTGCCGAGTCAAGAGTAGGCAACAGCGGCACACCATGTTCAACAGTATCATCTGCAGAGCGTTGAGCAAGCAAACCTCCCAGCACACAGTCACTGGGAAAATGGAAAGTGATCAGACACTCATCTCTTGGTCATGTGAAAGGTGTTGGATGCAACAGTACAAGACAATTTGCAATGTATGACGAGGCCTCTACATCAGCAGAGCAGATTCATCATCATCATCATCGTATATTCATTTTTTGTGTTAACAACAGCCTTATGTGTACATAGAAAAGCTAGATAGTATAATATAACATAAAGTGATAGCTTAGTAAGAGTTAAGGAATAACATTCAAGATATAAAGTTTCGTGAGTCTTTGTCAGGAAGGTTAAAAAAAACTAAGCGCTGTGGTTAAGAGACTGACAGTTTCAAGACACAAAGGTAATATTACTGATGAAGCCAGAATTCTGCTGACTACACCAGCTTTTGAGACACTTCACAAAGAAAAGTTTAATTAGGTAAGATATGTTAACTTTACTGTTTTCTTTGGGAATCCAAGACTGAGCCATAGTTATCAATTCTTCATCCCACCTGAAACAAATGTGGTAACAACCTTGGCTGTAATCTTCATCAATGTAATATCAACTCAGTCCACAACCACTTTTACCATCATCATTAATACACTCTGTTCTAGCACTATCAATGCTGCTTATCATTCATGTTTTAAATTAATATAATAAAACAGTCATGCTCATTAATTATATTGAAATATTATAAAATATTAATATTAATATTGTTAATTATAGATTTTATTGCAAGTTAAGTTAAAGAGCTTAGACTGGGTTTTAAGTAAGTAAGTAAGTAATTGAAAAACCAACTGCTAACCGCATTACAAAGATCATCAAATATAAAAATTAAGTATAAAGCATCCGTGTGACAAATTTTTACGAGATAGAGAGTTTGCCTTAGGTATTATTCTATTGTGGGTTCTGGGGCGTAGCGAGTATGAAACAGTTTTCACGGGAGGCAGTAGTTAATGTAATACATGCAGGGTTGCTGATGAAGGGTAGAAAAGAGGTTAGAGTCTGCTTTTCTGCAAAGTTGCTCGAAACTTTGGTAGGATTCCGGTAGATAACGAGACCGGACCAGTCGCCGTATAGTTGCCTGAAGACGAGAGCGTCCCTCTACCCCCACAAAGCCCCACCACGCCGGGGCCGCATAGACATCCGCGACACTGTGGTAGCATTTGTTACATCACATAGAGATTGGCCCTTTAACCCATGTGCTGTTAGCGGAGGGCATACATTGACTGCCTAGCCTTAATGACTATGTTGTTAACATGCGTGTTGAAGTTGAATTGTTCTGACAAAGTGACACCTAGGATCTTCATGATCTTACACCTGCTGAGTATATCTGAAGCAGATAGAACAACCCCACAGTTTTATGGTTTAGTTTTGCATCTGTTAACATGCATTTAAACACCATCACAAAGTCCAAAACTTGTTTCCACCTCGTGCAAGCACTATAAAGATGAGGCCATTCTAAAAACAATATACTCATTTTAAATGAATGGACATAGGCTAGCTAACTATCTCGTCTTATTCAGGACACAACAGTTCAATAATTTACAAAATGTAAGAAAAATCTATACACATATAAAGCTGCAATATGTAAAGCTACACCTGAAATATACCAAGACTTGAATACAAAGCATAAACACAGACCACGAAAATAGTAGAAGGTTTAATAATTTGTCATAGTCTTGAATAATTTTTATACATACAAAACCAGAGTGAAAGTAGAAGCAGAATCATCAAACAATTTAACATCTAATCTCTGCAGCTCTCGCCCATTCTTGCCTCGCATGTGCTTCACTTGCCCAACCTGGAATATACATACAGCAAACAGCACCCAAATAATCATTTACATTCATGAGTATATAATATTGAAACCACCACAACACTCAGGTTAGCACTCATTTTCTTTTCCTAAGTTTCAAAACAAAACACACCTGCAAACACACACTTACTCATACACATACATACAGCACCTCTTAGAGGCTCTTGAGACATGCTAGTACTATACAAGTGCTCTGTTACATTAAATTACATTACACACACATGCTGGTCTTGCATCACAACATTGAATAAAATTATTAAAAAAGAAAAAGTATTTCTGAACAATTGAACTAACTCAAAAGTTAAGTGCTTTGCATAAACATTCACAAAAGTTTCTATGAATGCTACATTTTTGCAGTTAGTCGTAGCTTCCACACAGACAACTCAAGTCTTAGATATAATTATGTTAAGCCATTGTATGACTTCCATTTATTTTCCACTAATAGGCTAAAACAATGTGAAAATTTCCATTTGAATAAAATCATGCAGTTAAATAATCCTTCCGTCTGTTTAAACAGAAATTGCATTCCATGAATTCTATTGTGAGCAAATGAAGTAACTAAAAAGTATTCCAGAAAGCTCTTTCAATAGACTAGAGATGAGAATATGAGGTACCTGTCTAACAACAGCCAGAATGTTGATAACTTCACCATTGAGAGTAGGTCCATTGGTAAGGATATCACCGATTGTGTAGAAGTCATTGCTAGGCTTTACAGGCACTTGCAAGAGTTGCAAGTATTCATTCATATTCCAGTTATTGTATGGTGTCAAGCTACCTCTGGTCTCATTCAGGCTCAACTGGTATGCACTGTACAATTCATTAATACCACACTATTTCTTAAGCAAGGTATATGGAATTTGTCAAAAAATAGAAATTATTTTTATCATTGATATTACTATTATTGCTATTATTTGTTTAATCCAAAAGCCATAGATGCTTAAAAGGTCCGTGATCCTTTAGTGTGCTTAGAGAAGGTGACATATAAGAAAGATGACACCTCGTGAATAATATGAGAACAAAGTAATTTCTTTACATTTGGCCATGGAAAGGAAGAGGGTGATAGAAATGGAAAGGCACAGAGACAAGAAGCAGGCGCCGGGCACACACAGACATGTGTGTTATCTGTATACTAATAGCCGTTTGGTCCGTGGTCCATTTAGAAAAGGTGAGGTAATGCTGGTGACACCTCATCAATAATAGGAGAACAAAAAGGTTCCCAGCAAAGGACTTTTAGCTAGACTATTGCACAGATGCAACTATCTGTGTCAACTACGGTTCAAAAGTGCTTGTCATGAACATTTACATGAAAGTTACTAATGCTATATTTCTGCAGTACAATATTGTTTTCACATAGATGAATGCTAGTCTCAGATATGTTCAGCCGTTGTATGACCTGCCATTCATTTTCAACTAACGCCTCAGTCTGAAAATTTCCAATTGGATAAGACCATGCAGTCAAATCCTTCTATCTGTTAACACCGCCACTGATCGTACTCTGTCAGTGCTAGTCCCAAGCCTGGATGAAGAAGGAGGGCGATGTTAATGATCCTTATTATCACACAGTGTTGTTAAACTGAAACAACTACTACCGGTACTACTTCCATCTGTTTACATAACATAACATAACATAACAAGGGTTTTAAGTGGTTCAGAAGACGTTTAGTCTGTGTTAGAACCACTGCAATTAACCTGGAACATGATTAATAGCCCAATTTTCCTAGCTTCTTCTTAAAAGCTGTGATAGTGTCCACTGAGACAGTACTATCATCCAAACTATTCCACAAATCTACAACTCTTGCACTGAAGCATTTCTGTCCTAATGTCCCTTTCGGTTTCTTAAATAATTTATACCTATGTCCCCGAGTTGCCTTGTTTGGTGCTAATTCAAAAACTTCTCCTTCTGCACTGCCTCCTTTCCAGTAATAATCTTGTAGGCTTCAATTAGGTCTCCTCTGCTCCTCCTTCTCTCCAATGTTGTTAGTCCACACCTTTTCAACCTTTCTTCATATCCCAAATCCTTGTAGCCCCAAATCATTTTTGTAGCTCTTCTTTGCACCTTCTCCAGCTTTTCCATGTCCTGTTTCAGGTAGGGACTCCATACCTGGATGCAGTATTCCAACTGTGGCCTAACCAGTGATTTGTATAACCTCAATATTGTATCCTTGTCTCTGGTGACTATTGTCCTTCTTATCATGCCTAAAGTCGAGTTAGCCTTTTTTGATGCTTCAGCACATTGCCTAGAGGGTTTTGCACTCTTGTGCATAATCACTCCCAAGTCCCTTTCTTCCTCACTCACTTTCAACACCATGCCCCCCATTTCATATGAAAACTCGCTGTTTCTCTTCCCCATATGCATCACTGAGCACTTTTCCACATTAAAGAGCATCTGCCAGTCCTGTGACCATCTGAACATTCTTCTTAGATCTTCCCGTAGTATCTCCGCTTCTTTTTCATTTCCCACTGCTCTACATAGTTTGGTATCATCTGCAAATTTAGAAATTTTAGATAAAATCCCATCATCGATGTCATTAATAAAAAGTACGAACAGCAATGGCCCAAGCACTGATCCTTGTGGCACTCCACTTAGCACTGTCGTCCAGCTAGAATGTTTGTCACCTATGCCCACCTTTTGTCTTCTTCCTGATAGCCAGCTTTGAATCCATGCTAGTACCTGCCCTCTAATCCCGCATGCTTGCAACTTCTTGGCCAGTCTTTTATGAGGTACTTTGTCAAATGCCTTGGCAAAATCTAAGTAAATTACATCTACAGGCTTTCCCTCATCTATCCTCTCATAGACTTCCTCAAAGAATTCCAAAAGATTTGTCAAACACGAGCGACCTCTAGTAAATCCGTGTTGACTGCCCTTAATAATGTTATGCTCATTCAAGTGTCCCACTATATTATCCTTAACAATTCTCTCCATGACCTTACACACAACACTGGTTAAACTTACTGGTCTGTAGTTACATGGTTCACTTCTGTTTCCTTTTTTAAACAATGGCACTACAAGAGCATCTCTCCATTCCTGTGGTACAACTCCAGTCTGTATCGCTTTATTAAAGATCTGTGCTAATGCCTCTCCAATTTCTTCCCTCACTTCATGTAAGAATTTAGGATGTAGTTCATCTATTCCTGGACTCTTGTCAGTTTTTAACCTTTTCAGCTGTTCCACCACATTTTCCTTAGTGAACACTATCTGTGTTAGTCCTTGACCACCACTCTCTAAAAATGCTTGGTTGGGTTCAGGGATGTTTCCTAATTCCTCCAATGTAAACACTGAGCTGAAATATTTATTAAGCGTTTCAGCAGCTTCCACATCATCCACAATAACTTCTCCATTCTCCTCTTCCTTTTTCAATGGCCCTACCCTTTCTTTCCTTTTCTGCTTGCTTCTCACATAGTTGTAGAAACTCTTGCTGTCTTCTTTTACATTTCTTGATAACTTCTCCTCAAAGCTTTTTATTGCTTTCCTGTTTGCATTATTGCATATGTTTCTTTTATTCACATACTTTGCTTTTGATTTCTCAAGTCTTACAACATAGTCACAGTCCAGTCCATTCTTTCTTTCCTTCTTCAACTGCTGAAAATTCTTCCAAGCTTTGTTCTTTGCCCTTCTCTTTCTTTGAACCTCACGTGTTACCCATGGCCTCTTCTTGTTGGTCCTTTTGTGCTTGGGTATGTTCTCCTCAATAATCTCTTTCATAACTTCATTAAACTTCTTCCAAGCATCGTTCACTCCCAAACCCCTTACTGCAGATTCCAAGTCCTTTTCCTTCAGTCTTTCCCTCACTAATTCATAGTCCGCCTTAAAGAAGTTGGGTCTTTTCACATACGCTTTGACTTCCTGGGTTTGCTCCATGACTAATTCCCATCTGACAACCTGATGATCACTAGTGCTAAAATGCTCCCCCACGCTCATATTTTCTACCATATTTTCCTCAGTTGTTATGACTAGGTCCAAAATGTTGTCTCCTCTGGTTGGCTCCATAACATGCTGTTGCATAAAGCTGGCATCAATAAAATCCAAGAATATCCTATCTTTTTCTCTCTCTCCTTCCAGTTTTTCCCAATCAATATGGTAGTTGAAGTCTCCCATGATCACGGATGTTTCCTTATTAGCCAATTCCAGGAGTTTGCACATCCCTTGATCAGCTTCTTCGGTCGCATCTGGTACCCTGTAGCAAACTCCCACCAGTATCTTAGACCTGTTTATTTGAATTTCACACCAGATGCTCTCCTTGAAGGTCTCATTGCTCATATCCCATCTCTCCACTGCATTAATATTGCTCTTAACATATAGCAAAACCCCTCCAGCCCCATGTCCCACTGATTTCTGGTTAGCTCTGTCCTTTCTAAATAATCTGTATCCATCTAGAGCTAGTTCGCTATCTGTGATTTCCGGTTTTGTCCATGACTCTGCTATTCCAATTATGTCGGGTGACTCGTTATCTGCATACAATTCCAGTTCTGCTCGTTTTGTGATACTTACAATACTCCTCACATTTGCAAACATACACTTTAGCATTTTCCTACCTTCAGTTTCCTTATATTTCCTGTCTTCACTACTGCACGTTTTCTTTTTTCCTGGCTTTTTGTCTTTATTTGTGTGACAGTTAGTGAGTCTTTTTACTGCACTAGCCGTCTTCCCACCAAGTTTAAAGTCTTCATCATGATGTATAATTGTCTTGCAACCATGTCCGCACCTCGAGCATTCAGATGCAGTCCATCTCTCCCCAAGTAGCCGCCTTTCCAAGGATTGAATTCCACCTCGCAGTATTGAACCATTTCTTCCTCGCACAGTTTCTTCAGCCTCCTGTTTACCTCAACTCTCTTGCTGTCTAACGCCTCGCTCAGGTCCTGCCTTGGCAAAATACCCATTACCACAACTTGCCCCTTTCTGTCCTCGTTCAGCCTCTGCATCATGTCTTTGTATTTGGACATCATTTCTTCCGTCTCATCCATGCGAAGATTGTTAGTGCCGACTTGCACGATCACCGTGTCCTCCTTCTCTTCTTTCTTCTCGATTTCCAAAAACATCTGTTCAATTCTCGCTCCTGGTTTACAAACCGTGTCGAATCCAGCACATTGCTTCTGCAGATTCCTCCCAACGTGTCTTACTAGGGAATCTCCTACCAAAACCACTCTGTTCTTTCTTTGATCGGAGACTGCCTTTTCGGGTTTCTGCATCTTTGG
The DNA here is from genome assembly GCA_020284085.1 of Aporrectodea caliginosa. NCBI lineage: Eukaryota > Metazoa > Annelida > Clitellata > Crassiclitellata > Lumbricidae > Aporrectodea > Aporrectodea caliginosa. The sequence goes on along the minus strand of JACEVL010000032.1, from coordinate 636,824 downwards.
CTGTCCTGATGTCCTTTCCATCTTTCCTTGCACCACGTCCTCCAAGTCCTTGCAGTTCTTTTCTTCTGTTAGAGCTCCTTCTTTCTTCTGGTTGTTGGTTTTCTCCAGAGCATTCAGACGTTCCATAACTGATTCCAAGCTTTGTGTCTCCTCCTCTAAGCTTTTTTCCAAGCTGCACAGTCGTACTTCCAAGCAGCTTACTCGTTCACACTTCTTGCACTCGCCGGCTGACTCGTCCTTGAACCCGTCTTTCGTGCCGTACATGCCGCAACCAGAACACGCAAACAGATCGCTCTTCTTCACAGACATTATTATTCTTGCTCAACTGTTGACTGACCTCGGAAATGTGATCGCCTTACTTGCTTACTCGATTACGCTCACGCACGTGTACCGCTTTCTCCTATTATCACTCGCTTGGGTCTAATTCGGGACTCACCACACGCTTTATTTCCCCGATTTAAATCGCAAACCTCACACCTCTTGCTTCTGATATATTATACTATCCCCTCGTTTATCCAAAACAACTTTCCTTAATCAAAATCAAATTTTAGAACAAAGAATGTATCACTTATCTCCAGTACGCGACCTCCTCTCGAAAATGATTCAGGTTGTTTAAAACTTTAAATAGAAACTGCATTCCATGAATTCTTTTGTGAGCAAATGAAGTTACTAAAAACATTTTGTGATTGGAACGAGTGTCCTTCAAAAGGTCAAACTTCAAAATACACAATCACTCTAGGAATTAACATTTTCTTTTATGATGGACTTTATTTTAACACCTTTTCTAAAACCATCTTTGAAAAAATGTCTTTTATTTAATTTCTCACGCTTTGTCAATCAAACCTATCAGTGAAAAATAATTATATACTATGCAATATTCCAAGGGGCAAGCATGGGTATTTTTAAAATGATTTAGGAGCACTTTTGTTTGCCAATGAGGGGATAGAGGGTATGGAGAAGATGAAGAACCACAGGAACAAGAGGCAAGTAAAGTGAATGCCTGCCTGCCTATTTGTTTGTTGCTGACAACTTGTTCCAGAATTTTCAAAGATTGCTGAGCCATTGTTGGACTGACTTAATGGTAAACTTCCATAGGGTTTCAGTTGGACAGGTGTGCAAACTGTGCATCATCAGTCTGCATTGAGATGTTGAAACATTGTTTGCATTCAGGTTCTGTTCTGGCTTTCATTCGTGTTGGTGAAGAGATAGGTTGATGTTGTAATGGTAGTGATGGTGCAGTTGGTACAGTGTTAGCGCAATTTGATGGAGACTTTAATTTATTACTCAAAACTGAATGAAACCAAGAAACAAAACCAAAGGAAATATGGCAACATTGAGAAAGAGGCATAAACTGTTGCATTGACTTTGTCCTCACTATGACGTGGTACTAGATATGGGTCCCAAATCCTGTGTTACAGCGAGGGTCTACACCAGACCCTCAATAATACCAACTCACTGAAATTCATTTGGAATATTCTTTAACTGTGTGATTAAAGCAAACTAAAAGAAAAGTAGCCACACAATATATCCTTGAAACAACAATGGTGTCAAACAAAGTGGAACCATTACAGCAAATATACAACTGCTACAGAAAATTAATTACCTGGGAGTCCATGGCTTAAACTTTTCATCAGATCCATCAGGTGGCTTTGTCTGAATGTCAGCATGATCCAGCTGAACTGCAAGAACAAACTTAGTTGAAATTCATGGTGGCAGCAAGTTATAAGCAAAACTTTTAAGAGCAGTCTAATATAAAAAAAACAGTGCAAAAGCAACTGTTTAGCTAAGTCCTCCTTTAGAGAAAGAACATGTGACAAAATGCCCTAAAGTAATAGAAACAAGACCTGCAAATAGAATTGAAAGAGTAATCATGTATTGACTATACTCAACATGAAATGAAATCAAATAAAAAATAGTCTTAGAACAATGAAGATATGTGTGAAGTCATAGTGAACAAGCTATCAATGGTGACACCAAGAATTTTAGTTTTAGAAACTTAGCCTACTGACAATGAAGTTACTCACTGATACACTTAATTTGCTTTAAAAGCAACTGTCTTAGAATTTGACGCAAAACAAAGGTTTTCATCAGTAAGTGCAATTAATGTAAGCAATCATTAGCAATTTAAACATTTCAGATCATATTCAGTAATGAAATACATTAATATTTGTCACACATTTTATAACAGCTCTTCTAAGACTTACAGAAAAGAACCATGCATGCGTGCACACACATGCATACATGGTATTACATGGGGTGTGTGAAATTTCATTCATGAAAGCTAATTACTATCATTCTGCACCAATCAAACCATAAAAACTAATAAAGATTACAGCTAAAGCCAAAACTAACCAACATGGCCAATATGAAATTGTGAAGCAAGGTTCATTATGTGTTGTTCTCCACCCCAACATGTCACATTAATATAGTCATTGGGAGAATCTCGCAGTGTAAAACTAAAGACATATCTCTCAGAGCTGAAATCTGAAATGCAAATAAAAAGTAATTATTAACATATCTGACATACAGCTAAGAACCTAAAACTAAACACAAAAGAATATAAAAAGCATACAAAGCCTAAAGCATTAAAACCATAACATTAAATTCAGTAAACGACATATCCAGTAGTAGTAGTTGTGGGGCGCGGTGGTGTAGGGGTATGTTCGGTGCCTTTCAGCCGGAGGGTTGCGGGTTCGAATCCACCTCAAGGGGGTATGTTTGGTGCCTTGCAGCCTGAGGGTTGAGGGTTCGAATCCACCTCAAGCCGCCACGTAGGGACCCTGGGCAAGTCCTTCACTCTCAATTGCTCATGCGCTTCGGCGTGAAACTCCGATTCAGTGTCCGCGCTGTAGTCGGGAGCGCCTCTGAGTAGAAATCTTGAAGGGGCGCTATATAAATATCTGAAATGAATGAATGAATCCAAATTAAACATACTTGTAAGTAGCAAGAAACAAATAGACACTCATTTTTACTTTATCAGGAAAATGTTTTAACTTATTGGGTAGCTTAGACCTTTTGTAAGTCAGAGATAATAGGCAATAAAGATACAAAACTACCAAAGCAGATGAAACACCATTCATTGAAACTTGAATACCTTTCTTGTTAAGGAAATGTCGTGGTTCTCCCTTTGCTATGATCACACCAATAATTTTCTGAAAAGGAAACAATCCAGTAGCTATTTTAGACATTTCAAATCTTACCTTGCTCCCTATTGCTGTTGTGTTGCAACAGTTGCTGTGACTGTTGTGTTTTTATTTTGAATATTTCCATATAAAACTCAAAGCATGTGTCGAGCAGCCTATAGAACACTCCCTCAGAGACCACATAAGTTAAAATTTTATGAAGGAAGGAATTATGCTACAGTGTAGGATTTAGTAACAGCACAAGCAAGTAGATGCATCTATCTAAAAAAAACTACTCTTGCAGTTTCCTCTTGTTTCACAGCCACAGCCCCCATTCTGGAAAAAGGGTTATACATAAGTTTAGGTAAAATGCTATAATGAAATATAATATGAAAATTACTTATGAAAAGCACATCCTTGGCATATTAGCAGATTTGTATCAACAAATTGATTCAGCAAATGGTTACACATTATGTTGCATGTTCAAACAAAAGCCTGTTGCATACTGTGTCACTATCAACCTTCAACTGCTACACTATAGATCTGCAAGCAGAATACTTAAGTTTCAGTGACACAGTGGAAAAGCAATGTGATCTGCAGAATGACTTTGACCATCCATAATATAGACTGTAATGCTTTTTATTGATGGCACAATGTTGGCTAAAAAATGCTGCTCACCAGTCATCTAAAATGCTAATTGGTGGCAGCAGTATTATCAAGTGGTTTGGCTGGGGCATTTCTTTAGTGTCTCTTCGAGTTTTCCTCAGCAACTCTTGTTCATGACAATGACCCACATAGCCTATGACACTCCTGTTTCTATGATTTATTTTTAACAGCAAGCTATTTACTCAGCTATAAAATGAGTTCATTGACCATATTCTGTCAGTGGGGAGCTCTGCTGGCAAGGGAGACTTGCCACCTGCCTTTAGCTGTTAAGGCTATAGATTTTTAAATTAAACTGTTAATGCTTCATATCCATGGCTGCTCTTGGGGCAAGCTCTTCTTGCTATATGTTGGCAATGAGAGCTTTCAAGAAGGTTTTTACAATGTTCTGTATAAATGCCCAGATAACTGACATTTCTACGATATAATGTACATCGTCCGGTAAACCCGTAGTTTAGGTTGCTAAATTATTTTATATCGTCAAATTGAAATGGAAGCTGGATTGAGGAAAAAAATAGTTTCCCAAACTGGAAGCGGGACTGATGAAACCATTTCTATCTTTAAATAGAAGTTGGATTGATGGAAATAATATTTACTGTAAATAGAAGCTGGATTGATGAAACCTAGTTTTTTATGCAATAGAAGCTGGAATGATGAAAATAGTTGTTTCCGTAAGTCGAAGCTGGACCCATGAGAAAAGTTCTTTGCTTACATAAAAGTTCCTTTGATGAAAAATATTTTTCTCGTTAAATAGAAGTTGGGTCATTTTTTCATTAAATGGAAGCTGGATTGATTAAAAAAATTCTCGATGAAATGGAAGCGGTATTGATTATAGTTATGATGGACATATGTAGAGTGCTTACTTACCAACGTCAAGTACGGCATTGAAGATATTAGAATAATTTAGCAACCTAAACTACGGGATAACCCATCGTCCTATCTCTCCTAATTTAGATGCCTCTAAGGGCAAAAGCATTCAGATTTTTCCATGAAGAGTCAGGATTGCAGAAAGAAAGCGTTACAGTATAGTAGTCCACTTTAGCAACATGCACACGCAGTCACTAATTTCGGATGTGACTGGTATCCACTTCGTGTTACTCAGAACAGAAACAGTTTCAAACACTGACCGAGCTAGGCATTCCCAGCGTCAAGTCAGCAATGGTTCTCATCTCGCTGGTTTGATTTTCCTCCCGACCCAGTGGTAGGTTTCCGCGTCCGCCACTATATCGATTCACTCCATCGCCATTCTGGCCCACCGATTGCTCAAAGTCGTCAAAATTAGCTACCCATGCCATAATATATTACTCATACGTTAATTAACTTCCAATTAAATTATAAAAATATTAGAATTAAGCAAATTTGTGAATCATTAGAAATAATGTGTCGCAACTTTCTGCGGTCGTCTGCTACAACCTCAGACCTATTTATAGTAGCTGCATGGTGTCTCTCAGGCCAGTGAGATCGCGTGATTTTTGCTGAAGCCTCGGGCTGTTTACGCTGGCGGCCATCTTCTGAGAAGATTGACGAATGCTTGCATGAGAAGCGCCGGTTTCGAACAAACAAGTCTACAATGAATCGTACACTTATCGGTGTAGAAACTTTGTACCGGAAAAAATGGCAGTTAGGAACGAAGAAGGTTTGTCGGAGAAATAAACTGAAAACGAAAGATTATTGAACGAAAAAATGCATTACGTACTGGTGTATAAAACAATTTTCCGGCGAACGCTCCAAGCAGTAAAGAATAACATTTCATGCGTAAGTGACATAGTGCCTTGTTTCATACTCTATATTTTCGATGTATAAATAAGTGCATAATTCACACGTATCATTTGGTATTTAATTTGAACTAAAACAGTTATTTCGTTATTTGTAATGCCGACGACACAACTTGCCGTCGCTCTGGCCCAGACCACGATAGAATAGAGCGTTACAAGTTCAACCGCCCAAGTTCATGTCCCAAATAAGTAATCAACGAGTAACAAAACAATATCTACGTTTTTGTGTGCAACATCGTTGTGTGGATCTACGATGTTTATTTTAAATGTAAAAACAGAAAGCAAAAAATTCATATTAAACTTTTTGCGATTTACTTAGTTCTTATATTCACATGCTAACTGTTTTTCCATGATCGAATTACTAAGCACTACCCACTTTCAATATTCACCACATTGATACTAAAGGCTAGCTACAGATCTTGACTGGTACACGTTTAGTATAAAACTTGTACTGAATGAACCATTTCTATTTGAGAAAGTATAGTAATTATTGTTGAATATAGACTAGAGAGTAGAGACATCTTGTTTTTATGTGGCAGCTTCCCGTAGTCGAAACCAGATCTTGCGAGAAAATGGGCACATGCATCGGAAAGCATTTGAAGCGACCATACACTCATGCGTCTGTTCAAACCATTTCACACATGATTGATGTGATCGCACTGGATTTAAAGTTCAGCTTACAACTGGTAAACTCATAGCATATTTTCTACGATGTTTCTTTTAAAATTCAACTTCAGAATAAATAAAATGTCATATTCAAGTTTTCCCTTTTGCCACTTAGCGAGATTTTACTGTTTTTCTATGAACGATTAATAATAATAATAATAATAATATTCTTTATTGAAACAATCCGGTTGACAAACCGCAACTGGTTACAGTGTACAGTTATGCAATTGAAACAATTCACAAGAACACAAATGACAGAAGACATAAATCTTAACTACTAACAGAACAGACAGCCTGCAATACTTAGATTACTTAGAGCACTGTCCACTTTCAATATCCATACTGCTTTGATCTTGATCCGTGCCGAGTATAACCCTTGCGCTTGATTAACCATTTCAATCTGAGGAATTGTAATAATTGTTGTTAAATGTTTAAGGTAATTTTTCAACTGAAACTAAAGATCTGTTATTTTTTTGTGACAGCTTCCCATGGTCGACACCAGATCTTGCGAGGAAATGGGAACATGCTATGCATCAGGAAGCATTCAAAGCAACCATACACTCGTGTGTGTTCAAACCATTTCACACCGATTGTTTTGATGAAGTGGACATGGAGTTCAACTTAAAGCTGGTAAATTCATAGCAAATTTTGTTCTTAACAGCTTACGTGATATAAGTAAATGATGTAGGTATGTAATCTTGGAACTGTATTCACTGAATTTTGCTAGCAAAAGCTGACATGATGTTATAAATTAAGTGAGGTATGTAATCTTAGAACTGCATTGACTATTTTGCCTGTAAAGGCTTGCTTGATATAATGAATTATGAATTAAGTGATGTAGATATATAATATTAGAACTGAAGTTTGTAGACTTGATAATGTACCCTTGCAAATGAAAATTGAAATGTGATCGCAGAACTCCAGGCAAAAATTTCCTAACTGTGTTGCAAATGAGGTAATTGATTATTTAACCTGGTTATTGGTGTTTTAATTTTTTGATCATAACGACAAGAGTACTTACCCACAGATTTACAATTTAAGCAAAGCCCGACTTGTTGTTAAAACATTTAACATCACAAATGACATCTTGTGTTATAAGAAGCCCATGTTCATTGTTCACGTGATCGAAACTCGATGCCGACTGGAAAGATGTTGTCGCTTTATTCCAGCACCAGTTCACATTTCTGACAAGGTGCTGCAAGTTTGGTTATGATTTCTGAGTGCTGGTTTTCATTGAAGTAGCACTGTAAGCCTAATATTACTTACAATCCACTTGTGAACTAAAAATTTGTTGTTTGGCTTCAGGAGCTGTCCCAACAATGTTTGATCTGCCTGGTCATCTGGTGAACCCTGTTCAACATCGGAAGCCTCCTGCCAAAAGAAATGGTCGTGAGTTGACAGTGCCAGAGGCGTCCAAACCTACCACTGTATTGTCAGTTGAACATTCCTATGCACCAGTACTCGATCTCTCTCATAAACGCTTGCCTCAAGAAATGCAAGGACATTATTATTGTTTCGATATCAATATTTGCAGCTAACTCGTGCTTCTTTGTGCAAGATGCAATAGCCATCAAGTTAGAACTGTCTTGCGGAATGCAATTGCCACTTGCAATATCTTTTAACTGATGGTGTGTAAGGAGACGTTTCCTTGTGTTCCTAAGATGTACTGAAGGGCTGAACAACCGCAAAAAAAGTTCTAGATGATCTTGACTAAGTTTGTACGTCAGCAAATATCTTAGTGGATGCAACCCAGACTTAATTAACAATAGAATCAAATAAATACATGATGCTTACTGATGAGACTATAAAGCCAATAGCACCTGTTTTGCAAACACTATTGCACTATTGCTGTCCATCAGCTAACTTCAAGCCCTTCAGGTACTGAATGGCTTCCAGCAAAATGGTCGCAATCAGAACACCAACGGCATATCACTTCAATACAGATTTGAACCAAATTGGCCCTTTCCTTGCCATGAAGGTCATCAATTAAAAAATAAGCAACAGGTAGTTTCCATTGCTATGTCAGAGACACAAGGAACATCACAAGTGCCTCTTTGGCAATTGGCAGGCCAGCCAAGTCATCTGCAGGGACCCCATATCAACATAACCCACAAATTTGTCTGCTGATCTGTCAAAGTCAAGCTGTTTCCTTATAGCAATTTTATCTATCATTAACACACATGGCATTCGGGTGTTGCTATCATTGCTCTCAAGGTGTTGGGCAATTGCGCTAAATATTTAATCATGAAACCCAGGGTTGCCGTAAATGCATGAATACCAAGATGACGGAGTTCTTGGATGCAGGGTCAGAGCTGTCGGTCAGTATTGGGTAAAACTAATTTTTAAGGGTCAGTAATCTGTCACTGCTTGGTGCGATAATTGATCTGTGTGATTGTTAAGTGTTCTATCCCAAGTTCAAAGTTTGTTATTAAAATTTGTTCCTACTTATTGTGGGTAGAAAAAAAAGACATTTTCAAAGGACAATAATGCTTGTGTAATGTATGATATTGTATCTAATGTACAGCTGTAAATTATTTATAAATTTTTGAAATTGTTAATTCATTACGTGTTAACTTTAAAGGACAAAAATATTACAGTAATGTCAGATGCTTGTTTGGTTATTCATTTATTTATAATGTATCATATTGTTCCTACCAAAGGACTTAACTCTAATGTACAACTTTAATAATTTGTGGAATTGTTACTTCGTTACATGTTAGTCAACTCTTAAGAACACAAAATATAACAGTAATGAGAGTTGATAAATCTTAAAAGTAAATAGCAGTTGGGGTGTTTGGAGCGGGTCTTGCATACGGCTGCGCGCCTCATTGGCCATATCCCAAAGTTTGGCCATGTCACCGCTTATATGAGGGATGTATTGCACTGGCTTCCTATCCCGCAGCGGATTGTGTACCGGTTTTCTGCTTTGGTCTGGCGGTGCCTCTTAGGTTCCGCTCCTGTGTATTTACACGAGCTCTGTCGCTCTACTCTGGATGTGCAGGGACGTAGAGCTCTCCGCTCCTCCACACATGGTGAACTTCTTGTTGTTCCCCTTGTGCAAACTGCTCTTAGACAGCATCATGCCTTCTCTGTTGCGGGCCCCATGTCTTGGAATGGGCTCCCATTAACAATACGCCTTATGCCTAGGGTCCATTCAGATGCCTTTTACTCTAGCCTTAAAACCATCCTTTTCAGCCGGGTTGGGTCGGAGCGCTCCTGAGTAGTTACCTTGAAGTGGCGCGATATAGATCTTCGGAATGAATGGTGAAGGCGCTATAGAAATGTCCGTCTACGAGCATATAAGATAAAGGATTATTTAAAAGTAGGCATGAAATCTTAGGGCAAGTTAAAGCCGGCTGATTTCGCATCAAGTCTGTTCTCTGCTGATGCGAGTGGATATAGTGTGGCTATTAAGAACCCCATAATCGGGTCAAATGTCTTATTTTTATATACAATCACGCCTAATCGAAAGTGTATTCCGTATCATCAATTTATTTTAAATTAAACCCTGATATTAATTGCAATTAATTGCAGTTGATAGGACGAATCGACGAGTTTGTGGGCAACGACGGTTATTTGTTTACATTGCTCCGCAGACCGCACCTTCTCAGATGTACTCTTGCTTCCTGCTCTTTCTCGGCTGCTTCGACGTCACTGGGCAGCTCAACATAGAAAGCTCTGTCTAGTTTTATATAAGAGGTCGTTGGTGTCTCTAGTGTATAGGAAGGAGATTATATTATAGTAGAGAAAGCGCTAACGTGTATCGCCTTACGACAGTCGAGGCCTCCAGAAGTGATGCATCACGGGGCCAACCAATGACCTCTTATTATAGCGGGGGCCAGCCCAACTACTAGAAATGTAATAATGTTACATGTACATGTAAACAGAGAACCTACCACGTTAAGGCTTTGGAAATTGGACATTATAATATTGGCCATATAATTTATTTGAGCGCCTCTCAGTAGTTCCCTGAAAGGGCGCGATATAAATTCCCGAATGAATGTATAAATATAATAATGTAGGTGTACTTAGCCTCACGCCCCATTGAAACGTTTTTTGGTTATTTCTAATTCATTTGTAGCCTATATGACGAAGACTCGTAACATAGGCAGAATAATAAAGCCTCACGGTGAACAGTGGCTGTTCTTCAACTGGATTAGGCCTACCCTGAATGCATTTAATGATAACTCTAGAGGTCATCGTCGTTATTATCATTATTATTATAGGCCTAATCATCATTATCATCATCATCATCATGATCACCTCCATCAATCCGACTACCACCACAGTAAATTAAAGTAAAGCAATATATAAGTAACAAAGTTTCCTTGATTAATGCAGTCTTCATAGTCTAGTCAATAACAAAGGCAGCAATTATAATTCTTATGATACGATGTGGAGTTCCAGCCCAAGGACAAAAATTTTGGGGGCAGAGCCGCCATTTTAGTTGTGTGCTGCTTTCGTCTTCAATGCCTTCCGCCATCCTGCTTCATGGCTGCTCCTGCTCTTCCTCTGCTCTACCGTAACGCTGCTCTTGCTTTTGCTCTGCCTCTGCTCTGCTCTGCTCTTGCTTCGCGCCGTTTGCTTTGCCTCTGCTCTGAGCTGCTCTTGCTCTGTCTTTGCTCTGCATTGCTCTGCGCTGCTCTTGCTTCTGCTCTGATCTGATCTGCTCTTCTTCTTGCTCTTGCTCTGCTCTGGCTCTACCTCTGTTCTGCTCTGCGCTGCTTTTGCTTTGCCTCTGCTCTACTCTGTTCGTGTTCTTGTTCTTGCTTCTGCTGTGCTCTGCGCTGCTCTTGCTTCGCGCCGTTTGCTTTGCCTCTGCGCTGCTCTTGCTTTGCCTCTGCTCTGCTCTTTTTTCTACTCTGGTGCTGCTTCTTGCCTCTGGACCTGCCTTTAAAAGGACAGCCAGCGATCAGCAGGAATCGGCAATCGGGTTAGAGAATCCCTTCACGTCAGACCGTCATCGTCGTCAAGCAGTCAACAGTCGTGATCACGAGTCGTCAGTCTCGGAGTCGTCAGTCAGCCAGTCGACGATCGGAGTCGACGTCATGGGACACAGTTGACAGAGAGAGAAAGAGAGAGACAGAGACAGAGACAGACAGACAGACAGAGACATAGAGAGAGACAGAAAGAGAGAGACGGACAGTTTGCAGCCGACAGTCACGGTCGTCAGCTGCGGGCGAAGGAGACGGACGCCGTTCGTCGAGACGTCGACGTAGCGAGTCGTTAGAGAAGAGAGTCCGCAGAGAACGGTCGAGGGTCGCCAGTCACCGCCATCGTCAGTTCGTCCGAGCCAAGAATTGTCGGCGTTGCTTACTGCCTGAGGGAAGGGACGCGCGAGTGAATCGTCGGCGGGGAACGGACATTCCTGAACTATACGACCGAGCCTAACTGTTGGGAATCGTCAGGGGCTATGATCGAATCTGTCTCTAATCGGGAACTCTGATCTTCGGGGCAAGGAGCCGATAATTTCGTTGTGAACTGGTAATTCTCGGGCGAATCAGCCTCGAAGAAAACATTACGTAGCTAAACAGGGCAGCAAGACTATAGGCCCTATAATTGCTCGTAGTCGTAATCTCCTACCTTCTAAAGCGCCACTCGAAAGCCAAGCGCAGGGCACCAGCTTATTCACGAGCGTTGAACTGTTGAATCTAGTGGGAGTCTTCCTCGTGACTCGTGTGTTTGGTCTGCTAAATAAAGTTACTGAAACTGCTGAACGCGCTTCCTGATAAATCACTGAAGTCTTACTCACCGAACATCCCATGCCCCTCGTTAGAACGGGTATAGTCATCCCGGTGCCAGAGTTCGAACCCGAGGTCCTTAACAACAAAACTATTTTTCAATTGCCCAGCTCATAAAGACCGCTAACAGTTTGCTGTCCTTTGTCCTTCGTATTAGCCTACACAATGAATTTTTCGGCTTGTACAATTGCCCAGCTCATAAAGACTTAGCTAACAGTTTGCTGTCCTTTGTCCTTCCAACTTATTAGGGCCTACTAACATTTCATGCAAAGAATGACAGTTTTCGGCTTGTACAGATTTAGCGTAAATTTTTCATTGGTGATGCATCCTTATTATTATTTTATGCATCGTGAGGCATTATGGACCTGATTATTATATGATTAAAATCTCATTATTAATGAAATTTGACAAAATTTTATATCATTTTTATACGCAAGACCAACGTTATGCCTCTGTCGCTATTTTCCTCCTCAAATCGGATTAACGCTGAACTTCTTCATATGGTTCAAAATTTCTCTCACTTGCATGAGGTTTTATTTCGTTGCCTCCAACACTCGCGATTCTTTTATCACGTTTCAGGATCTGAATTAGGCCTAATTAAAATCATTATTACGACTGATGAACAAGATAAGCAGGATGTTAGCAGCTTGGAATCGATACTGAGAGTCATATCACGCCTCTGGGAAATTCGTGAGCACCACCCCATGGAATTATATCATTGACGCAATGGTATAATTCCATGGTGCTGTGTTCATGAATAATAATAATGGCTTGCATGAAATGTTAGATTAGGCCTACCCGTAGGCCTATAAAAAGTTCTACGTCTTCGACACTGGTTCATGCATATGCAGAGTCAACATCCACTCGAGTGTATGTGTGATTAGATCGACTTTAATCTACTAACGCCCTGTGTCAGCACACAATTACGCGTAGGCCCCTATAGAGCCATCATAAAACGTTGGACCAAGTTTAGATTTACTACTGTAGCCAAGCCCACTTAGTCCAGATTCGGCGATTTGCCGGAGGTCTGTCTTTCATCCTTATTAGCATAGGCCTTTAGTCGGCGGTTTAGCCTAATACGACTACCGGGTATCTTACGAAATCACCCTCTCTCGAGGCTAGAAAGCCAGACGTTGCATGGCTATCGGTTTCATACGCTCAAACTTCCGCTTTCGAAGAAAGAACTATGAATTCCAGGATATTTCATGCATACTCCTATCCTGGCATCAGCTGCATCATATCAAATAGACCCACAGAGCCCATCCCTCGGTCTGCTGCCTCTAGGATCCAACCATCTCCCAACACGACTGCAGCGGGCGTGAAATTGTTAGTTATAGGCTACAACAGCCTACACGACAGCCTGTGGAAAATCTACTTAAATGAATGCGGTCATGAATCGCTAACACAGTTGCACGAACTACCGAGTTTAATTATAGCAAATAGGCCCATAACAGGGTTTATAGGGTTTGTCTTAATACATATCAATATATGTTGAATCAGTAAGTTTTCTCATTTTATGCACTACTACGAGGTAAGCACAAGATAATGTATTAAAACATTGTAAATGATATTAGGCCTACCATTATAATTGAACGTCATACCGGTACAGTTGCATATGCAATAATATTGTAGTGGCATTATAAAGCCGTATAATTCGAGTTCTTTTATGTCTTTCAATTCTAATGAGATATAATCAATCAAATCGAATTCGTTTATCGAAGAAAACAAAAGAAAATATTATATAGGCCGATGGGTTTTTTTACAAAAGAGGAATTGTGCACAAGCGATTCGACAGCTCTACTTAAGGCTGTAGCCTATAGCCTGTAACCAAACAGACTCAAACTTATCTACTGAAAATTTAAATCAATGAGAAATACGTAAGCCCAGGTTGACTTACAATAAAAGAACTATCTATGCACAGAAACAAGCCGACAACATGCACCGAAGGAAAAGAAAAGAAAAATAATCACTGCATGTTATACAGTTTCCTGTATTCAACGACATCTTATGGCTGACATCGCCCTCCTCCTTTCTCCAGGCTTGGGACTGGCACTACCAGAGTATGGGCAGTGGCGGAGTTTCTGCTTGACACTGGAGGTCGATTGCCTTAAGGTTGACAGAGGAGGAAGCTCAGATGAGCCAACCGAGTCAACGTGAACTAAAAATAAACGCGCATAAGTAACTATAACGTGCATATTTGGTAAAATAAAGTGGCTAAAATGGGCTCCATTATTTTGTCAGCAAATGCTCTAAAATGCGTTGACGGCTGGGGCTCCGCTCCAGACCCCGCGGGTGGAGCTTGAGACGCTCACCTCAGACCCCCTAGTCGTGGCCGACTTTGTCCCAGTAGTCCAAATCCGTTAAAAATATGCACTGCCCTGGCCTATATTTCTATTTTAAGAGAAAGGTCAAGCCTAGCCTACAAACATTGGAACCTGAGCTTTTGGTCCTGAAACCTAACGGGTAATTACATGTATATGATTGGTGTATTATTAGGTTTCTTCTTCGTTAATCCCGAGACAACTAAGCTTTGATCTGACACCCCAATATTTCACCCCGCAAGACTGAGTGAGGGCTCCATCCGGGGGGGAGGAGAATGTCAGGTGGAGAGAAGAGAACAACTTTGACACTTTGACAGAGATTACCGAAAAATAGCTTGAATACATAATTATTATATATAGGGCCTAATACTCATTGCGTCGGCGTTCAGAGATCCGAGAAGATAGGAGAGAAGGGGGAGAGAGTGAGAGAGACAGAGAGACAGACAGGTCGGACAGACAGACAGACAGGTCGGTTAAACTAATTTGAAACCCGATCGGCCTGTATACTTTATACACAACGTGCATCGAGTCTGAGGTTTCTCGTTGGCACAAGCTTTGGCTTTGTTTTATTTAATCACTATTAAAATTTAGGTAGCAATTAATAATTTTTTTATTTTTTTTATTAAAGTTTCCAAACGTTGTGTGAGCAAGCTCCTGCCTCGGCGCCACAGAGTCAAGACTTGTGTAAGCATATAGGCACTAAGCTTTGGCGCAATAGGTTCCCGGGCCCTGAAGATAATTAATGAAACCATGCGATAATTCGTGTGATTTCTTGATCTAATCGGTAGCCTAATAAGCAAGATAAAATCAAACCATGCGAATATTCGTTATAATTCAGTTTGGCTGCACAGAACGCCACAGATCCCTTAATTAAACAAAGAAAATCGTGGCAGGCTACTGTTGTACCGATACACCCGAATTCAATTTGAATTATTTTGTGATTGTTCTTTATTGTACACCTCATAAATCTTCCCCCTCGATCCTCACGATCTGTCTCCCAACCCACACCAGAGACTGAACTAAGGATCCTGAGTGGCCGAGTGGGTTGGTGCCTTCCCCGCCTCGATCCTCATCAGATTAATTTCTGCGGGTCTTATAAACGTGGAGTACAACCACAATACATCAATACAACTGGGGCGCGGTGGTGTAGGGGTATGTTCGGTGCCTTGCAGCTGGAGGGTTGCGGGTTCGGATCCACCTCAAAGTCGCCGCGTAGGGACCCTGGGCAAGTCCTTCACTCGCAATTGCTCATGCGCTTCGGCGTGAAACTCCGATTCAGCGTTCGCGTAGTAGTCGGGAGCGCCTCGAATGGGAAATCTGGTTGCGCTATAACAAGTGTTCAAATACAAATACAATATTGCATAATTATCTTAAAATCTCTTCCAAACAAGCAGTGCTAGCTCGATTCTATGCCTAACTCCTTATTTAAAAAACTGCTTCTCTAGAGTCGACTCTACCCTTGTCCCCATCATTAGCAAAATAACCAACCTCGCCTCATCTACTGATGATTTCCTCTGCTTTTCAAGCACTCTTTTGTCACGCCTCTTCTCAAGAAGTCTCACTTGATAAAGAAATCCTCTCAAACTACCGACCTGTCTCTAACTTATTGGTCATCTCCAAATTAACTCAACCCATAGTCCTATCTCGGATCAATGACTATCTGACTTCCAACTTATTCCGTGATCCACATCAGTTTTCACCAAGCGCCACTTAAGTAAAACCATGCTCACTTCCCTGTACAATAAACTTGTTTCTGCCATCTCCCATCAACAATCTCTTGTTTCTGCCTTTTCGATATTTCAGTAGTCTTCGATACCATTGATCACAACATCTTACTACAGAGACTGTCAACCTGGTTCGGTTTTACTGACAGTGCTCTCCTCTGGATTCAATCCTATCACTCTTCCCGCTCTTTTTGAGTTAGAACACTGGAAGCGTCATCAAAATCATGCCCTCTTACATGCAGAATGCAGTGTTCCTCAAGGTTCTGTTCTTGGGCCTCTCTTGTTCATCCATCGTTTACACTATTCCACTTGCTCAGTCATTAAAGCATCCTCAGTTGACCAGCACCTATATGATAACGACACTCGACTGTTCGCTTCGTTCTCTACAACCAGCTTCTCCTCTTCCATGAATCATTTTCTTCGTGCGGTTACCCAAACTTCCTCCTGGATGGTATTTAATCTCCTATGCTCAAACCCGTCTAAACGTAAATTCATACTTATAGGCCTGCGTGATCAGCTCAAGAAAATTCTAGACCCATGAAATGCGCAAGTCGCTCGATAGCCATAAGGCTTCTAGCTGTTCCACCTCTGTGGAATCAACTTCCACCATAATTACGACAATTATCTGACCCATTCTTCGAACTTGCCAAATCCTCACCTTTTGCCATCTCTTCACAAAACTAAAAACACTGTTCTTTCATAAATCCTATCCCGATTCCTCCTCTTGCTCTTACCTCCCTCGCCGTTTCAATTCTGAACACTATCCACTTTAGCCGTCTTACTGTATGGCATGTATGCCTGCCTGACCCCTTTAGATCTTGACCTGGAAGTGCTGGAACCCGCCTATCGATTGTGTTTTGACTAAGCACCTTCGAATAAGCTGGTTCTCGCGACTCCGGCCGCTATTTGGACGCTGTAGAAATCTCGAGATTACGATTATGATTATTATTATTATACTCTTGTTGTTCATATTCTTAGCCAGCAAATCCCATTGCGCCAACGCTGGGCCAACGCTGGGCCAGCATTGGGCCTGGATGTGTTGGCTTGTTAATTAATATAACAGGTGAAAGAAAGCCTGCCACAACCGTAAATATTGGCTTATGCATGCTGATACAACTTTCTATAACTTTGAAGAAGTTATTCCCATTAGCCCTTCTAGATAATGTGTTGTCTTCGAGCATGGCTCATATAGTTGTTTCCCCTACAGATGTACATGTGTGTACTGGCCCTGCTGTCAATTAATTGCCTATCCTCTAGAGTCTAGACCTACATGTAAACAAGGAACAACTTCTGTCGAATTCTTGAAATTTATGCGACTTCCGCAATGTCGTCGTCCGCTTTAGCGATTTAATATCTCTCATGACACCTGCTTATATCACTAATTGGCGAACACAGTATAGTTAATAGTGATTCCATACCGGAAGGCAATTATAAATCCTGCGCAACTAGAACTGCATAATGAAGGCGGCAATTAAATTCTGCATATAGGCCTATATGTAGGCCATTGACATCATTGCCTGACCCATCAATGCCTACTTGCTTCCATCGTTGCATCGAACCAAATGCGTGCAAGTCACGCAGCTGAAGCATGCCTCAGAAACCGTTACACGAATAACCACTTGTATCGCGTCAGTTTACATGAGTGTGTATGCATATCAATTACAGGCGATTAGTGTAATATATAGTTACCCTAAATATGTATATATGCATATGCCTAATATTGCATATGCAGATCGTTGTGCGAGGGAGAGAGTTGGCGGACATACTCACAGACGCCTCCTAAGAAGCTGTGGTGTGATTTCGAGCTGTTGAGTTGATACGTCGTTTCTGCCTCACCGTCGTCTGTCACGTATACGCTACGTGTGACCGGAGGAGCATCATGGCAAAGTTAGCAGCTGCTGTTATCGTCGCTTCGATAATCGCTGCTGGATTCTGGTTCGGAAAAGGTCAGTAGGATATATTGGTTTTTTTTTATGTAGGCCTATTTATGTAGGCCCTATTTATTTATTGCACAGAACAGGTTTTAGGTTACAATCATGAAACAGCAAGTACAGTGCAACAGGAGCCAAGAAAAGCTAATAGCTTCTACTAAGCTTGACCCCTCTTTCTTGATTATTATTCATAAATGTATTTGATACTTAATTAAGACTTGCATATGACTTAACTAATAGTAATAGTTGCACTGACAGAGAGATCTTTTGTTTGGGAGATTTTCCAATGACGCTATATCTTCGTACGCACACAGACATACATATAGGCTACATGTGCATCACACGTGCACGCACACATAGCCTACATGGGCCTATAAGGGTATACACGTGCATCACACGTGCATCACATGTGCACGTACACATACATATAGGCTACATATGTGCATCACACGTGCACGCACACATAGCCTACATGGGCCTATAGGGTATACACGTGCATCACACGTGCATCACATGTGCACGTACACATACATATAGGCTACATATGTGCATCACTGTTTTCGAATGTAAGCTTGCTGTCATGTGTTATTGGGACTTTTTTACTTCATTACCTGGGTGGCCCTATTTAGCGGGATCATCCATCCCTTCAGGATCCTCCACTTGGTAACCGGAACGTCTTTGAATGAATAATGTAAATATGTTGTCGGTTACAGAAAAAAATTAATTGAATTTAATATGCATACGTACAGTGGTTAAAGTGGTTTGGGTGAGCAGTGGGAACTCTGAAGAAGAGTTTTATAGGAACGCATGTGTTATCATGGTTCCATTGCATGCTGAGCATTGGGAACGCAAGCAAACAATTTCGAGAGCAGTGGGAACGCCGTTCTCACAGTTCCCACACCACTTTAAACCCTGCATACGTACATGCATACATACATAACATACATATATCGTCATTTATTAAAACAAGTGTATACTTATGAACAACACACCTGTCTTGAGGGTCGCCCATTAATTATGTAAACAAAATAGGGGAGGGGCATGGAAAGGTTTGACAATTCGTGACAAGGAGGAGGGAGTTCGATACAAATTGACGTCAGCAAATTTGTTTGCAATGAATCAACACAAACCCTTCAGAATGGTAGCTTAAACATTAAGCAACAATACGGCTAAACACATTCGAGTTCGCAACCGAATCCGATATTAGGCCTAATAGCGGATTTCGAGGCCAATGCTCCATGGGGCCTCACCTGCTAATTATGGCATGGCATACTAACGGCGGATTTCACCAACCAATTAATTATCTCGTATTAAAACCAGAGTCAAATCATTCTCAGTTTTAAAAAACTATTTATCATCAAACCTGTTTTTGCGCAACAAGTGAACTCACTCCCAGATTTATCGGCGAGTTAAATTAATTATCTAATATTATAAGTCTTAGTCTGTTTACAATGTCCTTCCGTATGTATGTATGTATGTATGTATGTATGTTTATTTGTCCGGCTAAAGGCTCCGAAACGGAACGTTTAGCGATTTGAAAAAATTTACAAAACATTATTACGCAACGTCTAGATCAACGCGACTATTTTCAGTTCGCAATTTTATTTAAACGCCGATATATGTCCATTTTAAATTTCCAACTTTTCGACGAGGCTATGTCTCTTACACCATGGCCATCAGGCCATTTGTTCACGTCACGCATGCTAATTAAATATGCAATCTTACGTCACACATAGCATATAGGTCAACGCTCTGATTCGCAACCAATCACGTTGACCGTTGATTTAACATCAGAAGTGGGGACCACGGGAGAATTTCTAGGTCATCGGACTTAAAGTTCGCCAAACTAAAATTTTAACGAACGTTTTCATTTCAATTTCTATAGATCTCAACCCAACTATATTTCAACTCAAAATTTACTTTAAATTCCGATATTTGGACATTTTAAGTTTCGATGTGAATCATATTTCAATGCCATTGAGATTCTATTTTTGCATGGGAGTATATATTACATGAGAGTTGATATATAGCAAATTTCAAGCCAGCGCGTAAATTCGCCAGAGGGACACACGAAAAATTTTCACATCGTTAAATTCAAATTCACAGGCGTTGACGAAGATGTCATTAAATTCAAATACACGGGCGCTGAGGAAAACCCGGGCGAACGCCGGGTAAAAACTGCTAGTACAGGATAAACCAAGGTATTTTCTTGAAATACGTTGATAATCTTTCAGTCAAAGAAATTATAATTACTCAGAGTTTAATATAAAGCTGCTGGTAATTTTCGGTGGTGAATTCCGCTGTATAATAACGGTAGGCCTAATGTAGATCTATAGCCTACGTGAAAGTAAAATAGTCTACAGTTTAAAATTTATAAAAGTTTAATAATAAAAATGCATAGGCCCTAGGGCCTAAAGTTCTTAATGTTGAACACTACAAAAACGCAGGTGATAACATTAATTACATATTTCGAAATTCGAGATTGTATTTCTGAATGTAAAAAATATCTGACAGTGATTTTACATGTACTGAGCCATTGTGTCTTTTGGTGGTTCTGGAATTATTGACAAGATTTTGTCAGAGGTCCTTGAATGTTTGACAGTTGTTGACAAGGTCAGGGGTTAAAAACTGCCTAAAATTTGTTGACGTAGTTAATGGACGTAATTAATGTAGGCCTAACGGTAATGTATGGACTGCGTATGAAAACCTGCATTCCAAATGGTTTGTTAACTGCTTTTTAGTGTAAGGAATTTTCGTTCTACGTTTAAAAACTGCCTAAAATTTGTTGACGTAGTTAATGGACGTAATTAATGTAGGCCTAACGGTAATGTATGGACTGCGTATGAAAACCTGCATTCCAAATGGTTTGTTAACTGCTTTTTAGTGTAAGGAATTTTCGTTCTACGTTTTACCACCACACATCTAATGATCTGATGGTCTACTGCCAAATAATACAACGACGAAATAAATTACAGGCCAATGACGACAACTTTATCTATCTGAATATGCTTAGCCTACAAAGTTTAAACGACTGAATAGGCTTAGCCTACAAAGTTTAAACGACTTGGTCTAATCTAAATTTGACATCACGCATTACTTACGCTAAATGGCAAAAGTTAATGTTACTTAGCTTTCTCTTTGATCTTTCTCCTGGTTTACAAAACATAACTTGTGTGACATCCAGTGTGATTTTCCTACAGATTTTATTTTAGTTATAGTTATAGTTATAGTTAATGATTTTTATTTTAGTTATAGTTATAGTTATAGTTAGTATTATTTTTTAGTTATAGTTATAGTTATAGTTAATGGATTTTTATTTTAGTTAATTTTAGTTACTACTTAGTTACAATAATTAAGTCTATTAGCAAAATTGTGCGTATTAATACGCTGTTTCACAATTTACTCAGAGCTATGAAAACCTTTGAAGCATGGGTACATTCAGCTTCATCAATACACGAGTTTCCAAAGTAACTGACAAATTTCACAATAAAATTTCGCATTTTTCGTTCTCATTTATGTCGAATCGTCCATATTGCACTTCCTATTTTTATTTTTTGTATTAACGAAAATAAAGATGAATTTTCGTTAGTGTTATTTTCGTTATAGTTATAGTTATAGTTAATGATATTTTTTTAGTTATAGTTATAGTTATCGTTAACGAAATCATTTTATTTTCGTTAACGAACATTTTCGTTATCGTTATCGTTAACGAAAATCACACTCCGTGACATCTAATTGCGTTGGATAGAGTTAGCGGCCGCTCGCAGACTCATGTAGATATCATATTTTCAGTTATTATTCAATACTCTACAGATCCTAAATAGATCGCTTGCATGGACATTGAGGCTTTCATTAGGCCTAACTCTCCTTGTGAACCAAAACCGTGATGCGATTCCAAGATTCTTTCATGGGATGGCTGAACAGAGACTGGAATTCGCTGCTGTCACTATTGTGATTTAGTTCTAAACTAAAACTTTATCTCTCCGAATATGCTTAGCCTAGAAGTTTAATTTCTCTTATTTCTATCTCTATCTGCAATTTCATTTAGACGTGATTGATATCTTCTGTCCAGACCTGTTCAGTATATATAGTGCAGCTAGTTATTAAAGGCCATAATTAGCTTAGGCCTACGTGCGGAAATGGGTTTTTGATCCTCTCTAAATCCAACATCTCTACACCGATTGATTTGAAGTAAGATAAGGCGTTTTTAATTTCAGCCTATAAAAAGTATTTAGAAAAGATCGGATGCCGAGGACCCTCCACTCACGCCTAAACTAGGGACACACACATTTGTGCCTCTTTATTTAGTATTATTATTATCGGAGGCCAGGCTCAGACTCGGAAGCCTTGGACGATTCTTCACACTATGGCTGAGTCGATGCAATTTGCTGTAGGGATGTGCTTTCTGCCTATAAGTTTTAAAAGATACAGGAATTGTCTTCTGGGAAAACCGAACATAAAGACTGCATTATTCTTTAACTTGCCTGCAGCTTTAGACCGATTTTCAAATCTTTAATAATTATTGCGCTGAAGGATGCAGAAAAGCGATGCTGATTAAAAGACATCGCAAACTTGGAGTAAAACTTAATTTTGGGTAAAAAAAATTGAAATTTTATATTAACATATTTTCTGCGCAAGCAGACAACCAATAGGCCTAGATTAGCTTCAACTTTGCTGCAACCTGTGTTAGTGAACTAACAGACTGGCAAAGATACGGACGCTGACTTTCGATCAAATTAGCGAGATTAAGTTCATGCAGAGCACCAGCCTTCCACCATGTCCCCGTATACATTGCTAACAAGTTATCCCCAGTATTTAAACTGTTGTCCCCATACATTGCTAACAAGTTATTGGGTATTTAAACTGTAGCATTCTTCTTATACTTTGTTGCTAGAAACAGTCGCGTGCTTTCAGTTGCTGTGCCTCCCGTATAGGGTCTATACTTTGAATCGTGTGCCACAAAAGACCCGACCACCTGTTAACTCGTTGACATCTTGTAAATCACTTGTCACTTATTCTGGTCGCTGCTTCTCTTCGCTTTGTCCAAGCGAACAGTCATTCTCCTTTCAGGTTCATTTTACTGACTCGTCGTGCTTAGTATAGTCCAGGAGCGTAGCCAGACTTAAATTCAAGAGGAGGCAACTTCACAGACCAGTGTATAATTTTCCCGATGACCTTTTTTCAGAAATAGCTTAGAAATTTCACATTTTAACTCCGATGACCTTTTTTTTACCTGGAACACAGGCGCCTAACGAGACTTCGATTCTTCAATTCAAGAGGAGGCAACTTCGCAGACCATTCATTGGCAAAATCTTGGTCATTTCAATTGAAACTCCACTATATTAAAAAGCAAGAGGAGGCAACTGCCTCCTCGTGCCTCCATGTAGCTACGCCTATGGTATAGTCCTGAGCTGTTTAATGCGTAAATAAAGAGATCAGCTTTAATTTAGAGCGTTTCCCAGAAATGCTGACGTTCTTATTAGGTCGTAGTTGTAGAGGGATTAACCAAGGAAGTTGAAACATTTGAAACCGAACCAGCGACGTGTTTTGACACGAAACATCAACCGTCAACTCCGCCACTGCCGTACTCAGATGGTACCAGTCCCAAGAATAGATAAATTAGGAGGGCAACGCTAATCGTCTTCGTTGTGACGCAGCGTCGTTAAGCAGAAGCTACGTATAGACTGTCTATTAAAATTAAACCTCACACAGACTCAGCTGTATATATATAGCGCAGTTCCTCATTTGTAGAAGATGGCGCACATCCGGCTAATTGACCCAACTGAAGCCAAAGCTATGAATTTACGGCCTGAGGTCAAAGCCATCGTCTGTCTATTAAGGTCAAAAGAAACAGATTTTAACACTAATTAGAGCAATCTCATTCGACAAACTCAGCACAGCTGAAGTAGTACCTCTTAGATCTGTCAGACCGGAGCCTCATATCAACTTAAATGACGTGTTTAAAGGCGCTTTTTAAAATGTCCAGAAAAAAAGCAGTTTAAAATAAACTCTTAGTATCCTACTGATTTATGTTTACATGAACATGGACATCATATGTGACACATGCCTCAGATAGCCAAGGATATATAGATTTGTTTTTGAGCACGATCAGTTAAAAGACTACAAGTATCTTCCAACTGGGGATATATGTTTGCATGTGCCTTCAAAGATCTTGCAATACCGATCTATACATCGTATGAAAAATTACGACTATTATTAAAGACTCTCGTTTACAGCCAACAACAGTTCCTTCGAGGTTTGCGACGAAGTGAAGAAGAAGAAAGCCAATCGCCTCCGGCAAAGAAAATCGGATCGCCCCCGCCAGTGAATCAAACAGTCCAAAACACATTTTTCTCAGCACGATCTCTTTAGTCATAGCTTAAAGCCATCTCTGTGTCTGTAGACATGATTGTATGTTAGGGCGGTCCAAAATTGCTTGTAAAAAATGTCATAATAATGCTGCTCCACAACGCTGCCCTGATTCCATATGGTTGTAGGTATCCACGTGCAAAATTTGAACTGAATTGTAACATGTTTTGCGGTAGCAACCAAATAGCATCTCATAGGTCAATGTTCGACTTTTTTTGTTTTCGAATTATAAAGGATTCTCATTTTATATCTGCACAGTGCACAATAACTATTTACCTATTGTAGTAGCCTAATTGTATTTACAATGTACACTGCCATAATGGTTAAATCTGTGGGTTACACGAAAAATGAAACTGAATTGAATTGAATTGGATAAACTTTCAGCGAATGTGGACTGTTTCATTAATATAATTTTGATGTTTAGGCCCTATAATGTTTCGTATATTCATGATTATTTAGCAACAAAATATTCAGTCACCAGATGGTGACTGTGTTGGCAATCACAATAATAATTAAGTAAGTAAGTAGCCTTTATCTGCATCTGACAAGCGCACATGCATTACATCCTAAAAAGACCACATATACGGTATTTAAAGAAATTTATCTTTTAATTATTTTACAGCCGAAAATCTGGCTTTTCCATTTAAGAAAATATAGAAAGTTTAATATTTATAGGCCTATATATATTCCTGTAGGAAGTTTTACGATATTATTGCTATTTTTTTCAAATTTAGCTAAATTAATGGCGTTCTTCCTAACTAAATCTTAAACTCACCAACTGCCTTATTTGGGTGGTGACAGTCCCAAGTCTGGTTTAAGAAGGAGGGTCGAATTTAATCACCTTTATTCTGACAAAGTGTCGCCAAACAGCATTACGCAATAATTACGCAACTGCGTAAGGATTTTTACAGCTCTAAAAACACAAACCGTTTAGATGAGACTACTCATTGACCTTCTAGATTACTATTATTCGTTGAATTTCTATTGTGCAGACTTTGTTATTGTGAGGTCGGCAAACATTTTCCTTCGCCGACGCTAACTCATGACTCTGGAAATTTCGTGGCACTTCTGAAATTTCGATCACAGACCGACAGTAGTTTAAATCATCGTAGGCTAATGTCATATGTTCCACGCAATGCCCAGTACATAAGTTCGTTGATTCAGAATGTGTGGTCAGTAAACTCGAAACGGTATTATCGCAGAATGTCGTGCGGGCATGTTCTACACATATTGCTTGATATGAGCGCAGACATCAGTAGCACAGAACAGATATCGGTCTGCTTATCAAAGTTGATGGCAGTAACAACCCTGGTTCTGAGAATGTGGTTAAAGAACAATTTACATTTTTCATCCCAACTCGTGACGCCACTGGCGAAACTATTGCGACAATCGTCGAGCAGCAGCTATCTGAGGTCGGACTCGAAGAGAGCAATTAAAGGAAAAGGAAGAAGAGCGAAATGGAGGGTAGGGAGAAGAGATAATGGAGGAAAGGGAGGAAGAGAGCCAAATGGAAGGTAGGGAGGAAGAGAGCCAAATGGAGGGAGGGATGAAGAGAGAGAATGGAAAAGGGAGGAAGAGGAGAAAATGGAGGGTAAGGAGGAAGAGAGCGAAATGGAGGTTTGGAGGACGAGAGCAAATGGAGGGTAAGGAGGAAGAGAGCGAAATGGAGGGTAGGGAGGAAGAGAGCAAACGGAGAGTAGGGAGGAAGAGAGCGAAATGGAGGGTAGGGAGGAAGAGAGCGAAATGGAGGAAAAGGAGGAAGAGAGCGAATGGAGGAAGGGAGGAAGAGGAGCGAATGGAGGGTAGGGAGGAAGAGAGCGAAATGGAGGAAAGGGAGGAAGAGAGCGAAATGGAGGGAAGGGAGGAAGAGAGCGAAATGGAGGGTAGGAGGAAGAGAGCGAAATGGAGGAAAGGGAGGAAGAGAGCGAAATGGAGGGAAAGGAGGAAGAGGAGCGAAATGGAGGAAAAGGAGGAAGAGGAGCGAAATGGAGGGTAGGGAGGAAGAGAGCGAAATGAAGGAAAGGGAGGAAGAGAGCGATTGGAGGAAAGGGAGGAGGAGCGAATGGAGGGTAGGGAGGAAGGGAGAGTCAATCCATGTGAAGTCATCAAATTTGTGAAATATCTTGTAAGAGACCTATATCAGATATATTTTTGCTATTTTATTGTTTGGTAATAATTATGCTTGTACATCATCATATTGAAATTGTCAGAAGCCTATCGCCATGTATCTGCATTGGATCATCATCATCATCATCACCACCCTCATCAGTTTCTGACGCCAGCCATTTGGCGGCGATGGGTACGAATAAATGATCTCCATTTTCCTGAGTCATTTGTCAAGTCCATTGTTTCCCTTAGTGTCAAAGTTATGTTTCATCCTCATTTATATGGTTTATCCAGCATTGTCTGGTTCTGCCTTAGTGTCTTTTCCTTCTAATCTTGCATGTAGTGCAGCGTGTGGTTTTTGGTCAACTTGCATTCTCTCTATATGTCGAAACCATCGAAGTCTTCTTTGAACGACTTTGTCTAGCAGAGTTGTTTCGATCCATAATGCTGTCTAATGCCAGCGTTTCTTATTTTCTGAAGTCTTGAAATCCCTGCGACCTTCTTCAGTAGACTAATTTCTGCTGTAATAATTCTTTTCTTGTCTTGCTTTCACATTGGCCAACATTCCGACCCGTAGACTAGTCACTAGAGGCAAATCGGTTGTATCTTCGTCTCGTATAATTAATTATCTTTGTCTGGTTTTTTGGACTTGGTTAAAAGTAATAGGATTGCAAGGGGTGTTCAGGCACGAATGAGGAAGTTTTTCGCCTCGCAAGATATAATTATGAAATTATATAATTTCCCAAAGAACTGATGTAAAATTTTATTACTTTTAACCAAAAGGATGGTCTCCAAAATGCACCATTACAAACCCCCTAATAAAAAGTTCCTTACAGCCCCTTCCCAGACCCCTCCCCTCAGAGAGGTTGGAATCTGCATAAATTTTGGGAAGCTCTGGTTACGCCACTGCTTTGACTCCGTTCGGGGAATAGTATTCTTATTTTAGGAAGTGCTATTTTACCGGAGGGATCTGTATTTTTCTTGTAGGGAATGCCATTCGGTGTTCTGTATGCGACAGCGCTGACTCCAGCTGTTCCACGCATCCACCAGCTCCAGAGGAATGCCCATCGGATCACGACTTCTGTGTCGACATCACTTACTCCAACCGACATGGTAGAACCACCTTAGATTCTTCGCAGCCTGTGTTTACCATCAGTGGATTATAGCTTTCTTATATCTTATGAAATGTCATCTGTCCAAATCATGAGCACTAGTTACTAGTTAGGTTTTATCACTATCACTATTATAATTATTGTTCAGTGCAGAATTTACAGGGCTCTGAGCTTAATGAGATACTCCGTAAAAAGGACTTGATGCCTAACTTAGGCCTAAGCCTACAAAGTTAACGCCAAAGCGATATCCACAATCATAATTATGTGTATGTATAGCATTGCTAAGTAACTTATAAATTATTATTATTATTATTATTATTATTATTATTATTATTATTATTAGTAGTAGTAGTAGTAGTAGTAGTAGTAGTAGTAGTAGTAGTAGTAGTAGTAGTAGCAGTAGTAGTAGCAGCAGCAGCAGCAGCAGCAGCAGCAGCAGCAGCAGCAGCAGCAGTAGTAGCAGCAGAGCAGCAGCAGTAGTAGTAGCGCTTCTGAAAGGCTTTTGCTGAGAGAAGCGCTGTATAAATTGCCAAATGCAATACAGTACAATAGTAGCCTTGTAGTAATAGTAGTAGTAGCATTGATGTTAGTGTTATTAGTATTACTATTGGTATTATTAACTAGCAACGTCTATCGCACAGGTGTTGTCTAATGTTCAAGACATCAGCTGATGATGCACCAAAACCAAATCGTAATCAAGTCAATATTCAAGCGATATAAGACCACTAAGACAGAGAGGCAGCCTACGGCGGATAAGCAATGCAGCCTATGGTAGAAAATCAATCGCTTATATATACGTACGTACGTACATGCATACTCGCATACACACATACATGCATACATACATACATACATACATACATACATACTACGCATATACACATACAAATGTCATACATACATACATACATACATACATACATACGTACATACACACGTACATACAAACACACGCACGCACATACACGTATATACAAACATACATACATACATACATACATAGATATGTAATCTTAATTGAAAAGTGCAAGCTTGGGAATAAACTTTAGCCTCTCTAGTCCAGGCAGCGTTTCACACGTGAATTACCCTTTAAAATCGCATTTCAACAGAAATATTCCCAAGATAAACTCTAAAACTGCAACCTGCCGCGGGCTTCGCTGAGGGAACTTGACCATTTTAAAAATTCAAGCGTGGTTTAACCCTAGAGAGCCCAAGTAGTTTATGCATACATTTCGACATTTCGGACAAAATTAACTTTTGCATCGATGAACTCTCGTTGCCTTCACAAGTGCATTTTAACCCTCGGGCTACCAAGGGGGGTGGTTGCCACCCCCCCTAGGTTTTTTCATCTCAAACTTTTTCCGTATGGAATAAAAATTTGACCTTTTAGGTAGCTGTAGGGGGTTCATTTGCACACGTTTTGAGGTAAAATGTGAGATGATATCTCACACCGTTCAAAAGTTATACCCAATATACCCGAGGTACCAGGGGGGGGGGGGTGGATACCACCCCCTAGATTTTCGACTATATCTTATCCGTCATTTAATATTAAGAGACACAAATTATACCATTCTATAGAGGGAATGTGGGGCTACATTTCTATGGTCACTGAGTTGACCTGAGACAACCGGAAGTGCTCAAAATAAATTATAATACGCGTAACCTGCGTGAAAAATGGCTGAATGGAAGGACTCCCCTTAGTTTTTGTCTGTAGCGTATTCATTTGTCTTCCTGGAAGAGAAACAAAGATACCATTCTTTAGTGGGAATGAAGGGCTTCATTTGCATACCTACATCTTTGTCTTTTGAATACCGGAAGTGATCAAAATAAATAATAATACGCGTAACCTGTGTGAAAATGGCTGAATACAGCGTTATAACGTAAACCGATATATATGTATGGATATATATGTATGGATGTACATTTATACTATATAAACATGTGTAGGGATGATTTTGTGTATCTTTTATACATAGATTAGTTTCAAAACACACATAATCTTATATTTGTTTATCCAAAAAGTACAAAATGTACGCAATAATATACAATATTGCTAATTAATGGGTCCCGTTGTTAAAAGTGATGTAATTTCGAGGTGCATTCACATAATGTACAACTAAATACACCATTCTGTGCAGAAATGAATGCTGAATCCAATGCTTTATTACAAGTTATGATATGTAAAACCAAACACGAAATCCAGGGGGTGGTAACCACCCCCTTGGTAGTCCGTGTTACAAAAAAAGCTTGGTAGCCCTAGGGTTAAGGGAGTCTTGTTGAATGTTCAACTCTCCATGTAGATAGTCAAGCTCCCTAGCCTCAAACTCTTGGGCTGTTTGAATTAACCCTAAGATTACTAAATATACTCCTACCTGTTAACACGCAAATTACGCTTCAATGCATTTTAAAAGAAATTTTCTAAAGATAGGGGGATCCACACTCTAAAATCGCTGGAGTCTGCCACGGACATTGATTGGGTACTTCGAAGAACCAGTTTTCTTTTATTGGCTTTGACATGTTCATATTAAACAGGCAATATATTAGACGACTCAGGATTAAAATCAGTCATTTGAAAGTTTTTGATTAGACCCTACTTTGTAAAAATAACAGTCAAACAATCCACGAATTGTATTCAACATTTGTGTTTTAACCAACATTTGTGGTATACCGTATACCAGTGCATATTTTAACTGTAGGCCTATGACTACTGGGACACAGGCCTACCAGTAGTTTTAGGATTTGTCCCAGTAGTTTAGGATTTGCCCCAGTAGTTTTAGGATTTGCCCCAGTAGTTTTAGGATTTGCCCCAGTAGTTTTAGGATTTGCCCCAGTAGTTTTAGGATTTGCCCCAGTAGTTTTAGGATTTGTCCCAGTAGTTTTAGAATTTGCCCAGTAGTTTTAGTGATTTGTCCCATGTAATACTCTACCTTCAATGTTAGCTTCCAATAACATTGAAAGTAGATTAGCAGACTTTGCCCCAGTAGTCCAAACCCGTTAAAATTTGCACTGCCATATACCATATGTAAAACACCATAAGATAACCTTTTCATGTTATCTTCCTGTGCGAAAGTTTCATCTTAAGATGACTTTTGGAGCTCATGCTATTGAAAGAATTCATTCACGATAGTAGTCGTTCATGGATTGCTCTCGTCAGAACTTTGACAACGTAGGCGCGTCAATCATGAATTCCTACTCGCAATATAAGCGATCGACATGCTTTCCAAACACTAATAGATTTGGTTGGCCTATAGTTCTACTTAACGCCGAGCGAGATGTTCATTCCGCCCATCTAAAGTAGAACAATTCACTCTACAACGAATAATCAACTCAACATTGGTCACGTTTCAGTCACCAAAACGTGAGCAAAATTTTCAAACGTATTCGACAGACGTCGTTATTGAAAAAACGACCTCGAACTTAATAACTAAGAGTCCGCTTTCGATTTGTCATTGCACTGATCCTTCTGAAGACAATTATTCAACTGACACGCGTCCGCTGCCAACGAGTTCATTTCTTACCTCCACGATAGACAATCAACTCACGTAAGCGTTCTATTCGACGCCAACAAACATATATAGTTACTTTGCTGCTCATTTCTATTGACCAATTTCTGCTTGTCATGCTGTCCTTGTTGACCTTTTTGTCCATTTATCGTTGAATACTGCCGCATAGGCCTATCTTTTTATAATTACTCTAAAACCGACCTTATATAATTATGTCCACGGGGCTTGGTTGCTTTAAGCCTTATTGTAAACTTGGCTCGTTTTCGCACAAATTCCCTTTAATCCTCCTAACATTTCGCATCCATGAACATGTTGTGAGGTCACATCCTATATTTCGATCACCGATCAAGATGTTTCAGAAACCAACTATAATTATAGACAAGTCTTCTGGGAATCCATGTTGCAGCGATTAACGGGAGCTTACGCCATCTGTCGATTACTCTCTGTAGTTCAGTCACCGATAGATTTTTCCATTTTCACTAAGAGCGGAAAGACATCAGTAGATTAGAAAGTGGTTTGGACTGTTAGTGCATGCGGTGAATAATGGAACTTGAAGCAAAATGCTCCTAAAACGAATGACTGCACCTATTATAATACTCAGACTACATTCTCTTCCTGTCTTAAGGTGAATCTCTTTTCATTTGATAGGCAACAGTCTGTCCACAGACTTTTCTGAGGTCGATATAAGTTCAGAAGCATAGGCCTACACATATTCATTATTACATACACACGTACACACATACAAGTTTGTACGTACGTGCGTATGCACATACATACATATATACATTATACATACATTACATACACGTACGTATATACGTACGTGCATACATGCATAAATACATACATACATATACTTACTTACTTCCATACATTACATACAGATATACATATATACAATTATGCATACGTACATACATACATAAATACATACATACATACATACATAGGCTACATACATACATACATGCATACATACATACATACATACATACGTACAAGTACATACATACATACATACATACATACATACATACATACATACATACATACATACATACATACGTACAAACATACATGTATGCATACAATTATGCATACATACAATGTGTACGCACATGATCCTAACCGTAAACTTTTAAATATTTAAAGCGATTATATATAATTATACATGTAGACAGCTAAGCGCAGGACACCATCTTATCGACGAGAAGAACGTAGATCAAGTAAGATCCTTAAAAGGCGTTATAAGTTCATATACATACACACAGGCAAAAATGTATGCGTACGTACGTTCATACATAAATCTATAGGTCTAGTGTTAGTTATTTCGTCTCTGAGACTAGACCAAGATCAAGACCTAAGAACGTCGAGATGAGACCAGACCCGTAGACCGAGCCCGAGGCGTCCCTGAAAGTATATTTTATTGTCAGCACTCAGAAGTAGTTTTGTGGCTGTTTAATGTAGCCCTCTGTTGGCCTCCGTTTTAGGAGTTTTTTTAACAAAGTTATTTCTATAATGTTCTCATGTATTTGGTATCTGTTTATAGTCGGTGCATTTACAGTTGTAGTAAATGCAACGTTAGCTCATTTTTTGCTTCCAGTCTTGCAGAATGGTTAGCAACTTATTTTAAACTATTTATACACAATGATAGATCGACAGGAGAAAGTACTACTACTACTATAGAGCGTTGTAGGCTCATGGGCATAAGACTTGAAACCACCAATTAAATCAAATTGCTGAATAAAGCAGAGAGTGTATAGGACCGACGGATATAAGAGCAACCGTTTTACTGTTGTACTGTAGTTCGACGTGTAGTAGCATAGTCTGCAAGTAGTGACTCTATACATGCGGTAGCAACATAGTACTAGTAGCCTCTTACTCTTGTCAAAATCAGTCATTACATTTGTATTCTTGAACACGGTTGATGCCAAGCGCACATGCCAGGTAGACAGAATTATTACTATTATATTGGCACAGGAAGCTTTCATGTAATAAACAACACATTGTTCAACGCTGATAGGTCCATTTAAACTTAAAGCGTCGAGAAATTAATTAGTCAATCAATCAATCAAGAAACTGTTGGGTACCACAGTTTTTGACCGCTTCATACTCTGGATCCTTGCTGTTAAAGTGCTGCGGTCTTGGTGTTGGTTTTAGAGGTAGCTTGACCTTGGACCAGGTCTATACCTGCAGATTTTGAACCCAGGAGTGAGACAGTACAGTAGCTAAAAGTAAGCTCTATGCTTGATTAGTTTCAGTAGTCTTACTTAGTTTCAGGCCTATAGCAATAATTCAGGCCTATAGCAATAATTCAGGCCTATAGCAATAATTCAGGCCTATAGCAATAATTCAGGCCTATAGCAATAATTCAGGCCTATAGCAATAATTCAGGCCTATAGCAATAATTCAGGCCTATAGCAATAATTATGCCGTGTTGGTTCGGCCTTATATAGACGCAAGTCTTTCGTAAATCAGTACTAGGCCTAGTTTTATACCACCTGCAGTCACCACGTGCGATTATCTTTAATTCCTAAAACGAAGTAATTCTATAACTTAATGAGCTGCAACTATATCATGTGTATAATGCATTAATGCAGTCTTGTTTTTCTATATCCCAACCAGGTCACATGGTCGGGTCTTCGAAAGCTTGCAGTAGAAAGTGGAGTTCGCGCAGCTGTATAAGACTACCTTTCAAAATAGGACGAGCGACAGTCATCTGCTCCGACTTCTGTTCCACGAATGACTGCAATTATTCATACGGTCTTCACAACATTTTCGATTTTCCTTGAGGCGGCGCTATATAACGCCCAATTGTATTGCATATGAAGAAATTGTCTTGTTGCGAAAGTTTCTCGACGGTGACTTTGTTCTTTGTTCTCGTCCGCGATTTCTGTTGATCCAATTCAAAGATTTAAGAAGAGAAGAAGATTGGTCACTCTAGAAAATTTCTAAAAGGTGTGCGTTATGCATTTGTGTTTAGCCGCAGAGGCTTCTGGTTTGTTTGCAGGGATAGCAATGAATGTTCGTTAAATCCATATGCGAATAATCGTTTTAGATAAAACATGCCTTAACATTCCAATCATGTAGATTAGTAGTATTTAACTCAGACTTTCTGTATTATGCCGGAAATTGCCATAAACTCCAATCCCATGCCCACAGCACTTCTTCATATCTACGTTGGCTCCCCGGTTTTGTCTCGAATCAAATATTATAAGGTCTTGATCTTTGTTACTAAGTCTCAGCAGGGTTTAGCGACTAAATATTTCTGCGACTTGTTTATTTGTAAGCCATTCTCTGCAAGTTCTTCTCGTCCTCTTGGTTCTGCTGACCGACTTGGTCTTCTTGTTCCTCTGTTGCGAACTTCTTTATCCCAGCACCGGTCTTTTGCTGTAGTAGGTCCCTCACTATGGAATGACCTTCCACCAGCAGTTAGGAGTAGGATGCTCGAATTGATCTCACCTGCATCTCTTTGTTACTTTAAGACCTTCCTTTCCACGGGCCTGTCACGCTGAGAGCGCTTCTGAATAGCCTTACTGCGAGAGGCGCTTTACAAATGTCCAAAAAGATAAGATGAGATAATCATGGCTTCGGTTGTGAAACATATGGCGATAAATAAAAATATTAACTTTTCTTGCTTAAATTACCTCAATTAATGGCTACACAAAGTGCGATAGTGACTCGAAATGTTGATTTTAAACTATAGGCCTACGCGATTAATAAAAGTACTTTTTAACATAACAATGCAATCACGTTTCTTCATCGCTTTAAAATAAACAACGCATTTGTCGGTCAATTTCTCGTCCTAGTGAGCGGAGTTTACTTTGTCTGATTCCAACCAATCACGTTCTTTGTATCCACGGATTGCGTAAGCCAATATTTCTACATCGATCAATCTGGTTCTTCCTATACTATTTGATCTAAGCCTATAAGTTATTACTGCACGATGTGACGTAGACTACACGTCACGAGTGATCAGCTATTACAATAATACACGTCACACGCGACGTGTTATTTTCGTGAGGTCGAATAGTAATGGTTTAATATACAGCTTCCAAACCTCGCGATATTCATAAAACGCATTCGTTATTCGCCACTGATGTCATTGGCGATGTGACGTAGAACAATCTGATCTTTTTGACGCAGTCACAATCAGTGACGTGTTACAGTATATAGGCTTAATGAGGAATAAATTCTCCGGACTCAATAGCACTGACATGGCAATTGTGTAAATGAGGATTGCATCACGGCCTCCTATTTAGAAGGCCGTGGCTGCATATGGTAATTCAAGAAGGCAACATTCATGCCGGTATCTATAGTACATGTACAATAATATTTGATATTATGCACTAGTCGCTTGAGTCATTTCGTTCTCGGCTGAAAACTTACCTCTTTGAAATTGCTTATCCACCGTATAGGCTGTCTCTCTGTCTCTTACGGACTGATCTTTTGTGACTGTGTTGACCTGATTACGGCTTGGTTTTGGTGTGCCATCGGTTGATGCCCTGTGCATTAGACACCGACGCAATAGAAGTTGCTAATTACATTACATTACATTATATTACATTACATTACATTAGATCAGGACGTAGACCATTATTGTCATTATTGTGTTTCACGGAGACGGATTGAGATGTATTCGGCTGTCATCTCTGTGTTCGGAGTTCGACTCCTGAGATGATTCGCAGGAGTTGAAAACTCTTTTCGAAGTCTGGTAATCCGCCAGAGAAGGTTTTCCATCTGCTAGAGTGCAAGACTGAGCTGTTGCATTTTAGCATCAATCTAAATATCCTTCAATTCGAAGACCCGAAATCTACAGACTTTCGTTGATGGAAACATAAATATATACCAAGCGGTTACTTTACCATAAATGCTAACTTGCTAACTCGCTCTAAATCAAATAGTGCTTTTTTAATGAAACTCTCATCCGAAGAATGGAGAGAGAAAAAAAGAGAGCGCGCGCGAGAGAGAGACACACACAAAGACAGACAGAGAAACATAGAGAGAGAGACAAAGAGAGAGACAGAGAGATAGAGACAGAGGCAGAGAAGAGAGACAGAGACAGAAAGCAGAAAGCAAACTTTATAGGCTAAGCAAACAAACCTATAATTATATCCTTGGCTATTTGAGGCATATGTCGCAAATAACCTAATGTTCATGTAAAACATAAATTAGTAGGATACTAAGAGTTTGTTTTAAACTGCTTTTTCTGCACATTTTACAAAGCGTCTTTTAAACACGTCTTTTAAGCTTATATGAGGCTCCGATCTTTCTGATATAAGACGTACTACTTCAGCTGGGAGTTTGTCGAATGATATTAAGAGATTGCTCTAATGATAGTTGGCGTTTATGCTCTTTACAAAGCTAGCTCTATGGATGCAAATATGGCGGCAGAATGCAAACGCCACTACCACATAAACTCTAGTTACTAAAATGATAGCTCACAGATGCAGATCTTCATGTAAGCAGAAACGGCATTGGGCCTCTGATCAGCATCACATAAAACTGAGGCCCAAGACACCTTGTGGTAAACTATCCTCACTTTTAAACTGTTTTACCTTTACGATATTTATCGTGTCCGTGATTTTAAGACTGATTAGACTCTAATCAGTCTTAAAATCTGTTTGTTTTGACCTTAATAGATAGACCTTTGACCTCAGGCTGTAAATTCATAGCTTTGGCCTCAATTGGGTCAATTAGCATGATCATCAGGATGCGCGCCATCTTTTACCAATGATGAACTGCGTTAACAGCTGCAGAGCCTGTGCGCGGTTTAAGAGAGAGGTTTAACGATGTTGCGTCATAACGAAGACTATTAGCGTTGCCCTCCTCATTTATCCAGGCTTGAGACTGGTACCATCTGAGTACGGCAGTGGCGGAGTTGACGGTTGATGTTTTGTGTCAAAACACGTCGCTGTTTCGGTTTCAAATGTTTGAACTTCCTTGGTTAATCCCTCTACAACTATGACCTAATAAGTAGGCTTACGTCAGCATTTCCCGTAAACGCTCTAAATCAAAGCTTATTTCCTTTATTCATGCATTAAAAAGCTTAGGGCTACTACGCACGACGAGTCAATAAACTGAACCTGAGAGGAGAATGACTGTTCGCCATAGGGGCAAAAGGAAGACAAGAAGCGACCAGAATAAGTGACAAGTGATTTACAAGAAGTTAATGAGTTAACAGGTGGTCGGGCCTTTTGTGGAAAACGATTCATAGTAGACCATACGGGAGGCACAGCAACTGAAATCACGTGACCCAACAACTGTCTCTAGCAACAACCCAGTATCATGAGAAGAACGCTTCAGTTTAAAGACTGGCGACAACTTGTTACTAATGTATGGGTACATAATGGAAGGCTCGTGTTCTGAACTTAATCTCGCTAATTTGATCAAAGTAATCGTTCCTATCTTTGCCAATTTTTATAAATTATGGTCGATTCTAAGCTGACATACACAATCTAATTTTAATGCGTTGAGTGACTACACCAGCCACTGTTCGTGCATTAACACAGTTGAAAGTCGCAGCATAATTGAAGCCAATCGTATTGGTTGTCTGCTTGCGCAGAAAATATGTCAATATAAAAAATGTCAACAAATTTTTATTCAAAATTAAGTTTTACTCCAAGTTTGCAATGTCTTTTAATTAGCATCGGTTTTCTGCATCCTTCAGCGCAAAAGATTTGAAAATCGGTCTTCAGGCAAGTTAGACAATAGCCTAATGCAGTCTTTTTGCTCGGTTTGCCAGACGACAATTCCTGTGTCTTTTTAAAACCTAAAAGTCAGAAAGCACATTCCTACAGCAAACTGCATCGACTCAGCGATAGTGTGAAAAATCGGCCAAGGCCTCAAAGTCTGAGCCTCCGAGAATTATATAAAACTATTTGCAGAGGCACAACTGTTGTGTGGGCCTAGTTTAGGCGTGAGTGGATGGCTACCGGAATCCGATCTTTTCTAAATATTTTATAGGCGGAGATCATTATCGCCTCATTTTACTTCAAGTCAGTCGGTGTGGTGTAGAGATGTTGGATTTAGAGAGGATCAAAAACCCATTTCTGCACTTAGGCCTAAGCTTATATGGGCGTTAATAAGAGCTGCACTATATATACCAAACAGATCTGGACAGAAGATATCAATCACGTCTAAGTGAAATCGCAGGCAATCATGATGATACGCTGGATAGGCCCAGTAGGAAACTGAGAAGAGAGGGAGAGAGACAGACAGGCAGACAGACAGACAGATAGCACACAGACAGACGGTGACAAAGAGACAAAGAGACGGACAGACAGACAGAGAGCTTAATTAAAGTCTCCATTTGCAATTAATTAGAGAAAAAACCCACTTTTTATGGCTGAAGCCAAACTGATCATTACTTTACATGTACGACCTTTGTCAGCGAATAATGAATTATTTAATCGAAGGTAGACCTAGCCTACTCTAATAACGTGCACAATTGCGTTGCAGAGAGCTCGAACGATAAGGGTTATATAGACAGACGGTTAACGATTGATTGAAAGAGGAAGGAAACAAAATAGACGAAACGCTGAGGAGGATGAGTTAAACAGAAAAACGATTTGTTCGGTATTGTATACAGTGTCGTTGAGAAAATTAATAACTTCGGCAGCACATAAGACCTCGTACTGATCAGTCACCACCCGCATTGAGTATACAGCCCCGCAGTTTCATTTGTATATGTAGGCCCACACTATATA
The DNA here is from genome assembly GCA_020284085.1 of Aporrectodea caliginosa. Classification (NCBI taxonomy): domain Eukaryota; kingdom Metazoa; phylum Annelida; class Clitellata; order Crassiclitellata; family Lumbricidae; genus Aporrectodea; species Aporrectodea caliginosa. Next base: position 598,082 of record JACEVL010000032.1, on the reverse strand, counting down.
TGTATATATATAATATATAATATATATATTACATATATAGACCCATGTGCAGTGGCGTAAATCATGGGGGACAGAGTGGGACAGTCCCCCAAAGTTCATTAAGCCAGTATCCGACTTAAGCCGTTCTGTCCCCCAAAAAATTCGGACCTCGTAGAGTCTGTCCCCCAAAAGTTATGTATAGATTTTCTCCTCTGCCTATGTGTAAACAAATTGATATGTCAATCATAGGAGCTAAAATGTCGAAGGAAGTTTTTTGGTAGATCGTTTTCATATTTTCATAGCTGCTCAGACAAATAATTCATTTGCACATTATAAAATATATTTATCCTAGTGCCGGGTTGTAAAAATTCGATTTTCAAGTAGCCTAGTAATAGAAATCCTACAGCATTTTGAAATATTTCAATTCCCGTTAGAAACTTGAACAGACCCATTGTATTGTGCTTAAATACTCATACATTACGATATATCTATATAAGATCAGCGCTAATTTTATAGTCAGTCGCAACAGTTTATGGCCAAACTGGACCGGACTTGTGGGTACTAGCTTAATGAACGCGGCACGTGACAGAAGGCAGTGAAGGTCCATTCATGTAGCCAGCCGTGGCGAAGCGACGATGGTGATGTGACATGACATGGCAAAGGATAAAGTAATTTCTACGCTGATGACAACGACAAAAATGATGATGATGATGATGATGATGACAAGGGCAAAAATGATGGTGATGACGATGATGACAAGTGCAGAAATGATGATGATGATGACGATGACAACGGCAAAAATTATGATGATAACAACGGCAAAACTGATGCTGATGACGATTATGATGACAAGGGCAAAAATGATGACGATGACGTTGGTGCCATCTATTATTACCAGCATTTTCATCGTTCCTAGGCAGCTGTTGCTCCTCTGCTTTTGCTGCTGCTGCCGTTGGTGGTGCCAATGCATTGGCTTCGTTAATCCGTCACTCATAGCAGCTTCATTAAAGTTGCAACAATAGATGCAGAGCCAGCCAGCGCTTGAATTTATGATCGTGTGCGCATGCGCTCCTCGTTACAAGCGCCTGACAGATGTTGTTTACTAAGTCATAAACCAAGATGACGACCTTAATAAATCAGTCGCTCCATAGATGGCGCTGGCCGCATAGGACGACACTGGACTGCAGGAGCTGACGAATAACAAAACGGAACTTAAACACACTGCAAATGATCGCACTTGTCAGAACATAATGCTACTCAGAGGTCCAACAGCCTCTTAATAGATGTCCATGGCAGGTACAGCCCACTATTACCGAGGCTAATCTAGACACTGGACGGCAATCCAAATAAGACTAATTACAAGTACGACGGGATTTGTGAAATGTTGACTGGGCGGTCGAAATTTAGTATCTGGAAAAAGTGTAGCTTCAAAGCGTGAAGCGTCTATGGAAAAGGTTTTCGATCAGAGGAAAATTTGTTTAAAAGGTAATTTGTGCGTGAATGATTAGGGCTTGCACAGAGGTTCCAGAGGTCAAAGACGAAGCTCCAGCCACCAACAGTGCCCGAAGGTATTTTTGCAAGCTAGTATTGAAATCATGACTTTTAATTGGTAATTTCTCTTCAACGGAAACCCTTCAACAGAATCCGTCAAGACCTTTCAGTCACCAACAATTTTCGAATAATCTTTTAAAATTGCAATGAAATATTGACGTTAAAAAGTAGGTTAAATCGGTGAGTAAAAACTGGCAGGTCATGCAGTAGTGAGGGTGAACTCCGGTGAAGATGACACGCGAGCTCTAAACTTTCTCATCAAGCCTGGATAATTATGTCTAGCAAATCAGACTGCAGCAAGCTATAGTCCGGAGGCAACGCATTGGGGTTTGCAGATAAATAAAGACTGTAGTAAATGATTGTTTTGAGCATTATGCTTCACATAGTCATACACAACTTAACCACTCAAAAACTTGAAAGGCTGCAATGGTAATTGTAATTGTAATCTGACATTTATAAGGCGCCACTTCAGGAATAAACTCATCAGTGGCGTTCCCGACCCGAACCAATGAACTGACTAGAAAATAATTCAGACTTCTCGTGCTCGAAAGTCGAAGCTGTCAAAGAGACAGACTGAGGAGCTTGAGCCACAGCTCTCGAGAAGGGCGATTCCAGTTGGTGGGTCCAAAATAGGCAAAGCTTCTGGACCGAGCTGTAGCAGTATGCGTACGAGGGACAGTCAGGAGTCCATGGACAGTCGAACGAAGGGTATTTCGATCCGGGACCGAGGAGTCCAAAACACAGAAGTCCCTAATGTATACCAGAGCAGAGCCGACGAGATAATTGCGCATACGAGTCAGGATCTTAAACTGAATAAGCTGCTGGATGGGGAGCCAGTGCAAAATACCGCGCATAACGGAAGCTACATGGCCAAAACTGGCCAATAAGACGGACAGAAGGCATAGTAAGCTATTGCTACTGACTCTTCCATTTCATTCTCTCGCTGCTTGTTCTTGAGCTTTCCATTATTCGGACCGGAGTGTGGACATAGGGGCAATAATGGGACTGAACTTCGTCCAGCGTTTCCGGGAGGGGAATAAAACCATCCTACTGAATTTGTGATCGCAATAAGATTTAGACATTGGCCTGGAGTAGAAAATACAACCTTAAATCTAAGTAATTGCTCAAACGCGGTCAGTACCTTTGACAAATAACAATGGTTTTAGCCATAAAACAGAGTAGGCCTACGACCAGGATGCAGATCCTCATTAAAAACAATGAACTCTAAACCTGATGAATTTATAATTGTTGATAAATGCACAAGACACTAAGATAAAACTGATCCTGCTTTAGTTATTGTAATTTATAATTGCAATTTAAAATCTATATGGGCCTATAGCAGCACTAAAAGATAAATAATTCAGTAAATCTAAGAGTACAACAATAGTTAACCCTAATCCAAGCAGCAGCAGTAGCCAGCTTTGCACAAATCATAAACTTAATCCAACTCTGAGGCTAACTAAAACTGACCCTTAAAGTGCTCCTAAAATTCAGGCATATTCTGTCACTATATCTACGCTTTACAACCGTACAACGTAACTGCAACACTGATCTAAGGCAATCTCTTGTAGCACCTTCACCGCCTAAGAAAGCTCCTTGTCCTTTTAAGAAAAACAGCATTGTAGCTGAAAGATGGAAATGGTCGAAAGTGGCGCGCTATAGCTGAGACTACCGATCAATCTATAGCGCCGACATGTAAAAATTGGACAGAACGTAGGTTACTTGTGGAGAAAAAGAAAACAAAGTTGAAATATTTGCGTCAAGATGGCGTTTAGTAACCAATTTGGTAGTCCTCCTAAAAGTGTGCATTCTTAGTTCGCTTTTCGATGAGAATCGACGAACAGTTGCGAACTATCAAAAGAAACCTATACGTACGATGGCAGGCTTTTTACGGCTCGTAAACATCGGAGCTTACGAGCGTTTCTCCGCGTGGCTGGCCAGATGGTCAGAGTTCTCAGAGTTCGGCAGCCGCCAGGTGGCGTTGCGTGTGGTCCTATATTGACTGAGTGACCTGTGCTTGAACCTGCGACGCTAGGGTTATATAGACAGACGGTTAACGATTGATTGAAAGAGGAAGGAAACAAAATAGACGAAACGCTGAAGAAGATGAGTTAAACAGAAAAACGATTAGATCATCATAATTATGTCTTACTATAACTATGTACAAAATATGCCATCGTACTCGCTCTCTTCATGGCCTTCGTATCTTTATGTCTGCTCTGTTTATCGGACCTCGAGTATGTATGTATGTCGGTATGTCGGTCTGTCTGTCTGTCTGTGTGTATGTCTGTCTCGCTGTCGAGCAACAGAAACGAGAAGAAGACAGGAGGACGGAGAGTGCATGAAATATATCTTACTGATGGAAAATGTCAGATGTGTATGGCTACATGTTTATTGGTTACTTTAGACCATAATTTATTTCTGTAGACTTTCTCGGTTCTCAGTGCAGACCGAATCCAGATTATCATCAGTCACTCCACTGAGGGAAGAGAAAGAGTGGATGAAATGATCGGGAGTAGAAGAAGCAGTCCTTAAGCTAGTCTGAGAGGTAGCCATGGATGTGCGTGTGTGTGTGTGTGTGTGTGAGGGTGTGTCAGTGTGTGTGTGTGACGTGTGGTGTGTGTGTGTGTGTGCGTGTGCGTGTGTGGAAAGTGTGTGTGTGTGTGTGTGCGTGCGTGCGTGCGTGCGTGCGTGCAGTGTGTGTGTGGTGTGGTGTGGTGTGTGTGTGTGTATATCACTTACTAGTGTGTGTGTGTGTGTGTGTGTGCGTGTGTGTGTGTGTGTGTGTGTGTGTGTGTGTGTGTGTGTTAAGTGTTAGCGACTTCATTTCTTAGCCTTCTGAATTCTGATGGCGGAGGATCAGTCCCCTATATCGCCGCTTGATATTCCCACCGACAGTGTACGGCCAGTGTACTAATTGAAGCTGAGTAAGCTACTAAGGGGTACAGATGGAAAGGCCCGCAAACTGCGACGCCAGAGATAATGATAGGGGCGGTAGCAATAGCATATTGCGAAGCCTTCTTCACAGGCAGTCAAGGATCCGTGTTATTTACTTAGGCTAAATATTTTGTATATCACTTATCAGATAGATTTCTAGTGTGTATATACACACTACTAAAGTATTCAATAATAATTATTATTGAAAAGCTTTAATTTTTCCAATGCATCACATTATTAGAGTATATTAAATACTGACCATATTATTTTCTCACGTTAGCCCTCTCTGTATTTCCTGTTATAATCGACTGTACAAGGAATATCTCCATTCAAATTCGTTTTACTTAGACTAAGACGAGGGAAGGACTGAAATACTGATGAGTTGATAACCGAAGTTGAACAACTACTAAGAAACCCCGGGGAAAGACTCGAGAACAAAATGTTTGACGGATAATCCAATTGTTGCTATTGCGTAATTAATTTTTCATAAGATGACAATAATAGATCGGCGTTTTACCAACACTCAGATTGGCCCATCAGTCATTCTCTTAATGGAGGTTTTCAATTCCGCGAAGCAGGAGCTACAACTGCGTTCAAACGAATGTAGCAGGAAACAGAGAACATGTGGGCGCACATTTGTTTTTGTCACAGCGAACATCGCAGTTTCCATCTCGGTGCCAATTTCGGCTTCAAACTGATATGGAGCGAAAGGAACTGAATGCATGCACACGAACACAGACACGTAGTTCTCTGAACACTGTTTGCTTGACGTTAACACTGTAGGCTAAAGCGTATGAAGTGCTTTCGTGAAGTACTATATTAGTGTCGATGTACATGCATACATAGGACCTATGTATGTATGTACACATGCATGTATTATACATATATGCATACATACGTGCATACATCGACATATATCTGTCTTGTACACCATATTCGCTCATGCCGATAAAGCCCATGAGACATATTGCAGAGTTTTACATATATTAATATGTATTTATATATTGTAATACAAGTGCAATATGTTTTAAGTGCTGCGGCTCGACTGTTCAGTGGTATCTTATGTTTGGAAAACTATCTCGTTTCCCGCGAAAGAAGCACGCTTAAAAATATGTTTAGTTTACGAGTCTAATGTGCACAAGCAGATGTCTTTCGACTCTGCTCCTGCTCAACCTTATCTTAACGAGCGATGGATTTTAGTCTAACCCGTTCTCAGTTGCACACCCGATCGCTCTGCTGCGTTAGCTAGGTGACCTGCAGGTTGCATCTGGCCTAAACCTCACAGTCCAGCATTGAAGGATCGGCCCATCTTTCTGGAATAGGCTGCCTATAGTAAACTGCAGTATGAACTCCTTGGTCACGATCTATTTCCGGTCTGTAACCATGCACTCGAATATAATAAGATCTATATAAGATTGTAGCTGTGAGCTGCTGCCAGGGTCGTCATTTCAGTTTTTTTCGGGGGGCAAAAAATTCCAGGGGGACAAAACTTGACCAGCTTCTTAAGTTTTGCATTTAGGCTACTATTTAGTCTACATGTGAAAAACTGTGGTTAAATTATCTTACATGTCTTCTTCCTTTTCTTTCTTATTTTTTACTAGGCTTGATTTTCTGCTGTCCTAAGCTCCTAATGATGAATAAAGATATATTATTTCATCACATGCACTGGCATGCTTATAAATAGTTGATTTTTCGATCAAATTCAGAGGGGCAAATGGCCCCCTCTCCCAATGACGTCTCTGGCTGCTGAGGAGAGTCTATTAAAGCGGCGCAATAAACATTCGTGATTTTAATTATATAATTGCAATAATACATCACACTTATGCAAATTTTCTGGGATTAATAAGGCGTCACAATGTTAAACAGTCGACATTATTTTGTCCTTCATTAATGACTATCGCGTGAGCAATGGCAATCTGTTAATTCCTTAATAGCACTTGCGGTCGAGGCTCTATGTAGCCTTTATCGTGGATGGATGGAGATGGATGGATGGATGGATGGATGGATGGATGGATGGATGGATGGATGATGATGGATGGATGGATGGATGGATGGATGGATGGATGGATGGATGCATGGGTGCCTGCATACATGCATGGATGGACGGACCGGATAGATAGATATAGACAGACAGACAGATAGACAGATGAGAATAGATAGATAGATAGATAGATAGATGAGATGGATGATGGATAGATGGATAGATAGATAGATAGATAGATAGATAGATAGATAGATGGATGGATGGATGGATGGATGACAGATGGATGGATGGATGGATGGACAGATGGATGGATGGATGGATGGATGGACAGATGGACAGAGACAGGATGGATGCATGGGTGCATGCATGGATGCATGGATGCACGGACCGACAGACAAACAGAGAGAGAGATAGATAGATTGAGAGTGAGAGTGAGATGGAAAGAAGAGGCATTACATGTAATTTTGTTTTTGTTAACATAATTGTTAAACTATTAGCGTCGAAAACTATTTGCCCAATCGTGTGTATAACGCTACAAGTTCACGCATCAGTCGCCCATTCAGCCTCTGCGGCAATGATTCTATATATAGACAGTCTGTACGTTTATCCAAGTCAACTGAGGATGCTACACAGTGTACTCTTGCATCACGTGGCATCGGTTGCATTTAATCTGCCGCTGTATCCCGCGCTTTAGGGGCGGCCTTCCTCAGATGCGATATCGATTTCCAGTCGCACGAGAGTCGAAGATGCCAAGTCTGTTTGCTTATCCTAGTCTTTCGAAACACAATCTGTCGATAATGTATCGATGTTTACACGATGAAAAACGGAATAACTCGTTGAGAGACATATATAAGTATAAAATATGTATATATAATGTGTTATCTATAGGCTTCATATATAAGTAATACACATGACATATTATATGCTGGCAGGCGCATTGCACTCCTTGATTCGCACAGATATTGTGTTTCTATAGCTCTTTCTTTTCCAATTTCTTTTCGCGCTTCGGTCGATAGATTATATTTTGCAATTAATTCTTCGGATATTGCAGATGAAGATAAAAACATATCTAAGCTATTAGTCTTTATATATATAATCCATAGAATTTTATATATTACTGTACACATTCATGGATTGGTCTTTAATGGTGGTTTATGTCTAAACAGAATGTAAACTCTCAAGGCCTCTTGTGTATACACTATAATCTTAGGTATATCATATATATTTTGTATTTTTGTATGTCTGTTCTAGTCTTTGCTAGGTTTGCTTAGTTTCTCTGTTCTTCTTTGTGCGAAATAAAGTATATATATATATATGAAGATCCACAAACAATTAGATAAAGATTTAAGACAGTGAAGATTTAAGACCACAAACAATTAGATAGGAAGAAACACTGAAGATTTAAGACCACAAACAATTAGATAGGAAGAAACAATGAAGATTTAAGACACAAACAATTAGATAGGAAGAAACAATGAAGATTTAAGACCACACACAATTAGATAGGGAAGAAACAATGAAGATTTAAGACCACAAACAATTAGATAGGAAGAAACAATGAAGATTTAAGACCACAAACAATTAGATAGGAAGAAACAATGAAGATTTAAGACCACAAACAATTAGATAGGAAGAAATAGGACCGCATTTGCATGCGAAAACAACTCTCAACAAACACTCCAATAGTGTCACTTTCAAAACGTTTGAACAGACTGGACGTTGTTTCATATTACATTTGTTATGGTTTACCTTCTTAGTTGTATTAATGATTTCTTTAATTGGATCTGGAAAGATCCACTGTGAGCTATTCATCCATTGATGATTTGACCCATGCAAACATTGTGTAACAAATCGTCCTCTTGAGTGGCGAAGCAAATATTTGCGTGGTTCTCTGTTTGCAAAACGGCTGGAAGGACGAAAAGGGAGGAAGAAAAACAACTGTGAAGAAGTATCGCAAATGGACTGAAGAACAGCAAGCTAATTGGATGTATCAGGAGGAAATTAATGGTTGTTGAAACTGAGCGAGTCAGAGCAAAACTACGAACACGAAATACAAATAGGAATGGAGATGACTTGAAAGAACAGAGCTCTAAGAGATAATTATGTCAACAAATAGGGGGTTTGGAAAAGTTTGACAGTTGTTGACAGTCAGTTTGAAAGTTGACGTCAACAAATTGTTTTTTATCAAATCCAGTAACTTCATCAGGGAAAAAAATTGCTTTGTAACGGTCATTGAGAAAAAAAGTCACTGGCAATGAGGTCCTGCAGTCAAATACTTTTAAAGGTCCATTTATGGCGCCTAAAATTTTTATAATGCGGTTATTCAATTTTATAATTAGTCAGTTGAAACCACGGAAAATCAAATCCAGTTATTAGACTTTGCTTTGTAGCGTCATTTGAGACACTGAAATGAGGTCCTGAAGTTAAATACTTTTTGGTTTAACGGCAGCTTATGACAACTTAGGCCGTTGCCGCCGACAAAGATTTGTTTTGGCATATTACAGCTCTATATAATACTAATTTCAAGATTAATGAGAATTAGAAATGATGACATATTAAGGTGTCCAAACAACTCTTGCAGGGATTTCAAGATTAATGAGAATTAGAAATGATGACATATTAAGGTGTCCAAACAACTCTGCTATAGACACAGTCGTTTAACGAAGACTCGGATGGTTTGGACATGCAGAGTGAATGCCAGCTGACAAAATTCCACGCAATGCACTACATTCAAGTTTAAAAGAAAATAAAAGCAAAGGCAGATCAAGACTGCATTGGATAGACATTATAAATGACGACATAACAAGACTTGATGGGAGCACTAGATTTATAAATGACCGAGAACAATAGAGCTCATTTAATCGCACCTATCGCTGCCAATTGGCTATACAGTCAGGAACTGATAACGATGATGATTTATAGTATTTTTTAAATATAGATCAAATCCAAAAATCCTCATTGGTGCAGTAACCATAAAGTTCAGAATATGCATATCCAAAGTTTAGGCATGCGATATTATTCTCTAAATAAAATAATAAGGTTGCTCAAGATGTAGATATGGACTCCCTAAAGTGCGCATCTCCTCTCTGCAATCGGTTCTTAATGCAGCTGCCAGACTTATTGACCGTCTGCCGCGATTCTCCCATATCTCTACATTCATGTTTGAACAACTACATTGTCTTCCTCTTACTGCACGCATCCAGTTAAAGGTACTTGTCTTCATTTGCCGATCCTACCTAGGTCTTGCCCCGAAAAACGTCCGTGACTCAATACGTCGGCCTACCTCGGCTGCTTCTCTTCGCCCACTACGCTCTTCGGATCGTCTTGACCTTTTTGTTCCTCGTGTGAGAACAGCCATAGCCCAGTCCCGTGACTTTGCCTGCATTGGCCCTTCGCTATGGAATCAACTTCCCCTTTGTTCGCACTACCGTAGTATGTGGTGGTCCTGCTACATCTTTTCGCTACCTCAAAACTTGTCTTTATTCTCGAGGACTTTCGCACTGGGAGCGCCTCTGATTGGTGTGCACTGTGAGAGGCGCTTCATAAATGTTTAGATACAATACAATACAATACAATACATTCCCAGTGCAATGAATATGGAAAGTGAAGCAAAATTCTAAGTTGAAAACCTTTCGATATATATTGAAATTGTTAAATTCACTAGCTCTGAACTACTTATAATGCTTTTAGAATGTTACCTTTAGCCTGAACGACTTAAAGCTGTTTGCTTTAAGTCGTTCAGGCTATATCTAAAACGCATTAAAGATCTATATGCTGCAAGACCAGATATGTCAAGTGTTCTCCTGCACAACTTCATTTTGCTTCAGTTTTCTCAGATTTCTTTCTAAAATGAAAAAGTCATTGTTCTTCAGATCTGCGCCAAACTCAATCAAACACCGCTTGCCTAAAATTGCTTCAGATACTGTCTAAGTACATTAAAATAATGTCCTTAGCCTTTCTGCTATAATCCGTCGAAATCATTGGCGGCTGGAATAGGACTATGCTGGGCACCTAGAAAAAATCCCTCGATCACAGGTATGAGGGAAACTTCGGAAAATATTCACTCATTGATGCATCGGCTGAAGCTCTTCTGATTGGTGTCCTTTCCGCTTGGTGTCCATCCATTCCCGCTCTGGTGATATGCCACTGATGATGATGACTCAAGGCGAATATTAATATCCAACTGGAAATCCTGATAATTTTTAATAAAATTTAATCTACTTTTACAGGTTCTCTGTCTCTCTACTTATTTATAACACCTGTCTTTCATTAAAATGGTTGAAAGTGTTTGCAGGCACGGATGATTGAGGCACATTTCAAGCTTCATATTGCCCATGTACGGTCTTCTTCTTTCAGTTCTTCTATTTTACCAGCGGTCAACGTCCATCATATCTTATGAGTTACATAAACATGACCTCATAATTATGATTTCTTGAAATTCACATGAACTCTGTTAGGATAAGCCTATCCCAATTCCAAACAGTTTATTTTATTTCCAAACGAAAATCATTTGTAAGCTGATAAACGTGCTCCTGTCATTTACCAAAATCAACAATGTGTTAACTGCAATCTTTGGAATCTCGGATTCTCGTAGAAAGCACCAAGATCATTTGCTCAAGTTAATTCAGACATGAAAGAAAACAAAAACTTATTTCAAACTCTTCTGATTTACGCTAAACAAAATTCTCCTACTTTTTAAGAGTCCTGTAGGCTATTCTATCGTCTCTGTTTTCCATCGACTCAGCGCAGGAACAATAAATTCCTGCCGAAAGCATTCGGTTGGAAGGCTGGTGACGACGTTTCTATAGCACCGCCAAAGGGAAGCTGAACGGAGTTTAAATACGCTTTCTATATGCATCTAGAAATCTTGGTGAAAAGAAATCGCGATAGTAAAACCAGAAAATAGGAACAGACTGATAGAAAAGCATGCAGGCACTGGCAGAGAAGCTAAACAGAGACGGTTGCAATATTCGGAATGCATCGCTTATGAAATAAACATGCGTTAGACGAAAGAAAGCTCTAAAGTCGTATAGAGACTCATCGGAAACTGTAGGCTATTCTTAAATAAATGGTAATATGAATTATTATTAAAAAGAAGTTAACATTTTGAAATTATTCAGTTCTGAGACCGACACAAGGAAGAGCAGTAGGCCCTAATAATGTATATTTCAACACTGAAATATGAAATAGCAATAGACGTGCATCTAACAAATGTTGATGATACAAAAACTGATTAAACACGAACAGACAGAACTATAGACTCGTGAACTAATCCGTTTTCTGTGTTCTAGGAAAGTAAACACATAGCTGAATTTCAAATATTTCAAGAAATGTGTCTTTCTTTGGAGCATCGCAGTAGTGATGATAACAATGTTCCATAAATTCCTTTTCAACCTCAAATATTCCGTCACACATTCCACATCCATATGGTCTAAAAGTCGAATGACCAACATCATCACTTATTCTAGAGTGTTCCCCATAACATTGTTTTTCAATTTCACTGGGATTCTTTCTCTTCATAGAGAGGTCCTGCGTGGTTTCTGAAGCAGTTGACAACTGTTTCCCATCAACACAGTCCTCGCAGTCAGTACTGAACTTCTTATGGAAAGTACTTGCATGGTATTTCTGTGCCTTTGTCAACACAAGGCTTTCACTCAATTTACTTTCAGCAGCTTTGGTTTCTTCATGGTAGACGAGAATATCACTCTGTGAAAACGGAACATCACGTAATTTGCCAATACATGGCTTTTCCCCAGCATGTTTTCTCAACTTCAGTTTGAGATATTCACTACGTGCAAATGTTTTGCTACATAAATTGCACTTGTATAGTTTTTCTGTAGTGTGCACTCTTTTAGTGCATTCCAAATGACTCTGACGTGTAACGTTTTTGAGACACAAGTTGCACTGATAAGTTTTTCTTTCAGTGTGGTTTCTTTCATGATATGAAGGAGCACTATTCTTTGAAAAACGTTTGTTACATAAATTGCATTTGTATGGTTTTTGTCCAGTGTGGGTTCTTGAATGCTTTTTAAGACAGGGCTCTGTGTGCAAATGCTTTGTCACATAAAATGCATATGAATGGTTTTTCTCCAGTGTGGGTTCTTGTATGTATTTTAAGATAAGCCCTCTCTGCAAACGCTATGTTGCATAAATTGCATATGAATGGTTGTGTGTAATGTTGGCTTAGAACATTCTTCTGTGTAAATGTTTTTTTGCATAAATTGCATCTGAATGGTCTTTTCTCCAGTGTGGATTCTTAAGTGTAGTGTAAGATTACCGCTCTGTGCAAATGCTTTGTCACATAAATTGCATATGAATGGTTTTTCTCCAGTGTGGGTTCTTGTATGTACTTTAAGGTGAACTCTCCCTGCAAACGCTATGTTGCATAAATTGCATATGATTGGTTTTTCTCCAGTGTGTGTTGTTGTATGTTGGCTTAGAACATTCTTCTGTGTAAATGTTTTTTGGCATAAATTGCACATGTATGGTCTTTCTCCAGTGTGGATTCTTTTGTGTACTTTAAGATTGCATCTCTGTGTAAATGTTTTTTTGCATAAATTGCACTTGTATGGTTTTTCTCCAGTGTGGATTCTTTTGTGTACTTTAAGATTACATCGCTGTGTAAATGTTTTTTTGCATAAATTGCATTTGTATGGTTTTTCTGCAGTGTGAGTTTTTATATGTTTGTTTAAACTATTCTTACTTGAAAATACTTTGTGACATAAATTACATATGTATGGTTTTTCTCCAGTGTGGGTTCTTGTATGTATTTTCAGATGACTAAATTGTGCAAATGATTTGTGACATAAATTGCACTTGAATGGCTTGTCTCCCGTGTGAGTTTTTAAATGTTCGTTAACATGATTCTTCCGTGTAAACGTTTTCTGGCATAAATTGCACCTGTATGACTTTTCTCCAGTGTGAGTTCTTGTGTGGATTTTGAGACTGTAAATCTGTGAAAATTCTTTGTAGCAGACTTCACATTTAAATTGGGTTTCGTTGCAATTGATTCTTCCCTGCATAATCAGACCTTCAACAGAATCAACACTTCTATTTAACATTGATTATCTATATTCCTGTATCATCTACCCTAATATAGGGATCCAAGCTACAAATACAGCCACTGCCTGTGCTCTGATAATGCCAGTCCCAAGTCTTGAGCAAGAAGGACGACGACGACTTTAATTATTTGTTATGACGCAGTGTCGCTAAACAATATCTAACAAAAAACATAGAGGCAATAGCGTTAAACAAGCAGCTAACAGGAGCTTCGGCTTGATTGGATAAATCTGGATTTGATGACAGTAGTATGACTAAGAAAGCACAACTTTAACAAATGTAATAATTACTGTAATTAAAATTTCAAATAATCTAATGTAAGATAAACCTTCAGCAAACCTTGGTGTAATATAATTTTAACAGGCCGGTATAATTAAGGTAACATAATATATAAAACAAACAGTAAGAAATAAAAAGAGACCGTTTAAATCGCCAACCTCAACAAAATGGCGTCACTGAAATGAAACACGCGTGAAATTATGATTACGTCATATATAGCGTTAACAAGGGACCGTTTATTATTTAAGAAATCGTCAAATATCGCAGTCGAGATTTTAAAAATCCAGTTGCCAAAGCGAACTCTCCGCGTGTTGAAAATAAGTAGCATTTAATTTTTAAAGCAAATTTGAAAACATCTAATTTAACTATTATATTTGACGCATTAAGCTACAGAGTGCATAAAAGTCCTTTTATAAACTCTGATCAAGCTATAGCATATATTTTATGTAGTTAAGATCAATTGCATAACATGTAAATGTACAGCGCAGTGCGTTTGTGGCGCTTGATTAAAGAAAAGATATTATTAATATTATTATAAACTCTGATCAAGCTATAGCATATTTTTATGGTCAAAATTCTGTTGCCCTCGTAGTATTTTTATGTGAATGTTTTATACGGACAGCTAAATTGTTTGTTGTAGGCCTAACTTAAACTTAAGCAAGAATAAATAAATTTGAAGTAGGTTTGTTTGTGAGTGCATATGAGGTGAGCAGTCGGTATAAACAAAGTAGGCCTATATTTACACGATATAACAATATATTGGCCAATCAAAGAAAATACACTAACAATACAGAAATAAACAAGACCAAAAATTGTAGACCCCAATGGTATATTCACTTGGGCAACTTCCGAACTAAAGTGAATACGTTTGGGATGATGTGTGGGGCCAACGACTTCACCAACAAAGACACGTCGGTGCTGTCTGTAGCCTATTCACAGAATGAAAATAGTCCCTCTGCTTGCTTCAAATGTTTCAGACCAATCTGTCCTGCGCACTCTGATAAGCAATACGTTTGCGACAACTGCAATCGTGCCGAACATTACCTTTATGTATATGGCGGCATTGAACACGAACTATACATAGGCCTACTGTTTAACTGAGTTAACTGGAAGTTACAACTAATGTTGAAATTTAATGCAATCCTATTAGGCTACCAAAAAAACAAAGCACATGAAAAAATACTTAGACGTTACACTAGCTGAACGGTTTGGTATAGGCCCTAACTCCACTACATTTCTACATTATAGGTAACCAACATCTTGAACTGTAAAATAAATGCAAAATAAGTTTAATAACTAGGCTCAGGAGCGCTCCCGACCCAACCCCGGCTGAAAAAGGATGGTTTTAAGTCTACATTAAAACGCATCTGAGTGAACTCTAGACATAGGCTTAATGCTAATGGGAGCACATTCCAAACCATGGGGGCCAGCAACAGAGAAGGCACGATGCTGTCTAAGAGCAGTTCGCGCACGGGGAACAAGAAGTTCATCTTGTGTAGAGGAGCGGAGACTGCTACGTCCCTGCACTCCCAGAGTAGAGCGACAGAGCTCTTGCAAGTACACAGGAGGGGGAACCTAAGAAGCACCGCCAGTCCGCCACACCAAAGCAGAAAGCCGGTACACAATCCGCTGCGGGATAGGGAGCCAGTGCAGAACATCCCTCATATAATCGGTTACATGGCCGAACTTTGGGATATAGACGATGAGGCGCGCGGCCGTGCGCAGGACCCGCTCCAAACACCCTCAACCGCCCAGCCGGGAGGCCAGCGTAGAGTGCACAGCAATGATCAAAACGCGTGAATAATAATGAATGATATGAATAATATGATAAGAACAATAATATGTTAAGAACAATAACATAAACAATAACTCTATGGTAGTAGTATTATCAATAATACATTTTTCAAATGAAACGGCGCTGCATGTGTCTTGACGCCCAAACGGTGGCGTCCAAAGTCACGTACCGCTAATCGCCAACGGGAACGCCTGTGGAAAACCAGCCATTAGGCTACGCAATCGAGTGATATACAGAGCCGTTTTAAGGAGTTTGGAGGCCCTAGGCACAGCCCCTAACCTTTAACGTAATCCGATTTCTTCCTAAATCTCTCAGTCTCAGATATATTGCATTAATGCATTGCATGTGCATATGTGGCATTTTGTTAAATTTATTGATATAGGTCTAGTACTAAACTGCTAACACATCTAACACCATGGGCGTCCGCAGAAATTTTGCAGGGGAAAATATTTTTGACGGGGCAAAGTTTTAAAGTGTTGGCAAGGAGGACTGACAAGGGTCCCGAAATCAACCTATCACGTCATCCTCATCGCTCGCTCCCGCGATTAAGGGTCCGTCGCGGATCCCAACAGCTGCCAGCACTTTTGGAAGCATTTGACATGACATGGAGCCTGTTGTTAGCGTTCTGAGATCCGTTTTCAGCTAGCCTATGCAGTAACGTTTATGTTCAAAAACAAAACTGTTAAAAGTTTCAATGTTTTTATATATATTATTTTTTATTTTTCAGGTTTATCTTGACTAGTTTGGATAAAAATAAAACTGTAGAAAAATCATAGCCATTCATTGCTAGAAACTAAGATCGTATTATATATTTTAAATATTTGCAAACTCCAGGGGCCAATGCCTCCTTGCCCCTCCGGACGCCCATGGATAACATAGCAATCTTTGTACTACAAGTGTAAAATAGAAATTTACTCAAACATACGTTAAAGTTCTTATTGTTAAAAATGGCAAACCGGTGATAACAAACAATCACAATCTGCATATAGAAAGGGTAGAAACTATCAAAATAACTGCGTTATGTGTGGCAATGAATCTAGCAGTTTCAGATTTTGTTAACTTAAATAAGTTTGCCAAGTTCACTACCGAGTACCGACATGACGACATCTAGCCTACTATCTGTGAGATTACGCTTTGTTATAATTTAACATTTTAAACAATTTAGGAAATGACTAGATTGTAGGACTGAGAGATTTCAAATTAAAAATTCATATTAACTTTCAAAGACATAAACATTCTTTGATAGCGTTATTAGCGTTGTAGAAAGCAAACGAATGAAAGCAAAATATATATAAATAAGTTGCTTTATTTCAGTCTAACTTCTCTGCATTCTGCGCAGACTGCGCTTATCACCAATGTTATATTTAACTAAAAATTAAAGATGTTATTGATCTAACTTTGCAGAATTGTTGGAACTTATATTGTTATAAAAGGCCTATTTCGTAATTACACCGTCGCGATGTAGTTTTGTTTTTGGGTCGCCGCGGGGCCCCTGTTGCGCGGGGCCCTAGGCACGTGCCTCGCGTGCCTAGGCCTTAAAACGGCACTGGTGATATATAGCCTATATCCAAAATTTTCGCTATTGCGCAAGCGTGTATTTTTTTAAGAGCCGCTAAATCCTTGCAGTATCAGCCAAAATCATGTTCACAACGTCCATGGTTTTATGCTCGCGAGCTTCGGTCGAACTAATTCCAGATAGGTTATCTCTTAGCATAAGCCATCTGACGTATACTACAAATATGTTCAATACTGATAAAATACAGCCCGTAAAAACAAAGTTTTTTACTATATCCATCTAGTATCCTATAATGCGTCTTATGAAGCTCAGTTACCTCTACAAATATGTAGTCCGCGTTCATTTTACGACTGCGGCCAATCAAACACTGGCCAATCACAACGCTGCGTATTCAAAAGGGGATTCCCCGATTCGAAAAGTTGAGTCCCCGATTCTATAAGCTAGCCTTTTTTGGGGGAGCTGAAATTTCTAGAATGAAGTGTCTGCGAGGGCTGTCTATCTGCCAAGTTTCATGACGATTGAATGATTGTAAGTGATCGAATTAGTCGTCGCAAGATTTGACTTTTTAGCCTGTGGCTCAAACAAACAAACAAACAAGATTGGTTACAAGATTTCCGTAAGTTAAACTAGATGGATAAAAACCGAGCGCTGTTGTATTATAAAGATCACCGATCTGTTTATCGCTATACAACAGGCGTTAGCACAGCATGCATAAAAAGTAAACGGTAAGAGGAAATGAACCGCTCAACTTTTCCCTAAATCCGTTGCTTTCAATACGTCACACAATCTTCTCAAGACGTCATGCATAATATCGTCGTTTCAGTGACGTCGTGCGTTTGTGACATCTCATTAAGTCGGTGCATGAGAACTCGCGGTCGCGAAGACTAATGACTTCTTGATGGGTAGATAGAAAGCGATGCGAAATCGCTATACCCTGATGTAGATGCAAAGAAATCTATCAATACACGGCGCAGATCCATCCGATCGCAACCTATACTGCGAACATTGACGTCGTGTATCGTAAGAAATCTCGCGCATGCAGATCGAGAGCTGCTTCTTATGCAGCTTGAGACAGCTGATTGCCTGCGATTGATCCGTCTGCGCCAAGCCCGATCTAGACAGCGATAACAGTTTTACAGACATATAGCCTATAAGACCTAGGCTAAATAGCGTATATATATACATACATAATATATATATATATATATATATATATATATACAAGCAATCAAATGTCAATCATGTGATCGAGTTTCGCATAGTCATTGTGTACAAACTGATGTGGCAGGTGGCAAGATGTGCGACACCTGGCTCTGTACGGCCTGTGTATATAAGCTCCTTCCTTTTGGAAATATTGATGAGAATAATGAATTTCTCGATTGTGCTAAGGGTATTATCATCTTGGAAGACCTATGCAGCAACTACAACGCTTCTAATCTGAAATTAGATCTTTATTCTGATAAGGAAGAAAATAAACACTTGCTTAATAATGAAGACGTAGACCAAGATGAAAATGTTTATTTTAATAATCAACTTAATTTGAGCAGATACAGTACCCCAGAAAAACTAAAAGCTGAACTTGGATCGATTGAGCATGATCTTACTGTTATAATATATGCATGTCAATTCTAGGAGCCTCACACCCAAGCTGGAGGAAATACACTCTCTCTTAATCCAATTACCTGTAAAAATACTGGCAATATCTGAGACCTGGTTGGATCAGTCCACTACCCCACCTACTACTTTACCTGATTATAACTTTGTACATAAACCTAGAAACTTGGGAAGAGGTGGAGGAACTGCTCTGTTTATTAGGAAGGAGTCTCAATTTCACATTTTTGAACCAGCTAATAATTGTTCAACCCATACTACATATGAAAGCCTATTTATCTGTATACCTCAAAGTAAAGGAACTGATTTAATCGTTGGTGTTATCTACAGACCACCTGGCACTAACTTAACATTATTTAATGATGAATTTAATGTACTTTTAGCTGAAATAACTAATAGTAAAAAAGATATAATTCTGGCAGGTGATTTTAATATTGATTTACTAAAAGCTGAAGAACATGAACCAACTAAAATGTTTTACAATTATTTGACGTCTTATCAAATACTTCCCACTATACTTAAGCCAACTAGGATTACTGATCTCACTTCATCGCTTATAGATAATATATTTACTAATAAATGGAATAAAGTTAACACCTCCTCAATTATAGTTACTGATATATCAGATCATTTGCCAATTATGGTTAGACTTAATCTTAACATGCCAAAATGCAATAAAATGGAGACACTGAACCAACGGAAAACTGGGAAGCAAGAAATGGAATATTTCCAATCTTTACTTAGTGAAATTAACTGGACTGAAATAACTGCAGCTTGTGCAAATGAGGATGCCAATATGGCTTATAATAATTTTATTGTGAGTTACAAAAATGCATATAATAAAGCTTTCCCCTTATACTCCCCCACCAAAAGTAGAAAACACCAAAATAATCAACCCTGGATGACCAGTGGTCTCTTGAACTCCTGTAAGAAAAAAAACAAATTATATCTTAAATTTATAAAACAGCCTAATGAAACTAACAGGAAAAATTTCATAATATACAGGAATAAATTTAAAACAATGAAAAAGAAAGCCGAGTTACTTTATTATGAAATCGAATTCCAAAAATATAATAATAATCTAAAAAAACAGTGGCAAATTATAAGATCAATACTCAAAACAGATAATAAAAGTTCTAGAATTGATCTAGTGGACTCTAATGGGGTAATAATAGATGATGATGAGACAATAGCCAATAAGTTTAATAGTTATTTTACTAGTATTCCTCAAAACTTAGCTGAAAAAATCCCATCCTCACCAAATTCCTATAATAAATATATGAAAACCCCATGTGATAACTCATTGGCACTGTATTTAACCAACCCTGAGGAAATTACTAATATATCTCATGCCATTAAACCTACTCATAGCTCTGGGCTTGATGGTATTGACCCAATGATAGCTTTACCACTTATTAAATCCATCGCTCAGCCGCTTTCTGAAATTATTAACTGCTCTTTCTCAACAGGTGTAGTTCCATATGAACTAAAATTGGCAAAAATTGTGCCTATCTTCAAACAAGGGAATAAGGAAGACCTTACTAATTATAGACCCATCTCAGTTCTGCCTGTATTTAGTAAAATATTGGAAAAAATTATGTATGAAAGACTTAATAACCATCTTGTCAAAAATGATATTCTCTACTCTATGCAGCATGGGTTTAGGTCAGGCCACTCTACTGCTATGTCACTCATAAATCTGCAAGAACAAATCACAACAGCAATTGATAATAATGAATTCTCAGTAGGTATTTTTATAGACCTGGCTAAAGCCTTTGATACGGTGGACCACGGTATATTGTTAAAAAAGCTCCAACATTATGGAATAAGAGGGGTCACCCATCAATGGTTCGATAGTTACTTAACAAACAGGAATCAGCAAGTTATCTGCAACGGAATTTTATCTAAATTTCAACAGGTTAAATATGGTGTACCGCAAGGCTCTAATTTAGGTCCTCTCTTGTTTCTTATATACATAAATGACCTCCCTAATACTTCAACTATTCTTAGTTTTATTATATTCGCTGATGACACTAATGTATTCTATTCTCATAAATCCTTATATGAATTATATCAAATAATTAATCATGAAATCACGTATGTGGTTGATTGGTTTAGAATTAATAAATTATCATTAAACGTTAATAAAACCAATTTTATACTATTTAGATCTCATAGAAAACTAATACCCGAAATTAGTATCCAGGTACTAATTGATGGAAATGTAATCCCGCAGGTATCTTCCGCCAAATTTCTTGGAGTTTGCATTGACCAACATCTAAACTGGTCAGAGCACATTAAATTAATTTCTATGAAAATTGCAAAAAATGCAGGCATTCTGAATCGATTGGCATCTTACCTTCCTCAAAAAGTTCTACTCAACCTCTATTACTCTTTAATATACCCATATCTTGCCTACGGTAATATTGTCTGGGCTTCCAACTATATGCACCGCTTACATAAAATTAACATTTTGCAAAAAAGAGCAATTAGAATAATAGCTAGGGTCTTGCCTGCTACGCACACTAGTCAGTTCTTTAGTAGATTTAAAATTCTTAGACTTAATCAAATTAATACCATTCAAATAAGTGAGTTTATGTACAGACATAAGCATAAATTGCTACCCTCTGTGTTTAATGACTATTTTAATATCCATATTTAACCTGATATAATTAACTGCTCACTTAGAAATGGTGAGGTCCCCTCAAACATCAAGTTAGCTAAGGTGCTGCCTATTCATAAGCAGGGAAATAAAAGTGAAGTCTCCAATTTTAGACCAATCTCTATCTTGCCCTTTTTTTCTAAATTATTTGAAAGGGTCATGTATGACCGTCTGTTCTCCTTTATAAATACTAAAAAAATTCTTCATCCTTTTCAACATGGCTTCCAACCTGGCCACTCGACCTTTATGTCCCTATTGGACATACAAGATAAAATAACACAAGCCATGGATAACAATGAATTCTCTATTGGTATTTTTCTGGACCTTGCTAAGGCCTTTGACACTGTCGACCACAAAATCTTACTCTCTAAACTGGAACATTATGGGGTCAGAGGCAAAGCATTAGACTGGTTCAAAAGTTACTTAACTAACCGTTATCAACAAGTTTCATGCAATGGTAAATTATCCAACTTCCAACTTATTATGTTTGGTGTTCCTCAGGGTTCTATTCTCGGACCTCTCTTATTCTTAATATACATTAATGATCTTCCTAACTCCTCGACTCTCCTTCATTATATTCTATTCGCTGACGATTCTAATGCTTTTCTTTCACATGCCTCCTACGAAGAACTAATCAAAATAGCAAACGAAGAACTAGCAATGGCTAATGATTGGTTCAAAGCTAACAAACTCTCCCTAAATATTTCTAAAACGAACTTTATTATTTTCAGATCCAATAAAAAGATTATTCCACCCTCTGATAGCGTACTAAAAATAGACAACATAATAATTCCACAAGTCGCTTCCTCTAAGTTTCTTGGGGTCCACATTGACCAACACCTGAAATGGAATACACACATACTAGAAATCACTAAGAAAATCTCAAAAAACATTGGCATTATTCGTAGAATATCCTACCTTCTTCCTCCCCACATACTTAACAACTTATACTTTACCCTTATATATCCTTACTTGACTTACTGCAACTTCATCTGGACTTCAACTTACGACGCCCACCTGATGAATCTAAGGGTCATTCAGAAAAAGGCCATAAGACTAATCACAAGATCTGCTGCTAATTCCCATACCAGACCTCTGTATCTGAAATTTAATCTTTTAAATCTTTCTCAAATTAAGTTTATTCAAACTGGTGTGTTTATGTACCAGTATGGCAGAAATATCCTCCCTCCTGCTTTTCTCTCCTATTTCAGCCCAATTATACCTATCAATGACACTAGAAGCAATAGAGAATACTCATGCATCTTCGCAAGAACAAACTCACGTAAGTTCTCAATCAAATACCAAGGTCCTCTCGTTTGGAATAACCTTCCTTTGGTCATTCGTGAGGCTAAGAGCCTCGTTCATTTTAAACACTTGATCCGTGCACACGCAATGAGTATTATTATGTAGCTTTTTGTGCTATATCTCATTCTATTGATTGCCCGTTATCCAATTTAAAGTGTACTGCCTGATACAATTATAAGGTTGTAATGCTTGTTATACTTAATGCTCTGTGTCTTGGCAGTGCCTTGTTGTTCTTATGTTCTCATAACGGTGCTTAGTTTTATTAGCATTTGATTTTTGGTTGTTTCTGTTTAATTTCTTTGATTTTGTTGAGTAGGGATGGAATTCCCCTGCCGTCCATTTAGTCCTAGAAAATAACTTGCAAGTTTTGCTATATAGTTAAAGCAATTAGGCCCCTATTCAGCGGGACTTGTCCCTTCGGGTGTGCCCTTTGCTCCCTCATACCATCTCTTCATAGATAAACTTCTGCAATAATTGTTTGTGAACTTTATATACTGTAGTTTCATGCTGTTAATTTTGTTTTGTTTCTGGGATCAATAAATTGATTGATTGAGATTGAATATAACATCGGACACT
This sequence comes from Aporrectodea caliginosa, assembly GCA_020284085.1. Classification (NCBI taxonomy): domain Eukaryota; kingdom Metazoa; phylum Annelida; class Clitellata; order Crassiclitellata; family Lumbricidae; genus Aporrectodea; species Aporrectodea caliginosa. The sequence goes on along the minus strand of JACEVL010000032.1, from coordinate 574,828 downwards.
CATACTTACCTTACTAGACAAGCTGAATCTTATAGAAGAATATTTGCACGCACTAATACAAGGTTATTCGCCTTAAGGTCCACAGGACCATCAGTCTGGAACAATATCCCTGTCAGCACTCGTCACCTGCCTAACTTGAACTTATTTAAAAAATCCATGCGAGCTTTCTTATTAAATGTGTAATTGTTCAAATTGCTGTGTTGCCATCGCTTAGTTAAGTTTGTTTTTTTTATTTTTCAAATTGCTGTGTTGCCATCGCTTAGTTAAGTTTGTTTTGATTTCTGTGTACTGTCTGTTGTTGGTTCTCCGTCATTATCACCACATCATCTGGTACCTAGGTAGCCCTAGTTAGTGGGTCCTGTGACCCTTCAGGGCTCTCCGTTTGTTGCATAAATTACACCAGTGTTGATAGTTGTTTTTCTGTTATTATGATATGGAACAATAAAACTTTTTGAATTGAATTGAATTGAATATATGACCTACAGTATACACTTCAGCGGGACTCTGTTAGTATACCTTATATTATACTGTATATATAGGCTACATACCGTATATATTTTGTGTGTGTGTGTGTGTGTGTGAAGTTCTTCCAAGGCGTTATACAAATATAAATAGGCGAATATCTTTACATTTACACATGACGTCATGTAATAATAATTCATTCATTCATTCATTTAAGATATTTATATAGCGCCCCTTCAAGATTTCTACTCAGAGGCGCTCCCGACTACAGCGCGGACACTGAATCGGAGTTTCACGCCGAAGCGCATGAGTAATTGCGAGTGAAGGACTTGCCCAGGGTCCCTACGCAGCGGCTTGAGGTGGATTCGAACCCGCAACCCTCCGGCTGCAAGGCACCGAACATACCTCTACACCACCGCGCCCCACATAATGTAATAATATTCTTCTGTATTAATTCAAACTGACAAGTACGCAGTAAGATTTACGTGACATAGTAGTGACAGATGATAACAAGTTTAACAGGAGTCGAATTTAACTGTATGGCAGCCAAGCAAGGCGCCAATCTGTCCTACTACTCATTTTACCAACGCCATCTGGCGAATGGAAGGCTGAGTCAACCTTAAGGGGTAGCGGGAATCTATTCCGCTTCCTACTTGATGTAAGCCATAATGCTGATGTATAATATGTATATGTCGTCCATACTTATTGGACAGTGCTGCTTAGATTGGAAATAGAAACGGTTCTGAGACAGATGATATTTCATAAGAGTTGATATGAGTGTATAGGTCCTGATGCTTATAAGGCTTACTGTCCATGGCTTTGTAACAGCCTGGCTTCTCAGATTGAGATGGTTATAAGCGGATGGACGGACGGACGGCTGTAGCAAAGACAATAATTTGACTTGGAAAGAAGAATATTAAGTTTTTTGTCGTCTTAGACAGTATAGATGGAGAGAGGATGAAGGGTTTTAATTAGACGATGGAAAGTTGATTGAATGCGAAAGGGAAATCTATATATATGTAGCTGTTGACGGGTTGGATGCGGCATCTGCTAATTTCGAGGATACATTACATATATATACAGTATTATATATATGCATACATATAATTTGTATATTATATGCCTTATATATGTTACATATATATATATTACATAGGCCTCTATGAGCGATGAAGCATATTTTCTCATTTAATATATGGAATTTAATACCAGATTGTAGGGGAGTAAAATTGGTCTAGAAGCGGGGGTACCAATTTCCGCATCATTTTCCCTTCGCGACTGTCAAATAATTACAATTGCGCCATTTATATTCTATGAATAATAAAATAATAATAATAATATTATTATTATTATTATTATTATTATTATTATTATTATTATTATTATTATTATTATTAATATAATAATAATATAATAATAATAATAATAATAATAATAATAATAATAATAATAATAATAATAATAATAATAATAATAATAATAATAATAACAACAACAACAACAACAACAATGATGATGATGATGATGATGATGATGATGATGATGATGATGACGATGACGATGACGATGACGATGACGATGACGATGACGATGATGATGATGGTAATAAGTTAGCTAACTTTACCAGCGCCTGTCAGTTGCTATACAGCGCTTTAATGCTTCGCCTTTCATGGATCTTTTATGCAGCCGGATCTTGCTGAGGGATAAACCGTTCCAGAAAACTATCTTCCTTTCTCCAGATGATAGCTTTAATATCCTGAGACATTAGTCATACCCGGGTAAAAAATAATAATAGTAACAATGACAATGAAGATGACGAGATGATGGCAATCACAATGACGATGATATTTATTCCTTATTTGAACA
>JACEVL010000032.1:432500-570000 GCA_020284085.1 Aporrectodea caliginosa | reverse complement strand
TTACCAACATTACTTTGAAATGCCATTTCATCTAGCTTTTCCGTGCCTTAAATAGGTTTGCAAGCCTCCTTTTTCTTGGGTTATACATAATCGTAATCTTAGAATACAAATTTCTAAAGCGCTTCTTTAAAGCTAAACGCAGAGCACCAGCTTATTTACGAGCGCCGCTATACTCATGTCAAAAAGGTTGCCTAAAGATAGCAAGCGAAGCTCCAAGTCCGGATATGGACATATATAGGTCTACACTCTACAGGCAAAACAGCCAATGTAAATAAAACTGAACATATATCGTCTACATAGTATAGGCCCAATTAGGGAGAAGTGGATGAATGTTGGAGTCCTTTCGTGCTTAAGCGAATGTCGCCAGAGACTAAGCAGCTAAAGCATTTCACACGACGATATTGATGCCAGTGATGTCACTGCTGCTGCTGCTGCTGCTGCTGCCGCTGCAGTAGTAGCGATGTTGATGAAACAGGAAACTGAACGATGAAAGTCCATGCTATCTATCATTCAGCGCAGCATCCGTTTGCCGCTGTGCCCAACCATAGTTTACGATGCAGCTGGAAGCCTTTTAAAATCTATTAAATACCCGGCTGACAGTCTAGGCTCCGGACGACCACCGAACTACTCTGCACTTGTCAGCCTATACCCATTAGCAGTCGGAGGCTTTGGAGGATCAGGTTTACCTTGCGTCGTCCCCCAGAGGTTAAGACTGCCGTCTGACCCCGCCGCTCCTGCAGTGCAAGTGGCTGGATTCAAGTTACAGCAGTTCTGTAGGACGCTAACTAATACAGAAAAATTGAAAATTTATGTTTTCGTGTTTGATTACAAAGTCTAAACGGTTCTCTACCGTATTATGTAGGCCTATTCGTAGGCCTCTAGACAAATATACCGCCTGGCCCAGCTACTGTTACAGTGCAAGAAGATGGAGTCAAGTTACAACTGCCGTGTTTGGCTGAAACTAATTAAGATAATGTGAAAATTTATATTGCTTTCTTGTTTTCATTTTTAAACTCAGCATAGATAGCAACTGCGTTCTCAAAATGATATGTGGGTCGGTTGGAGATACACTATGTAGTCTAAACAGCATACATACAAGTTCATGTAAAATACAATGTATAACCTACAGACATTGATGTACATAATTATGCACATCTATAGCCCAACATAATATACATGTGTGTGTATGTATATGTGCAAGTGTGTATGTATGCATGTATGTGTGCATGTAAATATGCATATGTGTATACGTGTGTATATGCAAGTATGTGCTTGCATGGTTGTAGAATACAGGATATAACCTGCAACCTTTCATCATAGTTTCATGTACATGTATATATGCACATCTGCAGTGCAACATGATGTATGTATGTATGTATGTATGAGCACTTGTTATAGCGCCCCTTCAAGATTTCTACTCAGAGGCGCTCCCGACTACAGCGCGGACACTGAATCGGAGTTTCACGCCAAAGCACATGAGCAATTGCAAGTGAAGGACTTGCCCAGGGTCCCTACGCGGCGGCTTGAGGTGGATTCGAACCCGCAACCCTCCGGCTGCAAGGCACCGAACATACCCCAGACACCACCGCGCCCCAAAAATTATATGTATGGACATGTGTGTGCAGGTATAGTGGTATACATATGCAAATGTGTATGCATGTACTGTATGTATCTATAGTAGTTATGTATATTGCATGCAGGTATACGTGCTCGTATGTATGTCTGTCTGTGTGTATGTTTGTCAGCCTGCCTGTATGCCTGTCTGTATGTATGCATGCATATATATATATATATATATATATATGTGTGTGTGTGTGTGTGTGTGTGTGTGTGTGTGTGTGTGTGTGTGTGTGTGTGTCTGTGTGTGTCTGTGTGTGTGTGTGTGTGTGTGTGTGTGTGTGTGTGTGTGTGTGTGTGTGTGTGTGTGTGTGTGTGTGTGTGTGTGTGTGTGTGTGTGTGTGTGTGTGTGTGTGTGTGTGTGTGTGTGTGTGCATGCATGTATATGAATATGTATTGTTGAGCGTCTGCGTTTGCGTGTCGTGTCAGTGAATGCACGTGTGGTCCATTTGTCAATTGCTGCTGTGCCCGTGTGTCGGTCGGTGCGTCCGTCCGTCCGTGTGTCTGTCGTCTGCTGTGTATAAGCTGTCTTTGTCTTTCCCTCGTCTTCCTCGTGTTGTTCGCGACAACACGCAACAACACAGAAGACTTCTTTCAGCGGAAAACAATTTGTCATCCGAACATGCGATCCTGCCACAGTTTGCTCCCACACGTGTACATGTTTACACGAGTGCATACAAACGGCGATCGAAAATAACAGAACTTATATTGCATGGTCAATCGATATTAACTTCAACTCGAAACAACGAAGAAGACTTACGAAGCACACAGTTAGAGTTGAATATAGAGTAGCGAGAGTTAGTTATACCCGCCTTAACATCTGCTGTGCCCTCTCTAATCCTCTGGAAACCGGACTCGGACCTCCCTCGGACTACTCTTTTGGACAACCCCTCTGACTAGACGCAGCGCTCGTGAATAAGCTGGTGCCCTGCGCTTAATTGGCTTTCGAGTGGCGCTTTAGAAGTTTGGAGATTACCTACCTACCTTACCTATAATAATTCTGACAATAATCTGCATTTGTTATAAACAAGAGATTTCAGTAATAGGTAAGGTAAACAGACCAGTGTATGCATGAGAAGTTGAGGACACAATTAATGTGGCACATTTTAGGTAACTCACAAACAAGGGCGTTGTTCATATGACTATATCTAACAGATCTAAACAAGTGCGTTTTAAGACAGTTAGCAAATGAATGCATTTAGCTGGAGCTATGTCTATAGCACCTTTGCATAGAAAGTTTATAAATAGGTGTAGGTGAAATAGGGGCATAACTTTGTCAACTAGGAAACATAAATACAAAAACGTGTGTCTTAAGTTTAAACTAAGCGAATGTAATTCATGTAACCATGTAAATATGAAGCACCTATATAATATCGTGCGATACTGTGGTCTATTGGCAACGCGGTTAGACACGAAATTTGCAGTTGTGGGTTCGACTTCGTGTAACCACCCAAGGCGACTGGCTGGGTACACATGTCCACTTGTCCATATAATTACTGGCGTAAACTGGGAAGTAAACAGCAAGTCTTACTATATGCTTCCCCCCCCGCCTATACATAGTGTCCAGAACCAAGGGATTAATCCATTGCAGATTCAAGGGTCAACTGAAGGATATGAGCGTCTCTTACCCTACGTTTTACAAGAGATACATGAGCCTTACTTACTTACTTACTATCTATTATCGTAATCAGCCTTAATGGATCGGAAACTATGTCATGTCAGATAGGGGCGATACGAAAGAATTCGTCAATATTCCTGCGCCTCCAAAATGATAGTATACATAATCAAGGGTAAGCTCCATTCAGTAGGCATATTATTGTGAACAAGTACAAAATACATCCATCGTGTTACAGTTGTTACACTATATTTCTGCTTAGCAACATCGATAAGTACTCACTAATAACCAATATTTAAAATATAAATAAGTGCATACTAATGAACAATATTTAATACATAAATAAGTAGGGGCCTACATAACATAAAGTACATAATACGCATGCATGATGTATTTATTTATTAAGGTACTTTTTGTAGTGCCACTCAAATGCATGGACTGTGTATTGTATATGCATGTAATGTGCATGTATGCATGCAGCGATGCGTATGCGCCGGATAAATGTTATTATCCGGTCGGTGTTACACGTCAATTTGATCGACAAATGACGGCCATTAGTCCCATTACAAGTGTATAATTATACGAAAACCATCGCGTATATTAATTTTTACGTGTTTTAAGTGCCTTGCTAAGGTGCCACTGCCGTTACAAAAATGGCGCTGTTAGAATGGTGACACTGTTTCAAAAATGGCGCTGTTACAATGATTGTGCCGTTACAACGATGGCACTGTTAGAATGATAGTGCCGTTACAATAATGGTGCTGCTAGAATGATGGCGCTGTTACAATGATGGGGCTGTAACAACAATATTGCATGCAGGCGATATTCTGCAGTTGTGGTTCTAATCGTGTGTGGTTGTTGTGTTGATTGCGGATGCGGCTGGTTTCGTAGTGATTTAATGTATCGCATGAATAGACAACGCGTGCATGACTAGCTACGATTGATTAACGAAACAAAGTGCAGACGGAACGGACAGATGGAAGGATGGCCAGCTGGTGGTGGTGGTGGTGGTGGAGGTGGTGGTGGTGGTAATGGTGGTGGTGGCGGTGGTAGTAGTAGTGGTGAGGCAGATGCAGCGCTTAGATCACACACCGTGTGTAGACGTATCGAGCAACAGCAGCGTACGCTCCATGCAGGCGTCGTAAACGCGTGCGCCCCGCATTCAGCCTCCTCGCCTGAAAGAGCGGCAGCTGAAGGCAGCCTCGGTTCCTCCTCTTCCTCCTCCTTTCCTCTGCCTCCTCCTCCTCTTCCTCCTCCTCCGGATTCCGTAACAGGTGTCGCTGTGACTAAAAGCGATGCGTTCATCTGGCAGATGATTGCAGAGTCTATTTAGGACGACGGCGCTACTCCGCAGAGACGCTTAAGACTAGAGAGACAGACTGATGAAGACGGAGGCGACGACAGAGGCGAGAAACACGATGTGGAAGTCATCGCATCTTCTGCTCTGGGTCGGATTCGCAACGAGTTTCATATCTGGATTCCACTCGAGTCGAGGTAGGAATCATTCTAATCATCTGTCAAACTGTTGAGGTAACAGACATGTTAACTCGACGACTCTTTAGTGCTTTACTCGGAGATGGTGCATTCACCGATAAACGATTGTGCAGTTGTACATTGTACCTAATGTTCGTTTCTTTTGGATATCGATCTGATTATGACTTGATTTTGCGGCGCCATCGAATGATGCCTTGTGCATTAAACACCGGGGCTATACAAGTTCCAATGATAGCGACTGCAATACTTTACGCCAAAATGTTCACGCATAACTCTATTAAGCGAGGATCTGGTTTCAGTCTGTCCTGCACTTCTATGAACATCAGCACTTGATCTAGCATCTGCTGATCTGTCTTACTGACTCGTGTATCTTACTCACACACTTGTCATCTTAAGATGAGCCACCAGTGGTCAATTATTTGGTCAAACCCTTCCAGAGATAGACTCGCTGATTCTCTACCATTGTGAACTTTCGATTGAAGTCATAACCTTGTACTGTTCTCAGTCACAAGACGATTGGTTTTTTATCTGGTGACCTTGTTTTCTGCGTGGGTGCATATGAAATTCGTGCCAAATGCGATGTTCTAGTTGAGGAGTTGCCAGCTTAGGCTTATGGCGTCTATGCCAAAGAACGAAGACGAATCTTCAACAGATGGAAACATGCGACCATAATATGTGCTATATATATGGACCGATATCCAGGCAAGGTCGTTGATTTGGTTTTAGTAGACTGGAAAGTTTCGAAATTAACAAAACATTGACCTAACGAAATCTTTAGAACGAAATATCATAGGCCAACCGTTTACAGACAGCTTTATCTTATAGCTGCCTGACCTCGCTACCCGCAGTGGCACCCAACTGGCCCCGGGTAAGCTGCATCGGTCAGAGCGTTCGTCCCATGCGCCTTTGCGCGAGAGAGCGTACGGATCCCGGTTCGTTTCCAGATGATGTCTTATTTCAGATATTTAAATCTCTCGCTGGGACGATCCATACATGGGGAGTTGGAGACCTTAAATGGTGTGGCGCCCATTCAAACGGGCAGCGGTGGTGAAGGATCTCACCCGATCAATTCTTTGAAAAATGAGCAGAATCGAGGCCATATGGTTGTTATATAAAAACGCATACAGTTTGCATTTAAATCAATCAATCAGATTTTATATAGCGCCTCTTCAAGATTCCTACCCAGAGGCGCTCCAGACCCAGGCCAATTTACATTTACCTATTAGTATTTTGTCCTCTAGGAGACGACTTGTAAACATAAACCTATAAACATTATAGGTCTATAACAACGTATGAATACACAGTTCAGGTAATTTCCATCTAAATCGTAACTGCAATCATAATCTGAGATTTACAGTGTAATTTATCCTACATGTTTTGCAACGATTTTTAAACGCAAGAGAGGTAAGCATGAAAGTTATGAAATAGCTATTAGCCTACCTTCCGGTCGGGCTATAACAAGTGCTCATACATACATACATTGCAACGATTTTGTAGTAATTATTGGCGGCGCATCGGCCGCCAGCCAACATTCGTTCAGAGGAAATGTGGGGTTTAATTGGTTATTAAACCGTTTGTTAGCAAAGGCCTCGCGTATTCGGGGATATAAGACGTCCGAGCCCGATTCTGCGATGTCTACCGAGTCAGCCGCGAGGAATTATGCGTTCTGGGACGATCTCTAATACCTACAGTCGTCACCGCATGGTTGCCGCCATGCTAACAACGAAACAACGAACAGCCGCAACTTCCACGTGCTCCTCCCTAGATCTTCAGAATTGGACAATAAAGATAACATCAACCATCACGTGCATTCGATCGAGGACATACTGCGACCAAGTCCGATTCTGCGATGCCTACCGAGCTAGCTCCTGGAATTACGCACTTTTGGAAATTGGACGACCTCTAACAAAGCGTCACGGCGTGGCCGACGCCATGTTTTTCTTAAACAACGAAAAGCCGCGTTCTCCACGTGCTTCTCCGTAGGCCCGCAGCATGGGACATTGGACAATACAGATTACATCAAACATCAATATCAGAGCAGGAGTCTAAAATCGGCCGCTATACCTCCGGCACGTCGCCTTTGCAGCATCAACTGGTAACCAATTAACTCGACATTCCTCTGACGTTCAACATCGTCATCCTGATGGATGGCGCCTAACAGGCTGCTGCATTATTACTTTATTATTATTACTTTACAATATTATTACTTCTGTGTTTTAGTTTATATTCAATTTCTATCAACTGTAGTTGCGAATCTGTTGGTTGGGCCTAACGTGTTTGCGGGAGCCTGCCACTGGAGACTCCTCTTCTAGTGAGAAATGTTAACCATCTGAAATATAACACTTAACATCATGAGACTAGCACAGACATTATCTTTATTTTATTTTTCACAGACATTATCTTTATTTTACTTTTCTCCTGTTACGCGCCTTCGTGCAAGATTCCAATTTTGTTTAGGCGCGTTATAAATGACAGTTTAATAATAATATATAAAAAAAAGTATAGACTTCAATATTTGACCCAAAATCCTTTATGTATCGAATTTATGTTAATTTGAATTCGATTACCATCTAACTTGATTATCATCTCATGATCTTGCAGTTCGATCCTGTGATTGCAACCATTGATTGACGAACCTGTCTTTTCTATTATGCTATCATATCATAATATTGAATATTAGATGTCTAAATCTCAAATTGAATAACAAAGTGTTTGAAAATCTAATAGGTGGGGGACTGTTACTATAGGCTTTCGAGCACACTTTTATTCAGTTTGAATAGGAATTATAATAGTTGTTGGTCGGTGTTTTTGAAAGAGTCTTCAGTATCTATTTCTTCATCTACTTTGGGTCTCTGCCTTTTAGGCAGGTTCATACTTCCAACATAGCCACTCTTCTCTTTATCCAGCCATCTCCTTTAGCTTGCTGTAACCCACCTTCATCATCTAATCCAATAACATCATTCATGGTCTTAATTCCTCTTTGCTTTCCCCTCCATTCTACCATCGATTATAGTTCTTAGGAGATAATCTCCCCTCATTATATGAACCAAACACTTTCTCTGACGTCCTCTGAGTCTTTCTATTAGGGATCTTTTTCGTCTACCATTTTTAGTATATCTTCCGTTGTCTTTCGTTCTCTCTGCAGCTGACTCTCTCCATCATTCGACAAATCCACATCTCGAAGGCCTCTAGTATTTTTATATCCTCTGCTCTTAAGATCCATGTTTCCGACCCGTTTAGTACCACACTCGGTATAATAAACTTGACCATTCGTTTCTTCAAGTTCTTGTTCAACTTTCCTCTCATAAATTCCTTTCTTTTATAGAAGGCGTCCAGGGGCGTAGCCAGGACAAAATTTCGGAGGGGTTTTCAGTTTTCGGGGTTTCCATTGGAAACGGTCGATTTTTCTACATGTTTAGTGTTTAATAACGGTAATGCACTTATTTCGGAGAGTTTGAACCCGTAACACCACCCCTAAATACGCCCATGAAGGCATCTTTTCCAGCTATTCTTCCTTTTTTATCTATTTAACAGCATACAAGTAATGCCAAATGCAGTAATTTTACCTGCTGTTTTGCCGCTTTCTTCAAAAGGCATTATTATTAATACACCTGTTGTTATTTTAATAATAATAATCATAATAATAATAATAATAATAATAATAATAATAATAATAATAATGTTAATAATAATAATAATAATAATAATAATAATAATAATAATAGACAAATGAAACCACCAGATTCTAATATTAGGGACTTATAAATGTATGCCTACTTAATATAGCGCCTTTTAATTGCCTCACAAGGTCCCTGCACACATGGCTATCTGACTGATCTAAACAAATGCGTTTTAAGACAGCTTGCAATGAGAATGATTGTTGCATAGAGCCAAATGCAACTGTATGTAGATGCAATGGAAGATACTTTGATGAGTCCGACACATGAGATGGCACGACGGACTGAGTACGGAAATGACACGATAATAGTGAGCCACGTTGGCGATATGAAGGCATTTGATTAGAAACAACAACAGTGATTATAATAGCAATCTCTTTCTTAATTATTCGGCGGTGGCATAGGAGAAGATGGGTTTCTGTATTCCGTCTCTGTCTGTCTGTTTGTCTGTCTGTGCGTCTGTCTCTCTGTCTGTCTCTTTCTGTTTTCTCTCTGTCCATGATGATCTCGAGTAACAAAATAGGCAACTCCTATGTCTAATTGTAGTCCAATGTGAACTTGTGTAAATATAATCTAATGTAATCTAATATTCTATGTCTAATATTCTATTCTAATTATATTCTATTCTAGCCTAATCTAGACTAGCACAACCTAGTCCAGTGGTTCCCAAACCGTGGCCCGCGGGCCAAAAGTGGCCCGCCAACCCTTTGAATGTGGCCCGAGACAGTCACTCACAAATTTTGAAAAAAAATTAAATTACCTTGTTTTCTTGATTTAGGCTTCTGACAATTTTTTTAAAAAAAAATAGTGGAAAAAAGTAACTATTATACATGAGTTTTGCATGGGGCGCGGGAGATGGGGCTGCTGAAAATGAGGCTTCTGACGATTGGTGGTGTTGATGTTGATGAAAACGAAAAATCATGATGATTTTGGCGGAAGTAAGAAAATTTTTTTAATGGAAATTCTTGCCCCCGGGCTCTGTGGCCCGCCATGATATTTTAAAAGTAAGACTTTGCCCTCCATCAAATGAGCTTGGGAACCACTGACCTAGTCTATCTTGATCTAATCTACAGCGCCACTGTGCTAAGGCTCCAGCAAAATCCAGATGAGCTCAGGCGAAAGCCAAGAGAGAAATCCCATTACACAGAATATCGTCGGAATCAGGCAGATTAGTTGTGGTCAATCATGATGATGATGGTGGTGGTGTAGATGATGATGATGATGATGATGATGATGATGATGATGATGATGATGACGATGACGATGACGATGACGATGACGATGACGATGACGATGACGATGATGATGATGATGATGATGATGATGACGATGACGATGACGATGACGATGACGATGACGATGACGATGACGATGACGATGACGATGACGATGACGATGACGATGACGATGACGATGACGATGACGATGACGATGACGATGATGATGACGATGACGATGATGATGATGATGATGATGATGATGATGATGATGATGATGATGATGATGATGATGATGATGATGATGATGTTGCTGCTGATGATGATGATGATGATGATGATGATGATGATGATGATGATGATGATGATGATGATGATGATGATGATGATGATGATGATGATGAATTCCGTCTCTCTTGCATCCACTCTGGGTTCATCTTTAACACAGAAATATATGACCCAAAAGCATTGTAAAATTTAGAAGAGAAGTCGATGCAAAATGTATTCTTCTCTGGCACCAGTGATGAAAGTCATCGAGTTTTGACACCAGGTTCTTGGTTAGCGTTCATGTCTCGGCTTCATACATAATAACTGCAGTACGTATGCCTTCAATGAACAGAATTTGGGGTTCAACCGGATGTTGCTACCCCAGATCCCAAGTCTTAGCCTCTTAGGTTGCTTCAGTGGCGGCTCTAGACTTTTGCAACAGGGGGGGCCACGGGGGGCCGGGGAAACAGATGGAGGGGCCAGTCTATTTTCGTCAAAAGTGAGAATGGTGACAAGAGACCTGTATTGGAGCTATATATATATATATATATATATATATATATATATATATATATATATATATATATATTCGTTTACATGAATTGTTTAATCAACAGCCTCAAGTTAAGACACAAATGGAAACAGACTCACTTTGTTAAAAGTAAAACCTAGAAACTACAAACAATACATGCACTTTTAATTAAATGCAAGTTTTATTAAGACTGTCATGCCTAGAGTCAAACTGTTCCACAAAGGCACCAATGATAATCGACTCTGCACGAACACATTCAACTAACAGCATTGATAAACTGCTCTCTGAAACGAATATCAGACATATTTGCTTTGCAGATATGTCTAATATCAGAAAAGACTTGTGTTTTGGCGTTAAAGATTGTATACCAATCATAATAGTAAGCGAATGGTCAGAGAATTGTCGATTTAGTTCGGAATTATATAATAACTGAATGTAGACAGGTTGCCTAAATGCAGTCTGTGGTATCCACTTAAGAACGATGCACAGAGTTTTTATCTGCAGCAGAGCCCGAAAAGAGCCTGGGCATTTATGAACACACTGTTTGGGTAGGGTAGACCAGGGTAGTACAGTTTTAAGTTTGTTGAGGAAGGATTCAGATAGAGTCTCAGTGTGTAGGCGTAGGTCTAAAGGAAGGACGTTCCAAACCACTGGGCCTACCACTGAAAAGGCTCGATTCTTCATAGTTGCAGTATGAGCGAACGAAACCAAAGAACTCCCTTTTCCGTAAAGCATTGGGGATACCCGAAGTCAGACAGCATTGCTCTCGGAGGTAAATTGGGCGAAGCCTTAGCTGGTGATGTCGCCATACCAGGGCAGCTACCCTGTACTCAATATACTTGCGGATAGGGAGTCAGTGATGGATAGCAGGAATGTAGCTTATACGACAAGAAAATAATTAAGACTCTCAGGAAGTAAATAGGTCATGTTTGTGAAAACAGTCACAGATAAAATAACATCGGATTTCATCATGCTTCATGCTTAAGCAAGTAGTAATACCTTTGAAAATATCAAAAAGATGATACCATGTTTCTTAATATTTGAAATAAAATTTTCTTTGCTGCTGGGGGAGATAACCTCAGCACTGGGGGACAAGTGCCCCCTGGTCGTCTCTGTGAGCCGCCACTGCAGTCATTAATGCTTGTGCACATTACATGAATATATATATTTATATATGGTAAATATATACTTTATATATATATATATTTATTATAAATACTATATGATTGTATCAGAATTCACATTCATTCAGTTTCAGATATTTATATTTTTTTTCAGATTTCTACTCAGAAGCGCTCCCGACCACATCGCGGACACTGAATCGGATTTTCTCGCCGAAGCGCATGAGCATCTGCGAGTGAAGGACTTGCCAAGGGTCCCTACGCGGCGGCTTCAGGTGGATTCGATTGGACAAGACGGCTCAGGCACCAAACATACCCCTGGAGGTGGATTCGAACCCGCAACCCTCCGGCTGCAGGCCCGAACATGGCCCACACCACCGCGCCCCACCAGTGGCGCGAACATCTCTGGATCGTTATCGTGTCCACAAAATACCTGAGAATATTTCCTGATTTGCTAATGTTACGTTGAAATGCGATTTGATATAGCTTTCCGTGCCTTAGATAGGTTTGTAAGCCTTCCTTTTCCTTGGGGAAATCCGAGTAGACAGAATGAGAACATCGTCAGAAAAGGGCAGATTAGTTTGGGTCAGGTGATCGCTGATGGTGATAAGACGGTAATTTCTTTGAGTTCCGTCTCTCTTGCACCCGCTCTGGGTTCAATTCTAACACAGAAAAAGCCACATTATACGCAAAAATCATCCTAGATTTTTGAAGAAAAGTCGATGGAATGTGGTGGTGCGTTCGGAGATTCCTGTCGATGATATTGCTTTGCGCTTGGATGGATTCGCTTTGGCAACACAGATGCAATTAGAAAAGATTAATTATAAGTCATCAGCTGCGACGATCCTTTCAGGCTGGAGGCAGAGGCAGAGAAAGAGAAAATTGGAGATATTGCAACGTGTGGGCGGAAAATTAAAGGAGATGACATGCTGCTGCTGATACTGCTGCAACTTATGCTGCTGACTGATGTTGATGATGATGATGATGATTCATTCGAGATTTATAATAGACGACGATGATGATGATGATGATAATAATGATGATGATGATGATGATGATGATGATGATGATGATGATATGATGATGATGATGATAATAATAATAATAACTACTACTAATAATAATAATAATAATAATAATAATAATAATAATAATAATAATAATAATAATAATAATAATAATAATAATAATAATAATAATAATAATAATAATAATAATAATAATAATAATAATAATAATATTAATAATAATAATAATATTATAATAATAATAATAATAATAATAATAACAACAATAATAATAAGCCAGGAGGGCTGTCAAGTCTTGAATCAAGAGTTTAAAAAGTAAATAATAAATATTCGTTAGAACATTAATAATATGAAGTTCGTAGAAATAATAATGGCGCAATTCATATCGCGCCTAAATGAAGTGCGCCGGAAACAAAAAATCAATAAACTAAAGACAGACGGAAGGAAGCCGAAAGCAGAGACGAATGCGTGATGTTGTGAAGTCTAGAGATGACAAAGAACCGAAGAGTTTATGTCAGCAAAACTAAGAAGAAACCACGGATTGAAAACATTCGTCGGACTGAATGAAGCAACTCTATGCCTTATGCGTGGGATCTGGTGTTGCTAATATTTTCTGTTTTTCTGTCTGACTGCAGTTTCTTTCAACCGTCTTGTCCAGGAGTGACCTATAAATGATCCGACGTAATTTAAAATTTCATAGTTTGGAGAACTAAGCGATAGAGGGAGTGAGAGAGAATGACGATAAGAGACAGCTACAGATAGAGAAGGTGACATTATCAAAGAGAAAAGAGAAAAGTGAGCGAACTATGGAAAGAGAAGACGAGTGAGAAAAGGGTGAGAAACAGTTGTCAGGAGTGACCTAGTAGAAAGATAGAACGATCCAACGTAATTTAAAATGAGAGTTGTCTAGGAGTGACCTATAAAGATCCAACGAATTTAAAATTTGAGAGTTGTCTTGGAGTGACCTATAAAGATCCAACGTTAGAACGCAGAATTGAGAGTGATAGAAAGACTGTGAAAGGGACCGAGAGAACAAAGAACGAGAAAGGCAGAAAGCGAGAGAATGATTGATAGGCAATGTCAGAGAATGGATAGAACACAGAGAAATAGTGTCCATATATGTGTTACAATCCATTTTGTGACTGCAATATATCGATAAGGTATATAGCGCAATTGCTGATACCAGAGCTCGAGGGTACGCGTACCCTAAAATAGAATACGTTAAAATACGTACGTACCTTTCAAAAAATAGAATACGCGTATGGTACGTATCATACACGAAAATTTTATTTTGTGATTGTTTGCTTTTAAATTAAATTGAACATTCTTATAATGAGCAATGACGTGGTTAACGTATTTTTAAAAGAGAAAAGTGTTTCGAGAAGGGAAAGAGAAGAAGAATGAGAGCGTGAGACGCAGTAAGAGGCCGAGTATAGAATAGGGTACGTTAAAAAAGAAGGAGAGATCGTACGTACCTTTCAAAAACTAGAATACGTATGGTACGTACCCTCGAGCTTTGGCTGTACGTCCTGTAAGTAACTCCTTAGAAATGGTACCCCTGAATTTGAGGGATTACACAGTTTAGAGCGCAAAGCACAACCACAGCAATCGAATGATAGGCCACTTGCTGTTCAAGTGTTCTAATTTATTTAACTGCGATAGACACTTTTATAGCGTCATGTTTATGAAGCAAAAAAGTGGGTGTTAGCCTACAGAAACCTGTTTCGCAACAACAGATTGCGGTTTAATCGATTTGGGTGTCAAGATCCTTTTTACTAAGTCTGAACTGGAGCTAAAATTATGAGTTTCGGTGTCAGAGTTGCTGGCGCTTTTAGCAACAATTAATCACTACAGGAAATGAGATTCGGAGATTCAACTGAGATGTTCTTTGACACAGAGGAGGCCGGCTTATGGAAATCTTCAGCCACTCAGCTAATAGTAATTGGAAATTACGGTCGAAAGGACTTTCAATCAAAATTTTATTGGACGTTACACCGACTACACGCAGTTGTGCAAATGCTCGGGAGAGACTTCGTTATCTGTAATTGCGAGCGCTGCAGTTGAAACCCGGCGTTCATTTGTCTCGTCGGCTCGATCGAAGCCCCGATAGCCCTCGAAGGTCAGCCGGGGTCAAGTCTTGCGGCTCTCCTGGACGCCGAAAGGAAAAGCCAGCGTTGGCGTCGACGGTGGAGGCCGAGAGCCTATCAATCGCCGTCGGCGGTGGCGGTGGCTGAGGCGGCGGAGGCGGGCGAGGCTGAGTCGGTCGACGGCTGCAGCGGCTCATCCGTCATCGGCGTCGCTTCTTCGTTAAGGCAAGACATGGCAATTACCCGTAACTGCGTTTCGTGACGACATTATGTGCGGATCTTCTACTGGCGTCCCGAGACCACGGCTGATGCTGCTGCTGCTTCTGCTGCTGCTGATGCTGCTGTTGCAGAGCCAGGCACTAAATAACGGCCGTCGGAAAACAATCATCTCTCCTCATCTCCACAGCCCTGCAGCAGTTTCAGCAGCCACTGCATCTGGTCGGAGGAGGAGGAGGAGGAGGATGCCGACTGCGTACAACTGCGTCCGCGAAAATCGCCCAAGGCTGCTGATGCTACCGATGTGATGTACCCTGCGATGAGAACTTTCTATAAGCAAGTACTTAATGGGTTCCATTCAGACCTAGGTAACGGAGGCGTATATGCATGTAGGCCTACGTGTGAATTTGAGTGCAGGTCGTTTCAGTGCACTTGTGTGTATGGGCGTGTGTGTGATGTTGTGTATGCATGGGCGTGTGTAGTACTGTGTACTGATTGAGACAAGAGTATTCATTAGTGTAGTAGATACTTATGCTCCCACCATACGTGGGGCGCGGTGGTGTAGAGGTATGTTCGGTGCCTTGCACCCGGAGGGTTGTGGGTTCGAATCCACCTCAAGCCGCCGCTTAGGGACCCTGGGCAAGTCCTTCACTCGCAATTGCTCATGCGCTTCGGCGTGAAACTCTGATTCAGTGTCCGCGCTGTAGTCGGGAGCGCCTCTGAGTAGAAGTCTAGAAGGGGCGCTATAACAAGTGCTCATACATACATACATACATACATACATACATACATACATGCATACATACATACATACATACATACATACATACATACATACATACATACATGTATACATAGTCCATTCTGCTCGCCAAGGATCCCTTTACCATGAAACCGAGCTTACAACTCACAGTACCCTGCGACATGAGCTTCGCAGCCTCTCTTTGTCTCTTTTCCGTAAACGCTTGATGGCCATTCTGTTCGATCGTGGTTTCATTGTGTTAGGTCGGGAACTCATCCGATGAGTGTCTCTTGAAGTGGCGCCATATAAATTTGCAATAATTTTGCGTAATATGGCTTTTACCATTACATATAGTCACGCTTATAAGGACCACCGTTTCTAACATTGAAAGTTTGCTCTGGTTTAAGACAGAGGCTATTATTTACCAATAGACGCATGGAACGCGTACATTTCTGTAAATAATTTGTCGGACATGTCCTATAACTTCCTACCATTATTATTAATACACCTATTGTTATTGTTAATAATAACAATATAGAAATCTTGCAAGTGCATTACTATAGGCCTGAAAACTATATTTTTATAGAGAATATCGCCAGAATGTCTAGGCATTTCTTTAGACATAGGCTACCGAAAAGCGGCATACCAAATTTCAGGTAGGCCTACATGCATACTTACACACGTGTAATTATATTCTACAGACGCAATGCATTTTAATGAAGTGGGCAATGTGTCATACTCCTACATACTTGAGTCTGCAAATAAAGAATGTCAAAAGACAATGACATGGTGGCAGAAACTGGAAACTCAGTTATGTTGTTACACTATGCATACAATGTGTGGAGTACATTGCAGTGTTATTCATGTAGGTCTATTACTAGACTTTAGAACAATGGTTTTCAAGCTTTATCTTTGTTGTACCACCAGGTAAAAAATCGAATGTTGGCGTACCACCAGAGAAGGTCAGATCAAAAATAACAGACGAGCGCGAAGTCCCCTTGCAATTAATTATTAGAGGGAGCATCATAATTTCTCTTGCAGAGTCTAGGGGTTGAGTCGTAGATAGACAAATTAAGAAATTAATATATAATTTTAGGAATGTAATCATATAAACAAAAAGGAAAAATAAAATCACCATTAGAAAGTGTTAATGTGAGCTGTGGGCTTGTTTCGACAAACACAGATTAACAATATAGTGTTTAATATTTGTCAATTTCAAACGCAAATCTGGTTCGATTTCAAGCTTTGCTCTGTATGCCTATTTGAATTTTTTTCTCATACCACTTAGCGACACCTGCCACTAGTGGTACGCGTACCATCGTTTGAAAACCGCTGCTTTAGAACACACTTTTATTCAGTTGAAAGGGAATTCTAACAGTCGTCGGTCAGTGTTTTTGAACTCCCATTTTTACGCTATAGCCTACTGCATACTGTGTGTGTGCATTATAGTGAAAACTATTGTCTTTTTATCGGGTATACGGACTGGGAGCGATTCCGATTAGCATCTCTAAGGGGCGCCACATAAATGATCTGAGCTATAGCGTATACGAATGAATGTCATCAAATTGTAACATGTAACACCGGATCAGAGTACGTTACATTAAATCACGTTACAAAGCGACTTTGATGAATCGATGCAAAAGGCAAAATTTTTGCCGGCGGCCAAAAATAACGATTTTTCGTCAACGCGTATACGCAGTAAATTTCATCGATGCTTTGGCGTATATCTATAGATGGAATGGAGCAGCAGCAGCAGCAGCAGCAGCAGCAGCAGCAGCAGCAGCAGCAGAGGGCAACGCCTATAGGCCTGATGTCAGCGGCGTTTGCATTGAACCATGGGACTAATGGCCGTCATTTGTCGATCAAATTGACGTCGGCCACCGACCGGATAATAACATTTATCCGGCGCATACGCATCGCCAGCATCGGTCCATCGAGTCACCGGGTCTTGTCCGCTGAAGACCCCCCCCCCCCCGGTCCACACGGATGACCACAGTGACCACCAGACTATACATTCAACGACAGAATACTACTATAATAGACTTCATGCGTATGCTCATATATATATATATATATATATATATATATATATATTTACATTCATATATATATATACATATATATATATATATATATATTTACATTCATATATATATTTATACATATATATATATATATATATTTGCACATGTATGTATATATATATATATATTTACATATTCAGCACGCGAGTGCGTATCTATATATCTATATATTATGTGAATGAGGTAATTGGCTTTATCTGGTCTGACGGTTTTCTAATGACGGCCGCTGGAGTCGAACAATGCCGTCGGAATTCCTTTGAAGTGCTAAACACATTTGGCGACTACATCATCGCGTTTCGAAACATCATCGACAAACAAACACGAAGCGTAGTAATTACGCATACAGAAGGACATCGGCTTACAGGGTCTTAGAGGGACTAGAGGGTCCTACGCTCTGGAAACCAACGACAGATTAAACGGGAGACGTATATAGACCTACACTTCTATACAACGTCGTGTTGTAGGCATAAATAGATAAACATCTGAAAAGCAAAGGAAACTAGATGACATAATCGCTCTCCAATGACCAACAGATGGTCGAGAAATCTCACAGCCCGTGTATCGTTCAATCTAACCAACGTTTCCAGGTCCTCAGATAGAAAATATAGGCCTACAGGCGAAGATTGAAAAAGACGACCAATTACTGGCAATTTTCTGCTTGCTTTACTCTGTGCATCTCATGGTTGCTAAGCTATTGAATGTTTTAATATCGTAATTGTGATCGTCATGATGACAATTAATTATCAACATGATCGTGATGGTCATCTTCAATATTATCGTCGATGTTGTGTCCACAGAAGCAAAGGAATAAGAATTGTCCACCGAATGTGCACAATACAGTATTGGCAAAAAATGTAAAGCATTTCACAGAGTTTATCATTTGACAGCGATGCCGCACATCTGAAGAGATTATATTATATTGCAACGCCTAATAGGTTCGCTTGCCCTATCCGATTTAATCCAGTATGCAAATGTATCATTGGTGAACCCAGTCTAAGGCCCAAAAGGACTAGAAATTCTCTTTAATTGCGAGAAATGCGAGGCTAATTCTGACCGATTGGTCTTCAGTCTTGGACTGGAAAGGCTCCAGTGGAGTAGTACAGAATCTCAAGTAGGCCTATCAACTGCAGGAAAATGCTCCGTCCGTGACAAGAATTAGAAGCAGGTTAATTTAATAAGAGAAGATGAATGGATTCGACTGTAGTGCCTTTCAAATTCTACTATTTATCAGCGTCACACAAAATGTGCCGAAGTGAAACGATCTCATTCATAGCTTATTAACAGCAAACGCAGAAAATTAAACGTTTAGATCAGTTTAGGTCGGCGTGAGCTTTGCTATCAGACAGATCTAGCCTCATCTAGGCCTACAGATAACGCAATGCCCAATTTCTTATGCTTATAAGCATGTTCTTGTCGATCAAGGCATACACCTTGTGGGGCGCGGTGGTGTAGAGGTATGTTCGGTGCCTTGCAGCCGGAGGGTTGCGGGTTCGAATCCATCTCAAGGGGTATATTTGGTGCCTTGCAGCCGGAGGGTTGCGGGTTCGAATCGTCCTCTTAGCCGCCGCGTAGGGACCCTGGGCAAGTCCTTCACTCGCAATTGCTCATGCGCTTCGGCGTGAAACTCCGATTCAGTGTCCGCGCTGTAGTCGGGAGCGCCTCTGAGTAGAAATCTTGAAGGGGCGCTATATAAATATCTGAAATGAACACCTCATATCACCCACAAACACCGTATATATTAATTGTTAGCATTTAAGAGCCATTTGAACGGTCGTTTAGTTCAAGCATAGCAACAATAATTTACTGACCGGACGAGATTTCGTGCGGGATTTGGCCTACGTGGCACGATTGAGACCTATCAGTTGAGACTTCACACATATTATGAACTTAGTTGTAAAAGGCCGATGATTTGTTGAAATTCGTTCAAATTACAAGATGATCTTCAATCTGAAATGATAAATTGTTGAGCATCGATAATCTTTGACAGCTACAATCATGTGGAAAGAAACCTGACGTAGGCCTATCTATGAACAATTTTGAAAAGTGAACATGGTCCGGCTCAAATAGTGGCCCAATTCCAACGCTAAGAAACTTATACGCAACATTTTCTCAAGATTATTCCCATAGGACCTATGCAAACAGTAAATTTGCTTGTGACTTTACACATTCATTTCAGTCAGGTGAAAATAAACAGCTGTTTATCTAAAATATTATAAATATAGAATATAGTATAAAATATAATATATATTATATATAATATGTATAGATGATACATTTAACCAGGTTTATTTCGTGAAGTAAGCGAACAGAGAGAATTCAACATTACTGGTCCGGTTACCAGACTCGACAATAATCTTTTAATAATATGTTGCTGAAGATCTGGTTAATTCTTCGTGTTGTTCTGAGGCGTTTGTATTGAGAATAACAAGCACAGGTTGATTGCGGAGTATTTTAATGCGATGCATAGAGACCTTAAAAAAGCCTATATTCAACTATGCCATGCATTCCCGAGTTTATATAGAAAGTTCATTTTGACCTAGCACTCAGAAGCAATTTCAAAATAGTTCGACCATGCCGGATGCTTTGAAAGACCACAAATTGTTAAGTAGATGGGTAGTTTTCGAAAGTGTTTTACACTTTTAACTATAGTAGTATGGGAGTTCTTTATCACGTAGCTCTATAGGCCTGTTATTCAATCAAAACGCAGTTGTCCACTTGTCTTGTCAGTATGGTAGCAGGAGCTTCAATCCGATCTATAGACCTCTATATCGCTCGTATTCATAATACACAACACATTATGTGAAACTATAAAAGCGATTAGACTGACGCATACAGATATACATCCTAACAAACTTCTAAATCCTAACCTCACTTTCCTCAACTTTAAGTCATGGATCCGCTTGTGACTTGTAGGTGCCAGTTAGATAAAAGATGGCCTTATGATCTTATGATGTGTCACGTTTCAATCCTGATGTAACTGACGTTAGCGTCTCTGTTTAAGTTAGCATATAAGTCAATACATTTCTTCCAATTTCTCACAAATTATGACCGTTATTTTCTTTTGCTCTAGTAATCGGTAAGGGCGCCCATCGCTCTTAATCTGAGTTAAAAAGCATTTGTTCGTTCATTCATCCATTCGTCCATTCATTCAGTGTTCTTAAAATCGATATATATCTTGTGTAATATAATAGGATATTTATATAGCGCCACTTGAGATAAACACTTCAGACGACTCGTGCCTACCTCCGTAGGCTTATCTTCCGATACAATGAGACTCTTTCGGTAGTATTTGTCATGAGTCCATGCGACTGTTCGAGCCCTCAGCGCAGTCACTTCCCCCTCTGATCATCTCTCAGCCGATCAAATCTGATGAAGAAAATTGGTCTGTGCTCAAATACCTCAGCCTTATCTTTCCGATTCCTAATTAATCGTCTTGCTGGAGTCGTCCTGAAAATCCTTCTCCGTCTTTGTGGATGGCTTTCTTCCATTTACACCAGGCCTTATCGAAGCCATCTTAAAGACCTGAGAAGCTACTCATAGATAACTTTGTCAAGACAATCGATATAAACGCTTGGCGCCCATATCAATAAAGCAAGAGAAGCAAATAGACGGTTTCTCCTCCGCCATCTTGTAATGGATCTGTAGTGATCTTCATCTCTCGAAGACCATCAACGAAGCTTTGGCTGCCATAAAAGCGGCGGCGAAGGCGAAGGCGGCGAAGGCGGCCGTGGTGGCGGTGGCGGTGGTGGCCGGCGTATACCACGGCTGTGATCGACTTCTTGTGTTGACCTGATGAATGATTGATTGATTGATTGATTGATTGGACATTTTTATCTGTCTGCAAATTTGTCTTCTGGGAAATGCCATAGTTTCACGTACTTACATTTGTACGTTAATTGGTCCATAAACGCAAACATCGGTGTAGCATAGGCCTACACATTTAAGCTTACTACGGGATAACCTATTTGCGTATACTATTCACTAGATAATAAAATATGCATAAATCATCATCATCTATCATTGTCATTATCATTATTATTATTATTATTATTATTATTATTATTATTATTATTATTATTATTATTATTATTATTATTATTATTATTATTATTATTATTATTATTATTATTATTATTATTTTTACCCGAATTATTATCCCTCAGGTTCTTAGAAACTAACTGTCGAGTAAAACAATTCTGGAACTAACAAGCCTAATCCCCACTGAAGTCCAAAAACGTGCCCCTAAAAGCCACGGCATTATATCGCTGAGTGCAGATGGAAAGGCGCTGGAAAAGGTGGTTTTTCTCAAGCGGCTCGCCGGAAATTGCGGATATACGGCGGCCCACCTCAGCAATAAAATCAAAGCCCGACCGATTGATTGGTCCCAATGATTCAAAAGCAATGGGCACAAACGTGTGTGTTGGAGGCAGGCCTGAATATTTTGCTTCTTTACGAATAGCGACCAGCTCAGCCGCACCCCCAGCAATTGTTTATGTCCGATGGAGATATTATTTTTAAATTTTGCCCGAGGTTGTTCTATTCCCTCAGGTGAAAACTATGTCCGAAGACGAAGTCTGGAACGAATTATTATTATTATTATTATTATTATTATTTTTTTTTTTTACCCGAGGTATCAATGATCCCTCAGGATTTGGAAAAAATTAATTTAGGAGCAGGGGACAGTGTCTGGAAAATCAAGCCTCGTCGTCTGGAGTCGCTGGAAAGGTCCCGTTAAAAGTGACAGAGTTGTAGCGTTGTATGCAGACAGATAGACGCTGAGAAACGACGCCTCAACTGATGATGGATAGGCGACTACCTATACTGCTGATGAATTCTGCACCTGAGAGGTTGATAGGGCCCAAGGTCTACATTATTATTATTATTATTATTATTATTATTATTATTATTATTATTATTATTATTATTATTATTATTATTATTATTATTATTATTATTATTATTATTATTATTATTATTATTATTATTATTATTATTATTATTATTATTATTGTTATTATTATTATTATTGTTGTTGTTGTTTTGTTGCTGTTGTTGTTGTTATAGGCCTAATTAAGATACAGTAGCCTAAACCGCGCAAAGCATGCAGACTAGTTGGTAAAAATGTTCCTTCTGAGGAAAATTCCCTATTACTCCCCGGCTCCTTGTCACTCCCTCTCCTTCCCTCCATTTTCTACTTCTATTACCCCTCTACCTTCTCTGTCTGTCTGTCTCTCAGTCGCTGTCTGTCTCTCTCTGTCTGTCTTGCTCATTAGCAGGGCCGTTTTAAGGTCGTCGTAGGCTCTAGGCAATCTTGCTTTCGTAGGCCCCAACTGCCAGCTCTGAAATTGAAAACGAGTTAATGCGAGAAATTATGCCTACATTTGAAGACGTCGTAAGTCAAACCTTTCTTAATGGCGGGCCAGTGGCAATATATTTTCAGCAAGTGTCGGGCCAGGGTGCCGAAGGCGCCTCAGCAAAATGGGATAGGGATCTGGGAGGTAGCTCGGTAAGCCCATCCTCAGAGAAGTTTTGTAAAACTAAATCTTAAATGGTGCTTGCTTAGCAATCAAACTGTCAAATAATATTAGGTTTAAAGTCTTAATTTTGACCTTCATTATCAGTCACAAACATCAAATAAAACTCATTAGGCCTAAGGCTCTAAGCCTTTAAAAAGACAAAATTTAACCTTTTATTATCAAATTGTGTAGTCTTTAGGCAATTCTCCGTGGGCCAGAAATAAATCGTCGGTGGGCTAGAAATGGCTCTTTGACACCCCTGTTATAAATGATCTTGGTAAATTGTAATGCAATGATCCGTAAAGTTCACACAGTCTAGGCTGTCCGCTGTTGCACAGCTCAATTTAACTTTAAGTTAATATCTTAAACTGTTTCAGTACAATTACAAAAATATTAAAATTAATTAGAATTTAAAATTTCCTTGTTTCATTTTCGCGTCAAATTCAATAATTAAACTTAGTTTTTTTTATCAATATCTCATTTTCAGACTTTCGTAGGCCTCTGATAGGTTCGTAGGCTCTATAGGCACCAGTGCCTACTGTGCATACAGGATAAAACGGCCCTGCTCATTAGCTACGGATTATAAAAGCTGTTGCACCTACTATCCTCATATTATTAACCATGCAGATACAGTAGCTCCATGGCCAGATCATCATGTAAGTATACACTTACATGCATGCATGTCGAAGCGAATTACATACGATTATTAATATCATGTAGATAACTTATGCGACGTTTTTGATTCATAAATTTCCAGCCGAGAAAATAATTGTGTGCGTGGATGAGTGCATGCATTTGGATGGCCGTATTTCTCGATTGTTCTTTCCCTTTTAACGAACAAGTTGTTCATGAGCCAAAAACGTGCAACGCTGCTAGCCATGCGCAGCAGACTTCATAAATCACCGGAAGAGAACTAAGCCGCATGGACGCAAGGGAAATTTCCCAGAAGGCCTTGCAGCTTCGCAAAAGGCTGTCTGTCCACTTGCCTGCCTGCCTGTCCGTTTGCCTGCCTGTCCGTTTGCCTGCCTGCCTGTCTGTCTGTCTTTGAGTTGAAACCCATGGAGATACTTGTCTCTTCCTCCTACTCCTTCTCTTATTAGGTTTAGTCTAATTCTACTACGGTCTTCGCTGTGTCTCCTGTGACATGTTGCAGACGAACGAGCTCAGAGCGTAATTTAACTTTAGCTTGCGTGACCTTATGCTAAACTCATTCATCTTCCCTTATTCAAATATAGACCCACCCAACAACAGCACACTATTTACGACGCCATCGCTGTAAATGCTGCTCTATGTAATCACACATAGTAACAGTTGCATATTGTAGATATTTATAGCAACATGTGCCATTTGAATTTATATATACATGTATTCATATGTATAGGCCTACTATATATAGCTTCATGTAACATTTCGATTGCGTGTTCCTGCGTGCATGTGTGCTTGAAATTATGCAAACTAAATGAATATGTTTAGAAAGCTCGTGTCCATTATTCATCACTGCTAGTGTGTATGCATAGCATGCGGGCAGACAATAATAATTCCTGAACAAGAAGACAATGTAGCTCTGCAGTATAGGACACTACCTCTGTCGAGAGACTAATCTATGGGCAGACTATAATTATACAAATTATACATGTAGGCCCTATATTATAGGGCCTACATGTATAATTTGTATATATATACACACACGCATCTATATAAATATATACATCTAAATGTCCATTATATATACAGTTACACACATAATGTACATGTTTATGTATCTCCATAAACCCATAAAGACAGAATACAATGTACCGGTTCTCGATTAGGCCATAATGTAAATCCTTCAACTATATAGGCCTGCTTAGTTCTATGTACATGACTTTCTCAAAGGAAATGACGATTTAATATTTCAAATTGGGAACTTAACAGGTAGAGTGAAATGAGTATACTGTTATTCATGCCTTAAAAAACGAATAAAATAGAGTTTGATATTTAGCTGTTTTTCCTTTCTTAAGTCCATAGGTTCAATTCATTCAATTAATTGACAGCATATAATAATCGCTTCTTAATGTGATCGTATCATGGATACATTCAACGTCCATCTATTACGAAAGAGTAATTGATTCTGACGAAGCAGAGAATAAAGATTTCAACAGAAATTACAAATCAAAATTCCCAATCGTGTAGGGCCTACATCTGCGCGGTGGTGTAAGGGTATGTTCGGTGCCTTGCAGCCGGAGGGTTGCGGGTTCGAATCCACCTCAAGCCGCCGCGTAGGGACCCTGGGCAAGTCCTTCACTCGCAATTGCTCATGCGCTTCGGCGTGAAACTCCGATTCAGTGTCCGCGCTGTAGTCGGGAGCGCCTCTGAGTAGAAATCTTGAAGGGGCGCTATAACAAGTGCTCATAACGTACATAATTATAGATGCGTAGTAGTGCATCGAAATTGGTCATGTCTGCTCGATGGCATCAAAGTTACTATACCCTGTTGCAACATCGAAAACTGAATGTAGATAGTCCTACCGCCAGACACGACGTAGTGATTCGCAAAGTATACTGACGACATATTGTGGCCATTTCGATAATGTTCCGCGTGTAATAAATCTGCATAGATTACTCTACAGGCCGTGCACAGAGGCCAAAGATTAAAGGTCGGCTGCAGGCTGGCTCTATGGCCGGCCGCCGATGCCTGAACTCTCTCTTTGATCATTTTCGCGTTCCAGTCGCCCTAATCTCGTCCAATTTTCCGCATCCGCGGAGATCCAGTTGCTTAGCAATGCAGATGATGGAGCCAGGAGCCTTCGATGGGTCGGAGGAGGGGAACGGGCGATGATCAAGGAGGAGGACGAGGAGGAGGAGGAGGAGGAGGAGGAGGAGGAGGAGGAGGAGGAGGGTGGGCGATGATCTGGCCGTACTACGCAATGCAACGAGCGCCAGGGCTCAACGCCGACAAATCTCATTTTCGACTTCGGTCCATCATGTTTCATGCATAGAGGGCGCAAGTGCGAGCACCGATGATTGGAGTCGACCTTTCAAAAATAGAATCAAACGCCCTCTGGCGTTGAGTTATGTCCGCCCGATTTCCAAACAACTTCTACCGATGCTGCTGTGGCCATGGCATCGCCTCCATTCAAACACATCCTTATCAATAGAGTCAAACGCATTAATTTACAGGTAAAACCATTCAGGCAGAGGTCTTTGTTTACTTTTCGTTGTTATTTGGCTAAGTGCGCGTGCTTTGTGCCGGCAACGCGTGTCAGTTGTATACGATGAAACAGGAAACTTATTCAGACGAATTCCAGTTGGATTGTATGAATGTATGGCATTGCATTCATACATGTATGCATCTATGTATATACTATGTGTGTATACATGTATGCATTTATGTGTTATTTTTTATTCACGTATTTATGTAAGCATGTATGTATTTGTGTATTTATATGTATTTATGTATGTCCATGTATGTATGTATGTGTGTATGTAATTGTAAGTACGTATGTGAGTGTATGTAATTGTGTGTATGTAGACCCGATGTATGTAATATGTATATATTTATGTATGTATGTACGTACGTACGTACGTATGTACTATATGTATGTATGTATGTATGTATGTA
The DNA here is from genome assembly GCA_020284085.1 of Aporrectodea caliginosa. NCBI lineage: Eukaryota > Metazoa > Annelida > Clitellata > Crassiclitellata > Lumbricidae > Aporrectodea > Aporrectodea caliginosa. The sequence goes on along the minus strand of JACEVL010000032.1, from coordinate 543,187 downwards.
TGTATGTATGTATGTATGTATGTATGTATGTATGTATGTATGTATGTATGTATGGAAACATATTTTGCGTCTTTCTATAACCTCTCAATGACTTAGGTGCATTTTCTCCATTCGCATCGATCTCGCCTATAGGTCTTCTTTCACCCCTTTGTTTCCAGCCACAAATCGTATCGTACACATGGGAGAGACTGTTAAGCCGTGCTGTGGGGCAAATGTTGAGACTACAATTAGTCTAAGGACATCCTATACAGTTCCTTGATTGTTCAGAGAGCGAGAGAGAGGCAGAGACAGACAGAGACAGAGACAGAGAGAGAGACCAAGAGAGACAGAGAGACAGACCAAGAGAGACACAGAGACAGACAGAGACAGAGATGCGAGAAAGTTCCATGATTGTCGAGAGCGAGGACGTGAAGACGTTCGTACGCATTGAACGCCTCTTCAGCAAATTAACGGCAAGTACAGTTTTCTACGGAACAGTTTTGACCTCAGTAACAGACTAACGAACGGTTGAAAACAGAAACGGAGAGACACTGAGGCAAACAGGCACGCAATCAAAGAGGCATACAGGCGAAAATCTCAGTATTACGGAGGGGTAAGCTTATCTGTACTTGCTAAGATTCGAGTACTTTAAAAATACAGGTCGCCGAACGAAAATCAGTTGCAGAAGCGTTAGAGAGAGACAGACAGGCAGAAACACAGATAGACAGAGACAGAGATAGACAGAGGCAGAGACAGGCAGAGACAGACAGAAACAGAGAGACACAGACAGACACAGACAGACGGACAGACAGAAAGACAGACACACATCGAGACTAAGTTCACGAGAATTTACACCCAAGGCAAATAGCAGCACTATAGACAGGAATCGCTGACCCCATAGATATTAATATATTATATCTATGGTTGACCCTTATAGTTATCCACCACAGAAATAGAAAGTGTCAGAGAGGCAGACGGATAAAAACAGTGATAGAAATACAGAAAGACACACATATATAGAGACAGAGTGAGCGATCAAACGACAGAGACGTCGACGCGTACATCGGATGTTGAAGAGAGATCGTGCACTTCCTAATGACATCACAATCGAAAGCCTTGTTTATTTAATCCATCGTCGCCCGAGCAGTGTACTTAAATCACCTCCACTCGTTCACGTTTATTGCCCATCGACGGTTTATTTACCCATATCCCGGTAATCCTCCACAATAACATACACACATATGGTCCAACTAGCCGACGCAAAATATACAACATAGCTAATCATGTGTATATATTGCGTGCGTTGGTGAGTCTGTGTTAATGTGTTTTATTTCTTAATGTTGGCCCTATATGTCTGTTTGTCTGCTCCGTATATGTATGTGTGTGTGTGTGTGTGTGTGTGTGTGTGTGTGTGAGTGTGTGTGTATGTATGTGTGAGTGAGTGAGTGAGTGGTGAGTGAGTGAGTGAGTGAGTGAGTGAGTGAGTGAGTGAGTGAGTGAGTGAGTGAGTGAGTGAGTGAGTGAGTGTGTTATTCACTGTATGTGTTCGTGCACATGTGTCTGTGTGACAAACACGCAATGCATCTGTAGATTTTTCTTATTATCCTCAATATGGCATTATGGAACACGACTGCTATTTCGACCTGATTTTGGCGTGCAATCGAACATTAGATCCCGTGCTATACAGGGCATTATATATATAAGTTAAAACAACAGGATTCACGACTGATACCTTGGATAATAAATAGGCTGTGTTCTCGAAGAAAGCCACAGTGTATTTCGTAACAGTGGTTTGGCGCCCGCTGGTAATCGTCTTTGTCTTTTCTTTGATTTGCTGTAACAGTGTCACGAGATTACTGCAACATGGAACTGTTCAACGCTACCTGTCGTCACGATGAGGTGATTATCGTCGAGAGTGCTCGTTACGGTCGAATGAGTATCGGACGCTGCATGCTTGAGAGCTATGGTTACCAGGGCTGTGCCGTCGATGTCCAGCGGTTCCTCGATAGCAAGTGTTCCGGAAGACAGGTGTGTCGGTTCCAGGTTCCCGATCCGGTTCTTTACGAGATGAAAAAGTGTCCGGTTGATTTCACTTCCTACCTGGAAGCAACCTTCTCCTGCGTTCCAGGTATAGGCTACAACTCATTTTTAGCACTGACAGGCAGTGACAGCTGGCAGTCTAACCTCCAAAGCTCCACGGTTACTGGCTATGACGATGTGTAAATTCTCGTTTTTACATTTAAAATTAGAAACAGAATTGTATTTGCAGATACAATTACAGACAGGCATCTTATTTACGTCGATCTTTTTATCCATCTAGTTTAACTTACGGAAATCTTGAATGTTTGAGCCACAGGCTAAAAAGTCAAATCTTGCGACGACTAATTCGATCACTTACAATCATTCAATCGTCATGAAACTTTGCAGATAGACTCGCCCTCGCAGACACTTCATTCTATCAAAATTTCAGCTCCCCAAAAAAGGCTAGCTTATAGAATCGGGGACTACACTTTTCGAATCGGGGACTCAACTTTTCCGATACGCAGCGTTGCCATTGGCCGCAACAAAAACGGGCGCGCTGCCTGATTAAACGCACGCTATGACGTAAATGAACGCGGACTATTTTCAGAGTACACGTTATAGGATACTAGATGAATATAGTAAAAACTTTGTTTTTACGGGCTGTATTTTATTTAAAACTGCGCATCGTGAGTAAACGGTGAGTTCGAATTCCGGTGATTCAAATTGATTACAAAGCCCTCAAACTCACCACAGGATAAATGCATCGTCTGCCATGGTAGGCATATCTGGCTGGCATTTGCTGCAGCACCGCTTTACATATCCGACAGCCTCGAACCTGGAGATGTTAGTGATGAGTAATGCTCAAATTTAACTATAATATTATGGTAAATGTTTGTCAAGTATGTCACTCATTTACAAAACTGTGGATCTGAGCATCAGGTCCATTGAAGTCCAGATTTCTTTGGCCCACAATGGTTACAAAACAAAGTATTCAACTATAACGCCGTATCTGAAACGTAGGATCTTTATCTTGTGCGACAGCAAGGCAGAGTCTTCAACGTTTCATTTGTCACTTTTACATGCTATAGCATACGCTCTACCCAATAATATTCGGTCGCATAGTCAGACTCGCATACTTACAGCTTGGCTTCAAATCCATTCTAATTCTTCAAGATTAATCCTTGCATCATTTAATTATATTTTCAAATTCCAACACTTTTTTAATTAATCTATTCATGTGCAACTCTATTCGTTTAATAACCGGCATACAGTTTTAGACACATTTTAATATAATGTATAGACTACGTTGGTAATCGAAAATGGCAAACATGATGAGTTCCAATCACAATGTCGGTGTGCTTTTATAGTTGTCGTTGGTGAGAAGGCTGCGTGTGATCCAGGTAAGCCGCTGCGAATCTTTAACTCGACGGGGTTCCTATCGACGGAGCTGGCGGAAGAGAGGGGCTACGGCGGCCCACACTGTCCCTGGATGATCGAAGCACTGCCCGGTCAAAGGGTCAACCTCACCCTCTACAATTTCGGAACCCTGACTAAAGGAGGTCCCACGACAGACGTCGTCCAGGGCTCGACCTTCTATGGACCCTCGCGCCCCGATGTCTGCTTCGAGGTGGCGGTCGTGACGGACGGAAGGGAGGGCAAGAAGTCGTTGACCGTCTGCGGCGGAGACCAGAGGGAGACTGCCGCCTTCTGGACCAAGTCACACATCGTACGAATCGAGATACCAAATCCAAAGCTACTGAGAACCATCGGTGCCTTCATCATCAGATACAAACACACACACAGAGAGATAGAGAGAGAGAGAGAGAGAGAGAGAGAGAGAGAGAGAGAGAGAGAGAGAGAGAGAGAGAGAGAGAGAGAGAGAGAGAGAGAGAGAGAGAGAGAGAGAGAGAGAGAGAGAGAGAGAGAGAGAGAGAGAGAGAGAGAGAGAGACAGACAGACAGACAGACAGACAGACAGACAGGCAGGCAGGCAGGCAGACAGGCACACACAGACAGGCACACACACAGACAGACAGAGACAGAACAGAGACAGAGACAGAGGGAAAGACACACACGCACACAGACACACAAATTGCTGTTTTACCAGAGTCACATGAACCACCCACCGATTGAACGGAATCGACTAATTTATGCTGTCTAACGAAATTGACTTAAAGATGTATAAATACACTTTGATTACTGATTCATTCATGTTAATGCGAAGGTAGTAATTAGGCCTAACACACGACACGATGCAAGCTGCAGGTTCTCCGTTTCTTACTAATCCATTCAAGTGAAAGTTTTTAAGGGCGGAGTGGAAGCAAGCAGAGAATTCCATGCAGTGCCAGTCCAATGGAGTCCAGGTGCATTGGTGAATGGCTGTATGCATGTTATGCTCGTCTTTTCCCGATCATTGGCAATTGAAACCGACCAGTCATGCAGAAACTGAAGCAGCTGGTCCGCAGCCATTATCAAATATGGTGGTACCAGTCACCATGCGAGGGAAATGGTCATTGCTGTGTTGGCTAAATATACAGCTCTCTCTTATATTCTCATATCCACATATTCATTATTCATTCTCTCTGTCCTTTCGTCTATGACTGTCTCTCTACCTGTCTGTTTTCTCTCTCTCTCTCTCTCTCTCTCTCTCTCTCTCTCTCTCTCTCTCTCTCTCTATCTATCTATCTGTCTGTCTGGCTGTCTGTCTTGTCTGTTTGTCTGTCTCTTCTAAGCTCTTAAAGGAGATTACAGAAAACAAGAGCATAGGCAAGGTTTTGGGAGTAGAAAGTCAAAGACGATTACAGAAAGTTTGGACCAAGTAAGCGACGTCGTAACTTAACTTTATGAAAAAATTTCAACTTTATTAGAAGTTAAGATTTTTTACTTTTATTGGCCTCCGACTCTTATGGCCAAATCCAAACTTAAGTGAGCTCAAATTTATATCTTTAGGATCAACAATCATAAGTAAATCTAGCCACGAAAGGTTCTAGCTAGCTCATGGCCCCTTTTTTCTTGTCCTACGTGACTGAATGTAAAACTCTTGATTGCCTATTCTCCAGTCACTTAAAATCAAGGGAATTGGCACGGTCTTGAAAGTCACTTGGGCCACTGGTGACTGATCAAGGTTTTGGATAGGGCAGGAATGATTGGTTTATGTTCGTAAATAATTATATTGACGACCACTTTTAGTCATCAAGGCTTAACTATATCTTTCGATGCAAAAGCTATGGATACCACTAACATCTTAAGTTACTACTGGCTATATATCCTTTCTTTGCCTTCATTGCATTCACCAGTTCACCATTTCACAAAGGCTACGTTCAAAGATTCCCTCACCCTACATAAATCATCTCGTCCTGTCATTGTCACGACTTTGTTGAAGACGAATTAACGAGACCAACGTAAACATGGAATATTAACAACCCATACATGAGTTATCTGCTTCCACCGTTACCATTAATATCTTCAACTATATCACAACACCGACGTCTTGTCGGTGACTGCGCGTTGGCTACTATCCTGCGGTCTTGGTAACACAGTCGAGGCGCAGCGACACTGCAGCAAGTGATCCGTCATGTCATCATGAGATTTCTTATGCACTATAGAGTGCATGCTGGTCGTGAAACTACAAATGAGATCAATGCTCACTCGTGCGATTACGAATGAGATGACTGATAACTCTTTCATACACACAGCACACACACTCACACACCCACACACCCACCACCACACCCCCCACACACACACACACACACGAACATATATAAACGCACAGACATGTGCACACATACATATATATATATATACACGGTGATTCAATAAAAAGTAAGCCAAACTTTATAAACAAATATTAAAGCTTGAACTATATTTTATTAATAATATTTTTAAAATAAAAACATGCACATATACACTTTTTCATTTTAATGACTTCCGGTTTTTATTTCCTACTCAAAAAAGCAGACGATAATACAATTAAAAACATAAACAAGAAACTAGCAATTTCCGAGAAAAAGCCTTTCAGTAAGGAAGATTTACACATGATAAAAGGTTTGAGGGAATCCAAGAATTACAGCAGCCGTCAATTTCTACAAGAGTCTCTAGAAAAACACTGGACCAGAAGCGGATTAGATTATTGCTTCAAAAAATTAGCGAAACAGGGTCAGTCGACCGCGTCATTGGCAGTGGCAGACGAAGGTAATCGCGCACTGAAGAAAACGTTGCCCAATGGCGCCAGCGCCTCCAGGCTTACGTGCAAGCAGAAGGAGGACATTTTGAACATCTTCTTTAATTAAATCATTAAACCATACTACTGAGAGTTTCTTCACACAAAAATTTAATACTTTTTTCATGTTAGAAGTACTTATATGAAATACAAAGTTTGGCTTACTTTTTATTGAATCACCGTGTATATATATGTATAAATTTAAATATATATGGTATATAATTATATATAATTCGATTTATACAATGGATATTAACGTTGTGTAACGGTGTATATTTATATTAAATATAAACATAAGTTCATAATATTATATATCGTGACTCGGCTTATGGTCTGAGTAGCCTACAGATGGATTTCATGCGGATTGACGAGTCCGTCCATTTCTTTTCAACCACGCTGTATACGCTCATGCATCAATGCTGATCATGGACGCATTACTCATTTGAGCTGAACGTGAAAATCTGTCTTCGCCTTTGTCGTTCTTCGCTAGAACATTCACAGCAAAGGTTTATTGTATTTCGCGTCCATATGCTAAGGGATAGAAGTGCGTGCAAACGCCTCTGCCATCGTCAGTGCATATCGTCGTTGTTTGTATCGACGATGTCGAGCGCTTCGTTTGTCTCTGTCATGTTTTATCAGAATTCGATTTGTTTCCTCAAGTATAGAAACTCAGCGTCGTCGTGTTTCCAGTTTCGCTCTCCGTCATGTAGCCTACACATTCTTAGATGAATCTGAAACATTTGTGACTTAACTGTCGCTTCCTGTAGCTTTCTAGGTGTAAATGTATATTTTGCACAATTTAATGCCAACGCGAATTCACAAAAATGCATGTTAAAATCATTGACAAAACAAACGCCCATTTCAAGCTACCATTTCTTTTTGCAACGAAGGGCTACAGCGGTATGCAAACCAGTGTGCCCTATACAATAAACTAAAGTTATAATAATTTGCCTATATAAAGCAGGTTGCAATTATTATCGTCGAATATAACATCATTAGAATAGATATAATCATATAAATTAATAGGGCAGAAGTTTGTTCATCACAGAAGTGAAAATGACACGAGATATACATATGTAGCTATTCTCACGGTTCTCAATTCCACCTCAAGTTCGCTGACGCCATTTGGACGTCTGACGCTGTTTGCTCTTCCCGATGTGAATTCAACGCCGAGACTGTTATACCCACGCATGCCATTCTGAGTCTGCACCGCAGCACCTTCTATGTACAGAGTCGATTATCCACTGTTGCAATGGACCTTCGTTTTGAGGGTTGATCGATTATGGGTAGCAAAAAATCTAATTGTATTCCATATCCCATAGCGATCACTATATTCCAGCTGCTTAATTACATTCACGAAATCGTGTCTGCTGACAATAGCTAACTAAGCGTTCGTCTTAATACTCAATTCCATCTCAACAGCCTTTGGTCACGATATCAGAGATGCTTCTGAGACATTAACTGCCAACGTTCATTACAGACATTTTATTTCGATAACTTATCTTAATATGGGACGGGAAAGTGTAGCGGTATGCCTTGTAACTGGGGACTCGCACGTTCGAATGTATTCCTCAAGCCACTGCGCAGCGACCTGGACAAATTGCTCATCCATAATAATTGTCTGTGAGGAAGGCAACGGGAAACCACCTCACTCGTCTCATCCCCGGGTGGCATAAAAACCAATGGACCTGCCTTCGGGCAGAGAAATCATCATCATCGTCTTAATATGCATATATCGATGCATTCAGGTTTCTGTGTGCATGTAACTGCTGATGCATAACGTAATATAACAGGGTTTACAGTGGTTCAGAAGACTAAAATCTGCGTGAGAAACACCACTAGGTGTATGTCTTAATATCCCATCTGACCGAGCTTGGCATTGACGTTGCTGAGTGATAACTCCACCGAAACTGTCACGTCATTCAGCTCGTTCCAGACATTAATTACTCTGCTGCACTGAAAAATCTTTGCTTTCTGACTTCCTGAAAATGTTATATCTTTGTCCTCGCAATCCACTTCTGTCAGCCAACTGGAAAAATCGCGAGAATGGTTTGCTTCTTTGTTTGTCATTAGCTTGAATGTCTCGATTAGCTCTCCTCTGTATCTTCTTTTATTCAGTGTTGTTGATCCACAATAATTCACTAATCTCTCTTCATATCTAATGCTATAGTTGGTGCTGCTTTTGGTGTTGCAGTGACTGGTTGTCCTGATCTGAAGTTGTCTGCGGATGCTTGGTATCAGAAGAATGGAGATGTCCTCGTTGTCAGATGCAATGCCACATCTCAGGTGTGGCATCTGATCTGCAAAGGAACGAAATGGGTCGGAGACATTGGCAACTGCAGCTTCAGCAGTCCAGGTAAACTCCAATTAATAGGTCTGTGTGGTGTATTTATTGCATAATTAAGTTCATACAAACGGTTTAATGTAATGTAATTAGTAATTTATATAGCGCCGTAGCCGTGGCCATTCAGTAGCGCTTCCAGTGCGAGAACCCGGAGAGAAGAAACAGGTCTTAAGAAGAGAGAGAGAGAGATGAAAATAATGATCGTGAAAGGAAAGTCTCACGCATGCAGAGTGAAGGGAAGGGATGTTATAATATCTGATGCTCTTAATTATAATGGTAGGTCTAGCACATCGATTCCTTTTAAAACCAAATAGATGTAGACCTCTCACAGATCGGATTGTGCATGAAGTTGCGCATACGATCCTGTCTTGTCGATATGTTGGTATACCTTTTACTATGACTCTAGAACAGTCTAACGGATTTTAGAACAGTGTGTCTGCTGATAGGATCAAATGCAGACGGTAAGTTCTTTTTTTTAATCAATTATTTTTACTTGTGTTTTCTCAACCACACCGACTGTGTGGTTGTATGCTTTTTCTCTGCTTATTATTCCTATGTATACTAGTATCCAGTATATATAGATCTGTGCTGCTATCTCTATGGGTCTCTTTTGTATTTGTACGCATTTGTATGTCTATATATATATATATACATAATGTATACACATGCATACAACAAGTTGTCCTTGAAAAAAGATCACTTGTAATAGTATACGAGACTTGACTGTATACATGTAGCTCCTCTCGTATGAATAATAGTCGTGGATTCAACCATTAGCGTCGCCACGGGGGGGGCAAGGGGGGGCAGCTGCCCCCAACCCTGGTCAGGCTGGGTCCTGGGATTCGTGCAAATCCGGTGAGTTTTTTAGGGGGGGTACCCTATGTGGTGTGTGGTTTGACATTTTACATTGAAGGTCCTCTTCTCCTCTTCCAAAGTTTGTTTTCTTTTCAAACACTAATCACTAATCAACAGATGACGGATTGTGCTTTACACAAAATATACAGAAGAATAGGGAAAAGTCCAATGTTGTTATCTCTCCTATTCGCAGTGATCAGTCATGATGGGGTGACCTATATATTTACACCAGTCACACAGCCGCATTCCAACAGGCTGTCCAAGACAACATGTGGAAATTATTAGTATGCCTGCCTCTTTGAGCGACATCTGCAGGGATGCAGTCAGATGATGCATTATCGCTCAACGCATGCACGCAAAAGCAAGCATCAGTGTGTGCGTGCGTGCATGTGTGTGTATGTATATGTATGTGGCGTGTGTGTGGGTATAATACTTGTTGTGAAATAGCTACATATATACAGAGACAAAACATAGCAAACTGATTCACACTATCTTGGTTTTAAGACAAGGGAACAAAAATATCTACGAATTAATACTCCTTCGCCCGCCAATTCTCGAGAGCAGTGGGAGGCCGTTCCCGCGCATTCCCACCCACTTTAACCCCGAGTACAGTCGTTTAAAGCAGTCGGCGTTCTGTTTCTATTGTCGATTGTTCACCAGTAAAACTGCATCAACACTGCTTGGCTTCCCGATTCGGTAGTTGAATCCTTAATTCTTGTTTGGTTTGTATACCATTTGTAAACTATGTCTGCTAATTGTGTCTGGTCAGCAATCTGTTTACCCTAAGGCTTGTGGCGTTCTTGGATATTGAATGTGTTTTCTAGTTTTTATATTAATTTCAATAAATGTCGGGTTTGCTAATATTATCTGTAGTCAAACTCAAATACGGTTCAAACTACATCTTAGACATCGGGGTAGCACGTACGGTCCTTGCACGGGGACCTTAAATGGTGTGGCGCCCATTCGAACAGGCGAGCAGTGATGAAGGATGTAAGCCAATCAATTCATTGAAAAATGAGCAGGGTCGAGGCCGTATACGGTCACTATATTAAAACGCGAACATTTAACATTTAGCTACGAGTCACAGTTGGCTCCTATCAGCGCTGAAATAATAGAACAATTTTGTTCCTATGACAGCTTAAAATGCCACCATTAGAGTATGAAAATTCAAAAATTTAAAGTGGGGAGGGGCACATCCCCTCCCCAAACCCTCCTCTGCTCGGCGCTCCGCGCCTCAGCGATCTTCGGACGCTCATTTCTCTGTCCTCCTATGCCTTGCCCCCCCAACCTTGAAGCTCTGGCGACGCCACTGGATTCAACGCTTCAGAGAAAGCTCTTGGGAGGTCCGGTGCTTGGCTTGTAATGCTCCTAAACACATTTTTAGTTTTTTTTCCGAGGTATACCTGTGATCCTCAGGACTTAAAAGCTCCGGAATAATAAAATGTCTTTATTGACTAAGACTCGTTAGGTTCCTGAAGAGTGAAACTGCTGTGAAAAGCGACAGCATTAAAGCGGTCAATCGCAACTGATAGGCGCTGGGAAAGATGTCATCTAAAGATAGTAAAGATACATCATACATGTTTTAAAGAGCGTCTAAGCTTCGTGAAAACAGGAAGCCCGGCGTTGTTAACAAAGCTCAGAGCTGACACGATGAACGATTCATGCTCGTGAAAGGCCAGCGGAACAAAATGATAATGTGAGAGAAGTGAATTCTTTGATTTTTCACCAGATGTCCTCATTGAAAAATAAAATTAGCAGCCAGCCACGATGTCAACTACAGTGATTATCCCAAATCAAACTGCGGCCATTGCACCATGTTATAAGCGTAAGTCGATCGGCTCTGTTGCCTTTAGCTCCGGTTGGGCTAGGTGGATCTTTGATTGCAGGGAAATCCAAACAATAAAGGCTTCGACATATTAGATCCTTTCAAAAGACATGCCGGGCGAAACGATCAGGACCCTAGTCACAAGAAAAGCCATGCGATCATCCAGCCCTCGCTTCAAATGACCCGAAAAGGCAACACTGTCATTCGCGAATACTTGCTCTACAGGGCCACAAGCCTCATCGTTGAGTCTTAGGCCACTTGATGATTATGGGTAATGCAAAGAACTATAGTCACCTTCATGGTGTGCAGAGATATCTTTGAAGCGTGCCTGATGCTATGTCACGGTGAAAGAGGCCTCGAGATCTGGTAGCAATCCTTTGAAATAAGCGGCTTATCCCATCATTGTTTGTGGACTAGACTCAGGTCTTGGTGCAATGTTTACAATGACTGATTTCTCAAAGGTTTTCTGTTCTATGTGTTGTTTAAAGCCGATGCGACCAGCTGGAGCTTGGAACAGATGTTCAGTGCGGACGATGCATTTCCATTTGGTACGTGTTTGAGTATTATATAGCGTATGTATTATACACAATATCCTTTGAAGTAAGCGCTGCGCATGTGGACCAATGTTTTCATTACAAACGCCAACTGGTTTCGAAAATCGAAATAAAAGGATTGATTTGCTTTCTTTCCTGATCTTTTAGCTTTTCAATGTAAACGTCTGCCTTCCTCCGTCCGTCTTTTAATATCGCTGTTATGTTGTTTCATTTTTATAAAACGTTTGTAGGCCCTACATTGGTTTGGTCGGCTAGCTTATATTTCAGGTTCGCCTGCATATAGTATTTTTTAACATTGTTTTGATTTATCAGTCGGCACTTGTCGTGTCTTAAAAATTCTGAATGTACTTAGTAATGCTTGTTTAGACTACTTTGATTTATTTATGATTACTGTGGTGGGTGATGCTGTGCAGTGCTGTTGCTGTTGCCGCCGCTGCTGCTGTTGCTGCTGTTGCTGCTGTTGCATGACCTTTTGACCTACAGGGTTTCGACGGGGCTTATGCTTCTCCAACTGATTACGATTTCTGAATCGTATCGTAATCGTAATCTAGAGGTTTTTACAGCGCCCAAAACGCGAAGTTGCTGGAACCAGCTTATTCACAGGCGCTTAGTTAAAACAAAATCGATTGGCGGGATGGAATCGGTTCCAGGTCCAAAGGGGTCAGGCAGGCGGAATGTCAGACGGCTAAAGTGGGTGGTGTTTAGAATTGAAATGACGAGGGAGGTGAGGGGAAAACTGAGAATCAGGATAGAATTTGTATAAAAGCAGTGTTTTCAGTTTTAAGTGAAAGACCTGTGGAGAGATAGCAAGAGCTGAGGATTTGGTGAGTTCGTGCGATCGATTCATGCCTTGGGCGTAATAATAACGGTGCTATATAAAAATCAGTGGAAGAGATTAGAGAAGGTTGCTGTTGTTGATGTTCCTTCGAAGAGTTACAGTAATTGTTTGTTGTTTCGGATGTTTCTATAGGAGTTCTAATCGCCGTGTCCTTAGGGGTGGCCATGGGAGTCATAATTGGAGGAACCCTTCTGTGTGCCATCACTATGTACATGAAACGGTAAACAAAACATAATTCATTTACCATTAGCTTAACTGCATGTTGATAGCCTTTTCATTCAGCATCATTCAACTACTCCATTATGGTACTTATAGAATATAGATAGGCCTACATTATACGAATATACGTCAATGAGCGCTGCTATTATGACTTGAGACTGTCTCTCACAAGGCAGAGCCATGCCATTGCAATAAGTAATAGACGCGCCCATGCAAGCCTGGCGAAAGAACTTGGAACTAAAAATCAGGATTTGACTGATTTTTATAACACTGAGACCCAATGAAACGAAGTCTTAGTGAAACTCAGTGCCAGTGTTCATAGCTATACTAAGACTCACTCTCTATGGAACTAAGTCTAAGTGACTAATCTGAAGCGCTTAGGAGTCAGTGATGTACCAAGTCAGAGTCTTTGGTCGACTGAGTACATATAGTAACGAACAGGATTAGATACGGTCGACTTGATAAGCCACGCACACAAGCACACGTTTTCAGGCATAGACACTCAGACGTACATAGGCACATACATACAAACACACAGACATATAAATACATATATAAATACATACCTGCATGCAGACATAAATACATACATACATACATACATACATACATACATACATACATACATACATACATACATAACCATAACCATAACCATCAATTTATTGCTCCAAACATTGATAAAGTAAGATTTCGCTGTACAAAGAACAAAGATCTGTTGGGCACAAAAGGGAACCCAGAATACATACATAAATACATACATACATACATTGTCTCTGATTCGTGTGCACTGCGAGAGGTGCAATGTAAATTTATAGATACATTGCAATACAATACATACATACATAGAGTTCATACATGCATGCATATACACGTATACAGACTATAACATACACGATGAACTAAGGTGTATCTAATGCGCCATGGAAGTTGATAAAAACTCTCCGAAATGGCGACAGTCTTTTGTTGCATTGTTGAAACTGTGGAATACGTTGAATGCGTATGGCATTTGTTTTGCAGTCAGAGGCGAAACCTTCAAGGTTATTCTCAGCCGAAGGAGCAACACGTCTGTACGACCTTTCCATCTCCCGCTCCACCACAGCACGGTACAGTATCCAACTGGCTGATCGACTCCGAGTCCGTCATTCTCCAGGACCCGGACGTCCAGAGGACGTCGTACCGGATCGCAATCCCGCGAGGAAGTCTCGGAAACCTCAACTCGGACAACCTGGACTATAACAGTTTTGACAACACGTCGACGCGTCCATGCGTCATATCTCAGTATAGTTCGTCTTCGAACAGCTTCAAACCAAAACCTCATTTCTACGAAAGTCCTTGCCTATAGTTGTGTAGGCAGTGTGTGTGTGGGAGATCACACGGGAGATCAGCCTATAACCAAAGACCTTAGAGAAAAACTCTATAGGATCGGTGGCCCAACTACACAGCTAACTATCGTGTCATTTATACCACGCATCGATATTTACTGAAAGTTGCCTATTGCGATTTAAGTCACTATATCACGTGGCTGTGTATTAGGTATCAGCGCAATAGAAGCTGTTAAATTGCGTTGTGCCTGTCAGGCCAAAGAAGCATGCTTATGGCGTTGACAGTGCGAGACTTTGTGCGTTCGGTTCAGGGTTCTTGTGGACAGAGAGATCACGAAAAAGGCGCCTTTAAGACATCTGCCTTGAACATATGAAGGTCATGGAACACTCGCTAAGACAGACCTATTACATACTAGGCAACATTGTCGTCTTGTCAATATCTATATGACATTGTATAACAGGTGTTCGAGTGACTTGGGTTACGCAATCGTTGGATACCATTGTAGAACTGGACATACACGAAAGGTCCAGCTTAATTGTGACCACCAACTATTGACAAGTAACACAGCCGGCGAGAAGGACTTTTGTATTTGTTATGTAAATACAGTAATACACAAGTGGCAAAAAATCTTAACTGATGGAAAGAAAATAAGTCATATAATATACATGACTTACTAAGAGAAACTCAAACTTCAGAAGTAAAATATTTGTGTAAAAAATACATAGTTTAATTAAAAAAATCAGTCGTTTATCATCATTTAGAAAGTTACGCAAGTGTTTTAAAATCGTTGTTATTCATTCAATTGTTGAATGTGCGGAGGTAATCCATTCTACTGTATGTTGTTGGTCCTATATACAAAATTAAAATAACTGTGTTTCAGAAGTTACCTGCGATCTGGTAGCGGGTCTGGTTACAGTGGTTAGATATGGGCTCCGTAAACGTGAGGAAAGAGTCAATTGTAACACCCAAGTCACGGATACTAGAGGAGTATGTGTATGCAGGGAAATTCTCAGTCATTAGTGAGAAGTCAAGCTTGACAAACTGTTGCCTAGTCTCAAACCAGATCAACTGAATCTTTGCAGTGTTGAGACAGAGTCGACATTCAGTATAGTGTAGATCAAGCACAAGACAGTCAATAGACCGTACCAGGGAGAGTTGATGGACCATGTACGAAAGCCTGGACATCATCTGCTTAAAGATGGCCATTTGCCGTAGGCTACATTTGGTAAATAAAAGCGGAATGTTGTCGGTAGAGAGAATGTTGAGTATGGGGCCGAGTACCGATCCCTGACGAACACCAACAATATGCTACAAGACATCTTTCAGGCATAACAGTTGCGAATCTATAAAAAGACACCACTGTTGTTGGTCATGCTCAAAAACAAAAGCCGTGAACAACTGATCAATGTCATTGCAGAAACAAAGGTTGTCAACTTTTGCAAAGAAATTTCTCGTAACTCCTTGGGCGGATCCGAAAGACAGAAATTTTCGTTGCTGGCAGCTGAAAATCCCTTCCTTGCAGTCTTGAACCAAGCAGTTCTGTTTTTGTTTTAGACAAACTGAAGTCTCTGAGCAGACTTCAAAAATATATAAAGTGCACCTAAAAGTCTTCATGAAGCAAAACCTCTGTTGTCCAGTGTAATCAGAATGACTTTCAGGTCTATTTCAGAAAGTTTATTTAATAACATAAACTGAATATGGCTGTTGCTTATAATATTTATTTGATGTAGGCTATGCATCATTGTTATAGTCAAGGTGACCGTCCATAATACTGAAAGTTTATTTGATGAACATAAACTGCATGAACACGGCTGTTTGCTTATAATATTTATTTGATGCATCATAGTTATAGTCAAGGTGATCATTATACTGATTAAAAATGATCCAACAGTTACGAAATATGTGACACCAAATATAGTTTTATTTCAACATTGAAAGCGTCCGCTCTCTGCATTGACAGTAAAATTATTTTGTCATCCTTTTGACTTCGCGTCATTTCAATGACAAAATCTATTGAAGTAAACTGATAACATGCTTCTGCGACTTTTTATATTTCATTTACAGCATTTAGCAAAAACCAGCATTACACTTACTGCACTCATACAGAACAATAAAACTCTGACTGACGGCTGACTGACTGATACACTGTGACTGACTCGTTATAATCCGTCATATGAATATACCGGTACGTCAAATACCGTTTAACAAAGAAGCGGGATAACAGTCAGGTCGTAAACTATAGTCAACTTAAATTTGAAATCCCTTATGTCCGGAAATCTTTTAATCAGAATTCGGTTTATTATGAAAAATATTATTTAATTCTGTTGAGGATGAATTCTAGAGGTTCGAAATATATGGATTCGGCGAGAATCAAATTGCATATCTTTCCCAATTTCGATGCACCTAAACCTGTGTTCTTAACACTACCGTAATGTTAACGCTACATATTTACAGCAGGTCTACCAGTAGACCTACTCTTATAGCTACAGTTCATCACAGCGGTCTTATTTATTTATACCCGTTCACTAGATCAACTACCTTGGAAATTGCTTTATGCATATTCATGACCGCCAATCCATGTTTGACTTTAAAACTGTTTCCACTATCGCTACCTCTATTGTCCACTCAAGGCTCGATTGCTGTATTTTCCTTTTACTCAAGTCATTCCAAATAAAACGGTTCTCGCTGTTATCAAGACACCCAAGCATCACCATACCACTCCCATTACAATTCAAACGCCAAGCTTACGATTTACGATTAAAAGATCAAAATTGTTTTTGATTGTACTATTCTGCGTCGTCGAAATCGTCATCGTAGTCTAACTGATCTTCCTCCTCCACAACTTCCTCGCCCTCCTTCTCCTCTTCTTCGTGTGGGTTTTTCGATTGCTTCACTACGTAATCATCTTTCTTCTTTTCTCTGTTCTTCACTTCTCTGTAGCGATCCTCTGCGTCAAAACCAGAGACTAAACCGGAGACAAGGGAGAACTGCGAACCACATGAAACGCCGAATTCACTAAGCCTCGAACCAACTGACCCTGTTTCAAACTTCATCGATTCAGCTTGCCTTGTTTCAGATCGCCTTGTTTCAGATAGACTTGACCCTGGCAGATTTAATTGAGATTGCCTTGACTCTGGTCGATTTGATTGAGATTGCCTTGACTCTGGTCGATTTGATTGAGATTGCCTTGACTCTGGTCGATTTGATTGTGATTGTCTTGACTCTGGTCGATTTGAATGAGATTGTCTTGACTCTTGTCGATTTGATTGAGATTGCCTTGACTCTGGTCGATTTGATTGAGATTGCCTTGACTCTGGTCGATTTGATTGAGATTGCCTTGACTCTGGTCGATTTGATTGAGATTGCCTTGACTCTGGTCGATTTGATTGAGATTGCCTTGACTCTGGTCGATTTGATTGAGATTGCCTAGACTCTGGTCGATTTGATTGAGATTGCCTTGACTCTGGTCGATTTGAATGAGATTGTCTTGACTCTGGTCGATTTGAATGAGATTGCCTTGACTCTGGTCGATTTGATTGAGATTGCCTTGACTCTGGTCGATTTGATTGAGATTGCCTTGACTCTGGTCGATTTGATTGAGATTGCCTTGACTCTGGTCGATTTGATTGAGATTGTCTTGACTCTGGTCGATTTGATTGAGATTGCCTTGACTCTGATCGATTTGATTGAGATTGTCTTGACTCTGGTCGATATGATTCAGATCTGTGTGATTCAGATTTCCTTGGTTCAGATTGCCTTGAGTCGGATTGTCTTGATTCAGGTCGTTCTAATTCGCATTGGCTTAAAGTCGGTGATTCAGATCGAAGCGATATGGATTGCCTTATTTCTGATTGCTTAGAATCGGACCGCCTGGATTCGAACCTGTTTGAATCATGTTGATCACGTGTCCTGGTGTCCACAAACTCTGGTTCGAACCTCCTTGACTCGGAATCGGTTGGTTCTGTTTCCTCTTCCAGAACTGTATCGCAAAGACTCCTGGCTGATGCAACCTCACCACCCATCGACGTCGTGTGAGTTAGCATCGGTCGCCTACGGCCGACCACCAATCCACTACGACTGTACTGGCTCTCCGAACAATCGCTCGTCTCTTCGCACTGCGTCCAGCTGTTCTGGGTAAGGACTTCCGGAAGGAAGAGAATCCTGACCGAGGTCTCGACCATCCTATTCCTCGTTTCCGGTCTGACCTGAGTACACGTGTCCTGCAAGACTTTCGTCTTCGTCTGAACCTCTTTCTCTTCGGAGTGGATCACGTGTTGTGACGAAGAGTCCCGGATTTCGACGCTGTTCTGGGTCATTGCGTTCACCGTCTCTGGTGCCACCTGGTGACATTTGTTGGCCTGCTCGACGATCCGTAGGATCTCACATTCGACGCCGACATCTCGAAGTCTGGCCGGGTATTCGGGAAATTTCGATCGTCCATCTCTTCCTTTTCCACTCCGTTGCGAACTGGAACGCGTCGACTGGAGCTGAGGTTCCTTTCCGTAGCGGAAGTTGGGACGGAGACTGGCCGGAAGACGATCCCTCAGCTGTTTCTGTGCCACGTGACTAGATGCAGCATCCGGTCGGTGGAACTGGGTGGGATATTTGTAGCGAAGGAAATTTCCGTGGTGGAAACTTCTCTGCTTCATTCCAGCGTCTACATTTCCGGATTCATCCACCTCTTCCACAACAAAGCTTCCACGATGTCGTTCTACTTTCAAGGTCTCTGAGTTGATCCGCGTCTCCGTCTCCAGGTTGGCATAGTGCCGACGGTCAGAGAAGGCCACAGGAGGATCGTCTGTTTGCCAGTGGCCAAAGCGTGATTCAAGACGAACATCTTTGGAATCGTTTAGTCTGATCTGATGGTGTATCTCTGGTTGAAGATTGCTGTGATCGTCCTTTGTCCTTTCGTAGACGTCGGTATTTCGGTTACTCCTTTGATCTTCTTTGATCTCATACGGTGTACGCCGATTGTTCTCGGTAAAAGATAATGTAGCAATACGAGGCTCTTCAATTAAATAATGAGAACATTAGCACATAAACTATGCATACGATTTAGTCCTACATATTTTATACATAATTATTCATTTTATTTTAGGCACCGATATATATTTGTGCCATCGGTTGATGCCTTGTGCATTAGACACCGGCGCAATAGAAGTTGCTAATTACAGTATATTAATATACACAATTACACATTGTATGCAGAACTTCTAACACAGGTCACTTCACAGCATTCAACAGACGGCTAAACTGTCGCCAAAAATTACTTACGCTGTATTATATCACCGGACACAACCTACTAAATCTTCATGTTTCCTGCATACAGATGGTCTTCATATTGCTTATCGGAATTAAATATAAGATACTACTATATTTACATATATTTACATACTGCATACAGAAGACCTTTTATACAGCGTTATGAAACGGATACACATCACTCAGGCCTACTTTTATGCCATTCCCGTTCGCAAAAATAGTAATAATGACGACAATTTATATGGCGCCGTAACAGAGCCATGCCGTTACAAGGTCGCCTCGCAGTCAACTAACAGCAGGGTAGGCATTCGCAACAATGGGAAAATTACGCGGCAAAAATGTAATTGAATCACAAATTACTCTGGGAAATGAATAAAATATAAGTTCAACTTACAAAATACATGAAAAAATGTAATTGAAATACAAATTGCAAATTACAAATTACGTGATTTCAAGTAATTTCAATTACGTGATTTCAAGTAATTTAAATTACGTGATTTCAATTACTGCCCATCCCTGAGCAGTCGTACTTACGAATGTCGTTGACAATGACTTCAATGTATGCGATGTCATCGTCTGCAACCACCTGTTGCTTGGGAAATTCTTCTTGTGATGAAATTGTTCTTTCCCTTGGTACAATTGCTCGTCCGACGTTTCTGTCTGATCTCTTTGGCGATTCGGGAAGGACTAGGTATGCTGTCTCCTCATCCTCATCGTCTATCGCGTTCACTTCGTCGTAGAACGGAGCTGACTTCACATGTGGAATGGTTGCATTCATCATGTCGCGGCCTTCAAAATTCAGACAAGACTTGCAATGCAATTCTTAGTGCTGGGCAGATTCAGATTCTAATGTAAATCTAAACATCAAAAATATAAATTTAAGTTAAAGTAAGTGAATATTCAGGACAATTTAATTGTGCAAATTGGCCTGTGCATTATGTGAATTAAATGTAAAATAGAAATGATTTATAGGCTATGCACGTGTAGGCCTATTCAGGTCGACCAACTAGAGTACTAGACGATATCAATCATTGAGAAAGGCAATCAGTCAAGGTTTATTACTCTATATGAGTACATACGTGTAATGCTGTTGCTTAACGCCTAAATGAAAAATAAACAGTTGCAGAAATGTGTTAGCAGTTTTGTAAAACGACAGCCATGAGAGTTGCTACCATTGTCAAAAACCGCACAGGAGGCTAAAGAGACTTGCAGGGCGCTTGGTGCAATGTTAAAACTTAAACAGAACATAAGAATAGGGACCAACAGTACTGTCGATTGATTTTTATAGGGTTCCACTCGCAGATTACTGTAATATAATAAATTAATATAATTTTTGACGTTGGCTGATCATTGCAATCAAACAGAGATGAATTTTAAAATCTGAAGTTATGTGCAACTTTTGTATTATGACACGAAATGTATAATAGATAATCAACAGTATGAAACAGTCTAGAAATCGAAACTGCGGATGATGATTTCAGTCAATTTCTATGACAATCATACGAAATTATGTTTATCTGCAATTTACGTGGAACCATACACATGTAGCCTACACTCGAGATCAAATTATTCTGTGATAAGTTCTATAATAATTATTAAACATGTTCAACATCGACAATTACTGTAAGGTAGCCTAATACGCAAAATCTGACTGGACACAATGTCTTAAACTAGGAAATGGCAATATGTGCTTTTAGTTCGATTGAATAAACCGTTGTTTTATGACTACTCACCCGAGGCGTAGGAAATGCCGCAAGGAATTTATTTCCATTCGTTTCGCTCGCATAACTGGCGTCTACGCGAATCTACGGCTGGAAGCATTCGCCGAATACATGATTAGGTTGGCAGCGTTGTAAAGATTCAGTCCTTGGCAACTGTTCAGCTACTCAGATGAACCGTACGCAGGCCACCACAGACACCTTCTGCTCCTTCTTCTCGTCTTCTTCTTCCTCTTCCTCCTCCTCCTCCTCCTCCTCCTCCTCCTCCTTCGCCTCCTCCTCTTTCTAATCCTTCAATTGGCTTTAATTACTTTGTTGCTCCTGGAGTCTAGATGTCACGCAAAGCCATCGATTGCAACCGACTCAGAGTACTAATTAACATTATGTTGCAAAATGTCTGGTGGCTTGAAGGGCTACTTGCCATTCTACCCGCCTGCTTGTATGTCTTACTGCCTGCTTGCCTGACTTCCTCCTTGCTTGCCTGACTTCCTCCTTGCTTGCCTGACTTCCTCCTTGCTTGCCTGACTTCCTGCCTGCTTGCCTGACTTCCTGCCTGCTTGCCTGACTTCCTCCTTGCTTGCCTGACTTCCTCCTTGCTTGCCTGACTTCCTCCTTTCTTGCCTGACTTCCTCCTTGCTTGCCTGACTTCCTCCTTGCTTGCCTGACTTCCTCCTTTCTTGCCTGTCTTCCTACATGCCTGTAATCAGAAGGAGTAGGAAGACTTTCATAAAGCCTTCCGTCTCGCATCAGTGTGTGCAGCTATTTCACAGCTTGAAAACAATGGTTTCTCGATTACTTCATCTTATTTTGCATACTCTGTTTCACGCAGATATAGCAGCACTTAGGTAGTTGCATTAGCCTGGTATAGTATTAAAAGCAACTGTAATAATATCAGCCTGCAGACTTAGAGGAAGCAGTTGATTTAATGTTTAAGTGGGAAAACACAGTAACACAACCACAACATCAACAGTAGAATTTATACCAATCAACTAATTAAACTGCAAACACAATGTATGCAAGGTCCAATAGGCTTATACAGTTTAACACAAACAAGTGTCCGGTCAGCCTAGTTCTGAACCTACACTTTGCACGAAATATTGCCGTATATAATAGTAATCATCAACTCCAAATTTATAAACCGCTAGAGAATTTATAATTCCACGAACACACATGCATGCATTCATATGCATGTGTGTGTGCATGAATGCATGTATATGTGCGTAAATGCATGCATGTACATTTGTATGTATGTATGTATGTATGTATGTATGTATGTATGTATGTATGTATGTATGTATGTATGTATGTATGTATGTATGTATGTATGTATATGTGCAATTGTGCATGTATGTAGTTTGTATGGAAGATGTAAGTATATAAATGTGACATATGGCTGGTTTTCTCGATGTAAAACTGACTGGGTCTACTTTGTCATCTAATTATATTCATCTTCTTCGTCGCCGCATCTGTTGTGCTTCAGAGGCAGGCGTGTGTCAAAAGTGACTTGAATGATGCTCATTATCCGAAACCGGATTCTACCGGCTTTCCCAGGTGGCGCTACGATCGATCGGCATACTGGCGCAGCATAAATCCATCAGCAAACAAGAAGACAAGTTTCTATTTAATCCGACTGTTTTCTAAGTGTAACGTCTGGAAACAGCACATCACTTGTGGCCATAGTGCTCATGAGCAAACTGTCAGCCACTGTTAAATATGAAGAGATGAACGATGTGGTCTTTTGAAATAGCAAGACAAAAACTTTCACCTGCGAATCTACCTTCGCTCCACACTGCAGGTTATTGATGTGAGTAGCTCTTTAGCGGCAAAAAATTTGTTGTTAGCTGACAGTAATTTTAAGACGAACATATAATATTTGCCTTACATTTAAATTAATTATGTGTATGGAAGGGACATTTCATGAATGTTAAAACTATTAAACACCGACCTGCAAAACTCCTCGTGACACTTCTCATCACGCCATTAAACAATGCAAAGGATACGGTGAACACTTTCTACGATGAAGTAGGAGAACGATAATATGAATAAGAATATAGCACCAGGTGCCGATGGACAAGGAAGGTTGAAACAGTGTTTAAAACACTTGAACGACGAGCTGCATTGGTTTCCTAGTCACTTTTAATACACACTCTGCGTTAAATGTAGGAGTGAATTCATATCCCCTTGAAGAGGTGCT
This sequence comes from Aporrectodea caliginosa, assembly GCA_020284085.1. NCBI lineage: Eukaryota > Metazoa > Annelida > Clitellata > Crassiclitellata > Lumbricidae > Aporrectodea > Aporrectodea caliginosa. The sequence continues at coordinate 519,830 of JACEVL010000032.1, read as the reverse complement.
ATATAAATCGTTGAATGTAATGAATATGGCTAAATATAGCATGCCGTTAAAGAACCACAAACAAACCCTAAACATGACCATAAAACAGATCTAAAAAGATTCCATCAAGACAGTCACAAACGAAAGCGTCACCTGTCATATTCTTACAGATAATTAACATAAAATTTAAAAGGCTAAACAATTTTTGTTTCTGCACGAGGTTTACAAATCTCTTCTGAGAACTCATTTCCAATTCAAATTTACAGATTTTGCTAGCTACATGTTCCGTATATATATATATATATATATATATATAGGCTATTATAACCGCAACTATCATTGTAGGCCTATAGCCTACTACATAACAATTTTAAAAATTAAGGTTCATCTGCGGAGTTCCTTTCAAATGTAGATCCTGTTCAGGAAACGTGTATGCATTTTATGTGAATATACAAGTTGCCGATAATAAATAGCTAACTATGACTGTTATTACATGATATACTAGCCTACATATTATAGCCCAACTATACCTTCGTAAAATACTATTGGTACGGTACCGATCTGTATGCCTATGTAACTATTTCCCGTGTTCCGTCTTGTCTATTAGGAATCAAATGTTAATTCGGTCATGGAGTTTAGTGCATAACTATTGCTATAGTGGGAGCTGACGTTTCTTGGAAGGAATCGATAGAAGTCTAAATACTCGTGTATGACAGAACCGTCAAAATCCGTGTGAAACCGGATACCGAATTATCGAAGATGCGTGTATAGTGAAGATTTAATCGTTGTGATGACCTTTAACAATCGTTGTGATGATGTGAGTCTGGAAAGTTCTATGTCTAGCGATTGACATGGAAACTAAATTTAACAAAGTTCCTGCGACATCGAAATTCGTTGATTTTTGGCCAAATGGTTTCCTTTGGTCTTAACCCAGTGTTAGAAGCCTTTCCGTTTAGGAAGGTCTTGTAGAAGGAAACCAAAGAACTTTCTCCACCGAGAAAGAAATTTGATTGATACTGAATAGCAATGAGGATTGTGTATTATGTAAATTTTAATTGTTTAATATCTAACTCAATCTAAAGAATGATCTCTTAATGAACATAATGCACTTTCACAACCAATATGGACAAATATAGCAGAGCGCTGCTTACTGCAGTGTGGTTAAATAGTACAACGTTTGTAAAATGAAAAGTAGGCCTATAATGCGGCTTGTTGCCGCGGACAAAACGTCGCTTGTAAAGTCGAGCACAATCAAAGTTCGATTAGTATTTCGATGGTGATCATGCATCATTTTGGGATCCGTACATGAGTATGAGTCCAAGTTGAGAGGTTAAAAGAGGTCTAAGGTCAAAGGATCATTTGATTTATTATGGGAAACAACTAACGACTTTCAATGTAATCGCCTCAGAGGAGTCTCTGACTCGCGCATTCCACGTAAGAAAGACGAGCACTATAATAGCCAATCGGCTACTTTGTCTTACGTAGCTATTCTAATTGAGCGCCATATATAGAAGTAAAATATAAATAAGTGTGTTCCATTACATACATAGCTGTTGGCATGCGTGATGTTTTGTATATTTTGCTCAAAGATCGAAATTTTTTAAATGAAGTTCCGTCCAGTTAACTCTGTTTCTCCAAACAATGCTCGATAACATTCCGATATCTTACAGACTCTGTTGTCGTTCTAATGGAGATCGCTCCTGTCGTCGCCGTTCACCTCCTCGCACTTTGTACTTGTGACGGCGATTGCCAGTTCTCGGAAGGGTGCAGCAGACGCCAGTTGCGGCTGCGACTCTGAGACCTCGCTCATCAGCCCCGGCCGAGGGGCGCAGCTTGCCCCGAGGAAGGTCTGGACGAAGATCCGTCGGAACTTCTTGCCGACGAGACAGTAGATGAGGAAGTTGATGGACGAGTTGAGGGTCAGCATGACGTTAGTGACGGCGTTGACGCTGCGATAGAAGTCCTTGTCGTTGTTGGTCGGCAAGTAGGTCGCCTGGTTGATGGCAAGACGAAGACAGACGTCTGGCAGTTGGCAGACGATGAAGACGCTGACGACGACGATCAGCATCATCGTGATGTTCTCTCGATTCTTCGATCGATGGGTCGAGGCCGCCACCGCCGACGCCGCCCCCGTCGAAGCAGCCCCGCCGCCGCCCCCGGTCACTCCTGCTCGGTGGTGCTTGCGGTGGTTGCGTCTGAGGGTCTGGATGAGGAGGACGTTGAGGACGAGGAGCGTGACGAGAGGACCGACGCTACGGAAGATCAGATAGCAGATGATCTTGTAGATGACGAAGTAGAGGACGCTGCGTCTGAGCGACGTCATCGTGACCTTGACGATGACCTTCCCGGTGCACGGCTGCTTCTCGTGCGAGATCTCGCGCTCGAAGAACTGCGGAACGTTGAAGGCGATCGCCGCTATGATGACCACGACGACAAGCACCTTGACGCGGCTGAGGCTGCGCAGGTGGACGCTGAAGGGCTTGCAGACGGCCACGTAGCGGTCAACGGTGACCAGTAGTACCGTCCAGACGGTCAGCGTCTGCGCAATGGAAGCCACCGGCCAGACGTACTGTTCGACGTAGGGGAAGTGACGGGAGAGACCGGGCAGCCAATCGGTCAGGTCGTTGATGGCTTTGAGCGTCTGGACGAAGAAACAGGAGACGAGATAGACGGTGTCGACGACGGCCAACGTCTGCAGGAGCCAATCGGTCGACGTCGCCTTGCCCCTGGTCCGGCTGAGAACGACGATCGTCAGGGCGTTCCCGATGAATCCGACGAGGCAGAGAGCGGACACGACGTAGATCTCGAGGACGACTCTCTGGCGGTTGTAGAGGAGGGTCTTCGGCGGAGAGAAGGACGGTGGAAGGAAGGGCGAAGGCGGCGACGACAGGTGGGACCCGTTCGTACACTGATCGGTCAGCGAGCGATTGATGACGCCGAAGAACCAGCTGTCATCGTGGAATGGGAAGAGGGAAGAGGGAAGACGAGAGGGGGAGGGAGCCGGTGCCGGAGATAAGCCCTTGTTGTCCATCCTGCAGTCTGTCGAACGAACGCGCCTTCAGGGTCTGAATTATTTAGCAACGTCCTTTCGACGTTGGAGTTAAGTCGTCGTCAAGAACTGAAACAACATTTACATACGTATAGCACCTGTCAAGACACGCTAATTATATAAATAAACAGTCTCACGTGTGTATATATATATGTATAGGTATGTATGTATGTATGTATGTATTCGCACTTTTTATAGCGCCCCTTCAAGATTTCTACTCCCCTTCAAGATTTCTACTCAGAGGCGCTCCCGACTACAACGCGGACACTGAATCTGAGTTTTACGCCGAAGCGCATGAACAATTGCGAGTGAAGAACTTGCCCAGGGTCCCTACGCGGCGGCTTGAGGTGGATTCGAACCCGCAACCCTCCGGCTGCAAGGCACCGAAAATACCCCTACACCACCGCGCCCCACATACTGTATATATATACATATATGTATAATATATGTCTATATATGTATATGTGTATAATTTGTGTATATATAACATGGTTACCCAAAGCCGTAGACGTCTATAGTTAACGTGTGCATTGGTTTTGACAGCATCCTGAAGCAACACCGCGTGACAGAAACAGTTTCTTTGCTTTAAATATAACAAATAAAACGTGATGATACACAGACATACGAAGAAACGGACACACACAAAGTCGCAATTAGAAGGCCATGGGTCTTTAGAGTCGTACATACATACGATGACCATTGACCAGTGGTCAATGAGAGCCATACTTGTAAGGAAGATTTACAGCAGAAATTATATTAGGATGCGGTTAATGCCAATGGCCCTGGCAATTAACCGCGAGATGTCGCTAGCACTTCAGACTATATTATAAGCAACACCTGTTGGCGCCGTTACAGTCGTTTTGAGCAGGTCCTTGAGTAGACCAGTGCTTCATCAGAACACACGTCTGGGAGGATCTGACGGCGGTTTTACGATTGCGGCCATTCTGTTTATAGCGCATAGAGAGGTCTTCATCTCATAGGCGGAACTGCGGAGCGTTTTGTGCTTGCCTAGAGGACGCTTAGTGCCATCTCATTTCTCTGCGCCGGTTGGGAAAGTTTCAAGCGGACGACATCAGCAACAGCTGCTGCTTAAGGGACTACCCTATAGGGTCGTAACTGAGAGAGCGAGAAGAGACAGACAGACAGGCAGAGACAGAGATAGCGAGACAGAGACAGACAGAGACGGAAAGAGACAGACAGAGAAAGACAGAGACAGAGAGAGAGACAAAGAGACAAAGAACAAAGAGACAGAGACAAAGAGACAGAGAGAGACAGAGAGAAGACAGAGACAGAGACAGAGAGACAGAGAGAGACAGAGAGAGAGACAAACAGACAGAGACAAGCAGAGATATACAGAGACAGAGACAGAGACAGAGCCAGAGACAGAGAGACAAAGACATACAGAGACAGAGAGAGACAGACGGAGACAGACAGAGAGGCAGCGGCAAACAGAGACAGGCAGAGAGACAGAGTGACAGAGAGTGAGAGAGACACAGAGACACAGAGACACAGAGGTGACTGGCCTCTGTGGCTCCTCTCGCGATTCCCAGCGATGTAATCACGTTTATGGACACTAACAGTGGCGTGTCTAACCAAAGCGCTCATAAAGTAGACACGCATAATGCGACTTCCGATCACAAGAAACAGAGTTATTGTTGCTGCTTAATATTTTATCTGACTGTATCATTTATGGTTAAGGCAACTGAATACAGTGGTTATGATCGTTCTCATAGAATACAGGCGACAGTTTTCAGAAAATTGTGTTAGGTATAGAGTCGCATAACATCGTATTTCAGTTTACATTTATAAAAGATCTGGCATTGCGTATCATTGACGTTGAGCATTCTACAGCGAAATGACTACAGATAAATAATGAAAAGCGTCCACCGACTTGCATTCAGTGCTATAGAAATGAACACATTGTGCAATGTAAGATGTATATTGGCACATAGTGTCTAAATGCAACCGAAATTGCATTGCATTTTCATTTCGCTTGGGCTAGAATTCTCTTGTAAAGGACGACATGTCATAAAGTCAATTCTTACGCTTTTTAAGTACACTGTACAAACGTTGCGCAGTTAAAAATAGATGCAAGCATTTGCTATATGACTGTATAGCGCTTCCTAGTGTTAGACTGCAGGAGGCTATAGTAGGGAAGAGATGAGAGGATGAGAGACTGCAGGAGGCTATATATAGTAGGGAAGGGATGAGAGGATGAGAGACAGAGATCGAGAACATGAAGGCGAGAGGCCGATGCGAACAATAGGTCAGAGACAATCCATGGTCGATGATGGTGTTGGTTTCATGGTTTGGCCCCCATAGATTGAACTGGAATTAGATTCCGAATTGTATGCATATAAATGGCCAAGGATTGAAGAATGATGTTCCGCCTATTCAGATTCATTGGTCCGGATTCAATGCACGACTGCAACCTTTGCCGCATCAACTGATACAATCCAACGCCTTTTCAACACCCCGCTTAGAGGTTTATATAAAAGGCTGAACGGTATATATATAACGGCAGCCGAAATATATACTATGCAATCTCACATACATAGACACCAATCGATGACACTTTTAGAATCGATACAACTATTCCCAGTAAATTTCCTCTCTGCTAGCGATACAGCTGCGCTGAAAGCTAGACGACAATTGACCAACTCTTGATCTTGGAAGCTATAGCATCACGTAAACTAGCAATGAGATAATGAGTTAAAATGGTCCTATTTGGCCACGCTGGGGTTGGGAGCGCCTCTTTAGATCGTTTGTTGTATCTATAAGCGTACAATCAAGCCATCAGTATCGCTACGTTTTTGTATACCTCTACTGACATCATAAGAATTATCTGCTCAATTCTAATCGGATAGATAGCAATACTACTTCGAACTGAATTACCCCGTGACATTAACAACATGTAGCACCTACCTACAACGCCTACTTACAAAGTGTCTATAAATAGGCGCTTTTGTGCCATGTATGCAGTGAACCGTAGTTTACGACTTTGCAACTTCCAAAACTGCTGCAATCAAAATGTAACTCATCATAAATATGTCCTGTTATTACCATTGCACAATAAAACCGCACGTACTAAGAAATGTCTTTATTCCACAATAGACTGTTGCCTGAGGCAGGAACTAAAACGAAAACACTCAAATTCCGGAACATTACACAGCCACTACTGTCATTACGCCGGTTTTCTATAGAATAAAGAATTGAGTGTAAAATGTGTTTCATAGTTCGTATAAAGTCATACGCACTGGCCAGCCAACTATAGACATGGCGACCATGGGCGAGCTTCAACACTTCCGTTAGCGTCAAAGCGGCCGAATTTGATATCATAATTATCGAATGTGAGCTGACAATGAAATAAACGTGACCAGCATGTAAAGACCAGATAGTTTGAGATACAGCGCCAGCTACGACAGGTACAATCCTCACTCTGCTCTAAAAGGAGTCTGGTTCACGCTCTGTTGTCGTATTGGATGGACTACTGCAACAACCTGTTGTATGGTTGAGCGCGGACTGCTCAAGAAGCTACAGCGTGCAGAACGTTGCACCAAGGATCATTGCAGGGGCGCGGATGTTCGCCACATGACCTCTATATTATACTTCTAGATCTGCTCTGGTTGCCCGTTCGATCGCCTTCAGAGTGGAATCGCCTTCAGAGTGCACGCCAATCTGCTTCTTGATTTCTACTGTCTAATATTAATTTATCAAAGACTGCACGCCAGCATCTGTAGTTCTTCATTTCTTCTGTCAACTAACTGACTAATAATTATTTATCGACCACTGGCATAGTTAAGAGATCGCCAAAGTTACGACTGTTTAGTTAAGTGATGCTCTTGCGCTCAATTGCACTGTATTTTGGCTTTCGTTTTTTGTTTGTTTAATGGTTCTTTTAGTTTATGCTTTCCATAGGAACTCGGTGCATCCGGACCACGTGTCTCGAATTAGTTTCCCGTTGAATTCCGTGCACAGAAACTTTCTTGTATAACTTCATTAAGAAATTAAACACTTAACTATTCGTAATCGTAATCGCAAACTCCAAATGTCTAAAACGTCACTTCAAAGCTAAGTGCAGGGCACCAGCTTATTCACGAGCACTGCGTGGAGTCAGAGGCGTTGTCCAAAGGGTAGTCGAAGGAGATCCAAGTCCGATTGCCAAAGGGTCCAGATCAGGAGTGGGAAAGAGTAGCTGCTACGACGTGTGTCGCTTAGGCCGAGAATTGTAAGGCGCAGGATCGGATAAGTCAGGGCAGGAATTCTTAAAGAGGCGAGACTAGTTTTGAGTGGAAAGACCGATTGGTGATGGAGGAGCCTGAGGCAGATGATGGTGAGCGATTGGCAATGATGATGGAGGAACCGAAAAATTTGCGGAATTTAGAGGGAAGATTGTCTTTTATTCGTTTAATCCGATTAGACCAAGATGATGCCAGCGCATTTGAGGTGTACTTTGTTACAATAATTTGCGCTGTATGAATCACTATGTAATAATAACTTATCTGTAGTCTTTATTCACCCCTCAGGCTACCCGGCCTACCGTATGCTCTCGTTATTGCGCTCAGAACCAGACAGTGCTGGGTTCTGGGACTTTCTCAGTACTCGCAAAACGTAAACTCAAAATGTCTAACGCGCCATTTAAAAGCTAAGTGCCGGACACCTGTTCATTCATGATGCGTCGTGTCTGAGATTAAAGTGAAGTACTAAGTTCGGTTGTCAGATGAGTAATGACCAAGGACAGGGACGAGTGAGGTTAGAGGATGATCGGATATACAGTGGGGTGTGTGGATGGTGAAGAGTTCGCGATGGTAAACGTAAATGTTCGCTTTTTTCTATAGCAACCGTATAATGGCCTCGACCTTAATTTTCAATGAATTGATTGTTGATTTACCACCGCTCGCCCGTTTGAATGGACGCCAAGTCATTTAGAGTCCCAGTGCACGGTTCTAGCCCGAGATTTTATCTCTGAAATGCCAGCATCGAGAAGCAAACCGCGATCCGCAGGTACTTGAGTTAGGAATATTGCAGAGAGTTGTGGGTTAGGAGTAGTACTTTCAAGTGGATGCGATCAGGGCTTTTGAGCCAATGGAAAGATTTAGGATGGCAGTGGTACGGTGATGCTAGTGTGTCCTGGTGACAGCTCGGGCAATTGAATTTTGGATGAGTTGCAGACGCGCTTGGTTTAGGGTGACAAAAAATGAATTACAGCAATCAAGCGGACAATGTCTTGGTCCCTCGGCTCTGGAATTGGCCGCCAGTCTCTGCTCGCTCTGCTAGTTCTGTGATGTCGTTTAGGACTGAAATCCCATCTGTTAGCTTACCCCCTCCCCCACTGCGCCCTCCTACAAGGACCGTCTGACGGACTGAAGGGCCTTACGGATCCTAACTGCGTGGCACTCCAGGCGCTGTGTTATTTAAGTTATAAAACTGCCATTTTTATTAACTGAAAAGTTCTATTTCAGTTAACTGAAACTAAAACTAAAACTGAAAAGTTCTGAAAACTGAAACTAAAACTAAACTGAAAAGTACTAAAACTAAAACTAAACTTGAAAGTTGAAAACTGAATTAATTTTTGTGTGGCAAACACGCCGAGTGGCGGATATGTCTGCAACGGTTAGCCGCGAGTGCTTAAAACTGCAGCTCAATAGCATGAAAGCATGAATTTAATAAGATCTGTTGTTCTTGCTAATCAAACAAATGTCATTAATAAAAAATGACATTTAATTGCTTCTGCTGAATGTTTACAGAACTGAAAAGCGCTAAAACTTAAAACTAAAACTAAACTGGGTCAAAACAAAACTAAAACTGAAACTAAAACTGAAAAGTAAATTGAAACTTAAATAACACTGCTCCAGGCGCTGTCGAGAGGATTGCCATTTTTGTAAGCGATTTTGCTTTTTTTATAATCGATTGGTGTCTTATGCAATGGCATATTACATATTGGGGGAGGGCCGATGGCGCATTGGATAACACACTGGCATAGAGAGCGAGAGGTACCGAGATCGAGCCCGTAGGCGGACATGCTTTGTAGGCTGCTATTAGCGCCGTGTATTGCAGGCTGTCTGTTCTGTTAGTAGTTAAGATCTATGTCTTCTGTCATTTGTGTTCTTTTGAATTGTTTCAATTGCCTAACTGTACACTGTAACCGGTTGCGTTTGTCAACCAGATTGTTTCAATAAAGAATATTATTATTATTATTATTATTTTTAGCGGAGCTATAGATGTTTAGAATTGGATTGGGTTACATGTTTAGCCAGTATAATTGCTATGGACGATTGGCATAAGCGTAAAGAGGGTAGGAGGTGTTTCTGAATTATTCAAATATTGAATAGCTTTTCGTTTAGAGTTTACTTGTTCGCCATAATCCACGCTTTTCCTTCAACCTGCAAAGATCACATAATGCATTTATTACTCTTAAATGGTGAGACTACTAGGCAGACTACCAGTCCGCTAGGCAGACTATTAGGCTAATATGCAGACTACTAGGCTACTAGGGAGACTAGTAGTTCTACTAGTACTAGGCAACCATAGGCAGGCATTACTTAATGTCCTAAACTTACCGTTTAATCGTCTCAGTCTCATTATGGCTGGGGTCGCGTTGTTAAAAACGAATCTGAGCCACATTTCTACCTGCAGTTAGGAAGCATTTTTCTTCATGATCATAAATGTAATTGTAATAAAACTACATGGCGCCACTTCAAGAAAAAAAACTGATCAAAGTCGCTCTCTACGCTAGCCTCTATGATTTAAATGATATTAAAAACAGATTTTCGTCAGTTAGCAAAACAATGCACAAAGCTAGCCTTTGTGATGCTAAATGATAATTAAGAACAGAATTTCATTAGTGAGCAAAACAATGCCCAGAGGCCACGTACACACGTGGTGCCCAACCAACGGATTCCCATCAGCAATTGACAGATGGCATAATGTTCAGAGTGGCTCAAACATCTGAAGATTGATTTACAGCCAATCTATATCGTTTTTTGCTCACCCCTCATGCAGGCTCGCGAATACCGTATTCTCTCGCTATTGTGTTCTGAATGGGCTTTCACAGTAATCAATCAATCAATCAATCAATCAATATTCGTTTATTATAACTCTCGGTATTGTGCTCTGAATGGGCTTTCACGGTAATCAATCAATCAATTTTTTTTGATTTTCGTTTATTAAAGAGAAGCTGACAAGTGCGCAACTTATACATTGCAAATCGTTAATTCTAAATTTCTAAAGCACCATCTAAAAGTTATACAGTGGGTGCAGAACACCTGTTTGTTCATATACTGTGTCACGTCAAGGACGTAAATTCTACATCACCTATTCTGCTTTTCGCACACTCTGGATGCACAAGGAAATCACAATGGATGAAATTAATCAAAGATGGCGCTAGTAAAACGAAAAACAATGACTATTGTTCTGAGAATCATAAATAGCAACAAACAATGTAGAAGCATATCTATTAAAAATGTTGATATTCTGCATCGTGTTAGTTTATTGTTTGAGCACTAAAATCTAGAATTTCAGTTCTTGTAAACTAATTGACACAGCTTGCCCACCCATCCCCCATTTTGCCGTCTGCATGCCTCGTAGTCTGCATGGGCCAATCTGTGTATGTGTGTGTACCTATAGGTTTCCTTCTGTCTGTCTGCCTGTCTGTCTGCCTATGTGCGTGTCTGTCTGTCTGTTTAATGCTTTTCTGCAGTATCCTAATAATTCGTGTCCTCTGCATCTGTTTCATTTGTGAAAGTGCCATTTCTTTCTCGACTGCCTTTCCACAGAAAAATTTCTTTTGAGATTATGAAGAGTAAACAGGAAACAGGAAGACAGCTATTAGCACATTGCCTGCCTGACTGCCTGACTGACTGACTGACTGACTGACTGACTGACTGACTGACTGACTGACTGACTGACTGACTGACTGACTGACTGACTGACTGACTTGACTGACTGACTGACTGGCTGTGTGTCTGACTGCATGGTTGGCTGACTGACTGACTGAAAGGCACTTGCATTAAAAATGAAAGCGCTTTAACAGTTACAGCCAGCAGCAAAGCATCGTTTAACTGGTGTTGACCGTGGCGAGTGTTGCATTACAGTCTTCGTCTGCTTGTCGCAAAAACGATCTGTACGTCACAAACATCATCCAAGTTTCATGGAAATGACGACAACGACGACGACGAATATAGCGACACCTGTCGCCCGTCACCATGCTAACAGCAATAGAAGATTAGTCGAAAGACTCGGAATGACATCTGTAATATTTAAAAGTCTCAGGCGGCCATTATGATCTCGTAAATATCGAAGGCATTGTCAACAGCATCGTCACTGGTTTCATTATAATCGCGAAGTGACAGCGTGTCTTTAATAGCATTGGTGACAGATGATATTAATAATGTATGCAACAGCAGACATTCTTGGCAGGTGACAAACTGAATCTCTTTGTATACGCTTATAATAAATATAGATATGAACTGTATATGACATAGATGTAGAATCCCTCAGGGAAATTCGTCTGTGCGGTCGTGAAGATCTAAGTATAAAAGTAGGAGGAATTTAGCTGGGACACAGAACAGAATAATTAATTATTTGCTTGTTTGTGAGTTATTGCAAAGCAGACAACTGAATTCATGCAACATCGACTGACAGATTATCTGCATCTAACCTTCTACAAATCATCTAAGGCTCTGTAAAGCCATGGCTCAGTTCGGTCAAGTCATGAACGTCGTGTGAATAATTTAGATTCTTTTCGGCTTGTTCTTTACGTTTCCCCTTCGTCAATCGCCATCCAACCAGTTGGTAGGTGGTGAATAAATACAATCAGAGTGTGAGATCAAATGCTTAGCATGCTCGTGGTATTGGTTTTCGATATCATACAGCTCTTGCTATTGATTTCATTTCTTTCTGATTGATTACGAATGAGGCAATATTTCTAAATGACATTGTGAGGATATAGGTTCTCACTTACAAGTATATTAGAACTGTATAATCTGGGTTCCATGTAGGTTAGTTTTAATCTGCTGTCTGCTCTAGAAATTAAGGGCTAATGACAAGCAACTGTTGGGGTAAATGACTGGCTAAGGAGTTGGCACCAAGGAAGCCAGCCATTGGCCGGAGACAAATGAAGAGACGAGCCCGGCCAGTGCTTAGATCAAGAGTGAACCTAGAAGAATGTCTTTAGTAGTTGCTAAAGTGGTATTGGTATTTGGAGGGTAGATAGGGCCAAGATATAGAGAAACTGTCCACTTTGTTTGACCTGAAGTAAGGTAACCGACGTTTGAATTGGCAGGAAAGCCTCTTCTGCCAAGCAGGCTAAGGCTCTTTGTAGAACCTTGTGTCTGACATTTATTTGTTGTTGGAAATCTGGATATAGGATTGTACCTATGGCAATATACGATAGCATATTTTGGATTTGTAGTTCTTTCTTTTGAAATATACAGTGTTGCCTGAAGAAGCTGAACTCTTAGTGTTGCGGTGAACATTGGAAACTTCATTAAATGGCGAAGGTACCCTGTGGCGTAAAAGCTCCACGTGATCACCTTTATTTATCCCGTTTAGGCATTCAGTAGAGGCATGCACATCTTTTCAAAGGTGTTCATATTTGGTGCTACTCTAGAAAGCACATAGTTATTTAATATTTTGATGATGATGATGATGATGAATACAACAATTTCTACAGCGCCGTAACACGGCACATGCCGTTACAAGGGCGCTTTGACACGATAAAACACTCAGTCAGGATACGCCAACATGATAGAATCATGCTTGCAGTTGAACTACCATTGAAACTTCAAAGAAATTAAAAACAAAATTGAGAAATAAATTTGTGTTGCCTAAGACCTGTTTCTTGTCCTGTTTAAGTAATCTTGTAAAAACTAGATAGCCTAAATTAAACAACAGAGCTAAACATTTATTTGTAATGTAAAGAATTAGTTAAATGTTTTAAAAAAGTCGTTGCGACAAATTTGTCTGTTTTGCTTTCGCTAACCTAGATTTAAAAATCTCCCAGCCTCGTTCTTCGCTCAACTACTGTACCCGTTTGAATCAAATCTGCATGTCATCCTTGTGTGTTTTCACAACTTATACAGTCTGTGCACAATCTGTGTACAGCAGACAAGTAGGACAACAGCAGACGAAAAAACGGGTTCTTAATAGATAACAGCGCCGTATTATCCATCAGGCATAGTAGGCCTATGCGCAGTTAGGCACTGTGCATAGGGCCTACGAACCTTTCTGGGGCCTAGACAAGTCTGAAAATGAGATATTGAAAAAATTAGTTGAATTTTTGAATTTGATGCGAAAATGAAAAAAGTAAAGTTAAAAATCTAATTTAATCATTTTTGAAGTTGTACTGAAACAGTTTAACTTTAAGATATTAACTTAAAGTTATCAAAACTGGATGCGTTCGCGAATCCACAATAAACATGGCGTCAATAAATAATGTGAATGCGTTATTTGGCCAATGGGTTTAGCTCTAATGCAGAACTGGCAGTTGGGTCTACGAAAGTAAAAGTGCCTAGGGCCTACGACGACCTTAAAGCGACCCTGCAGTCAGATTACAAAGCATCTGTCTTTTTCGTCACTTTCTGCTCATTCCTCTTCCTCTAACCGTCGAACAGTGGAGACCAGTTTTTAAATTTCCCAAAGGCGAATTCTGCCAATTTCTGTTCCTTTCAACAGCAGAGGTTTTTGTTCACGCAATCACCTCGACGGTCACTCTTTCACAGAAGGTCAACACTGATTAGGAAGGAATCCTTTTCCATCGTCTTTCGGTTGGTCTTCTGACGCATTTCAGCGATTCCTTTTCAACACTGCGCCTCGCCATTCTTTTCCAGAGTTCTTTAATTCGTCCACCGGTTACCGCTGCTTCCTTCCCGATCTTCTGCATCTGGCCAGACTGCATCACACTGTTCGCTTTCTGTCAGTGCCAGTCCCAAGCCTGGCCAGGGCGACTAATGGTCTTTGTTACCACACAGCTATTCGTTAAAAGGAAACACAAACTGCACACGATTATCTGCTACTACACTTATATATAGGTTTCCGCGCACGTGCATGACGTCGACAGCTGCAAGAGATTTAATCCACAGGAAACCTCCGCACGCCCCTCAGGTGCACATAGGCTAAGCGTTTATCATAGGGGTCTATTGTCTATGCATTTAGATATGCGTAACTAAACTCACAGCTTTCTTTCCAGCTGTTCGTTCGATCATGTTTTTGGTGTTAATCAGAAATTTGTCTTAATTTGGGGTTAATCAGCGAGAAACAGACGATAACATGTTTCTAACAGGAGTCGAATTTAACCGTAAGGCAGCTATGCAAGGCGTCCATCTTACTACTCATTATGACAAACGTCATCTGGCAAATAGAAGGCTGAGTCAACCTTAAGGGGTAGTGGGAATTGATCCCGCTTCCTAGTTGATGTTTTGCTGTTCAAACCAGTTATGTTACCATTTATCTATCGGTTCTATCCAAAACAAATCAGCATCCGTTGTAACGTGTCTGTTTCAAACAAATGACTTTGAAGACTTCCCATCCTGCGACTTGAAGCTGCTATGCCATGATGGACTAGGTTGTCGTTGTGTATAGGCCTACTACAAATCACTGCGAATATTGTGCAGGTGTTGGCTTTCTGTGTGTCATCTGTGTTATATTGCTGTTTTAGTACAGTTCAATTCAATTCAAAACCTTTAATTCATCCCAAGTGTAATTACATGCTACAAGACACATCGATGAACAGGTATCACAGGACTATTTCAGAAATAATGGCAAACTTATAGTATCGGGGCTGAAAGATTATAGTGCTAAGTTTACTGGCGTCGTAAGTGTCGACAAGGGTCAGGGTTAGGGTTAGTGTCGTCATTAGAAAACCTGGTACGCTCTGACGTCCGCGCACCATGCCCAAGAAAGGGCCCACTGTTTCTTCGTTTATTTTGCCAAGATAAACAAATTGGTGTTAATCAGAAATTTGTCTTAATTTGGGGTTAATCAGTAGAAACAGACGATAACATGTTTTAACAGGAGTCGAATTTAACTGTAAGGCAGCTATGCAAGGCGTCCATCTACTACTCATTATGACAAACGTCATCTGGCAAATAGAAGGCTGAGTCAACCTTAAGGGGTAGTGGGAATTGATCCCGCTTCCTAGTTGATGTTTTGCTGTTCAAACCAGTTATGTTACCATTTATCTATCGGTTCTATCCAAAACAAATCAGCATCCGTTGTAACGTGTCTGTTTCAAACAAATGACTTTGAAGACTTCCCATCCTGCGACTTGAAGCTGCTATGCCATGATGGACTAGGTTGTCGTTGTGTATAGGCCTACTACAAATCACTGCGAATATTGTGCAGGTGTTGGCTTTCTGTGTGTCATCTGTGTTATATTGCTGTTTTAGTACAGTTCAATTCAATTCAAAACCTTTAATTCATCCCAAGTGTAATTACATGCTACAAGACACATCGATGAACAGGTATCACAGGACTATTTCAGAAGAAACAATGGCAAACTTATAGGGGCTGAAGGGTTATAGTGCTAAGTTTACTGGCGTCGTAAGTGTCGATTAGGATCAGGGTTAGGGTTTGTGTCGTCATTAGAAAATTTGGTACCGTCCGTCGTCCGCGCACCATGCCCAAAGATAGGCCTACTGTTTCGTTTCGTTTATTTTTGTAACCCAAGATAACACAACAATTTACACTGAGGTGGCTCAACATAGGGTAACACAGGAGACCCAGAAGGGGCCGGAGGTCCCGCTAACCAGGGCCACCTGAGAACAGTATGTAACATATGACATAATGTGGCCAGCAGTAAATAAAATAACGAACTTCAGAATAGCTTAACTATTAATTAACTAATAACTTAACTAATGACACAGATAGAACAAATGCACATCTAGGCCTACTGTAATTTTTACGCTGGAGTAACTAAAGTAATGATGTTTCGGGTAATTCGGTTCATTGTTTGAAGATCAATGCACGGGTGTTCTATGTGATCAAATTTCTTATGCACCGTGTATAATGTAGGCTCGTAGCTCACGTTTAAACAGATTAACGCTAGGTAGTGAGCGGATGGATAGAGGAATCTTATTCCAGTTTCTCGGTCCAGCACATTTTATCGAGGAGAGTCTAGTGTTGGTGCGGGCAAATGGTATATAGAGAGAATTTGGGTTTCTTGAGTAGTGTAGATGGATGTTATCATTAAGGAGGAAAACCCTTGATAAGCAGAGGGTAGTAAATTGTGGGTATAGCGATATATAAAGGTCCCTAATTGTACCTGCCTTATCTGATATTTAGGGGAGTGGTTAATATGTTATGGTTCAAACCCCCCTTTTGTATGAAAAAATTTTTTTTCATGCTTTTGCATGCAAAATCTAAAAAAACGGGACTTTTGAGACCATTTCTAATGTAAAACCCCGAAATCTTAAACCCCCTATATTTTTTCCTGGCTACGCCCCTGCCTGCCTTATCTGATCAATTCTTAATATGTTATGGTCGCGGAATGCAACTTTTGTATGAGCTCTATATGGGATTTTGGCAACGAATCTAACCGCCCGCTTCTGAAGGATGGTCAACTTAGAGAGGTTTGATTTATACGCTGAGGCCCACACTATATTGCAGTAGGTTAGATAGGGATATATAAGAGTATAATATAGAGTTGAGCGGAGCTGTAGTGGCAGTAATTTAGCTATGCGTGATAGAATTCCAAGATTTTTGCGATTTTTCTTGATATGTTGGATATATGTTCCCTCCAAGAGAGATGTTCGTCAACATAGACTCCCAGGAACTTAGATGATGAAACTTTGGTAATAGGGGTACCCATGATGCATAATTTTGGATAAACAGCAGGAGGCGATTTCTTATAGGATCTAAATAAAACATAATTTGTTTTATCTAAGTTGAGGGTTAATTTATTAGCTCGAAACCATTCTGCTACCTTTTCTAGTTCGGTGTTGGTGTGGCTAATTAGGGTGTCTATTGAGGAGTGGGAGTTAAACATATTTGTATCATCTGCAAATAGTATAAAGAATAAGTCAGGTGAGGTATTGGGTAGATCATTTATGTAGAGTATGAATAGTAAGGGGCCTAGGATAGATCCTTGTGGCACTCCATATTTAATTAGTTTAAGGGTAGACTGTACACCATTGCAACTAACTAGTTGTACTCTATTCTCAAGGTAGCTTTTGAACCAGTTAAGTTGGGTATTTCTAATTCCGTAGATGCTTAGCTTTTTTAGCAGGATATTGTGGTCTATAGTATCAAATGCTTTTGCTAAGTCTAAGAAAATTCCTATCGAGTATTCATTACTTTCTATTGCTGCAGAAATTTTATCTTGCATGCTAAGTAATGGCATAAAGGTTGAGTGTCCGGACTGGAATCCATGCTGTGACTGAAAGAGGATATTGGATTTAGAGATAAATTTATTGAGGCGCTCATGCATGGCTTTTTCAAAAAGCTTTGAAAAGAAGGGCAAAACTGAAATAGGTCTGTAATTGGTGACTTCGTCTTTTGTTCCTTTTTTAAATGGTTTAAATTGGTTTCATTGACAATATACATATAAGAATATACTGTAAAATCCTTCAGCCCCGATAGGCCTACTATGTTTGCCGAAACATTAATGTTCCGCTATTTTGGAACCCAGCGTACATATTTTGTTACAGGCAGTAACATCAATGTCATGACGTCAATCAGGTACGTCAAAACATTACATTAAGATACAACTCAGTGAACTGGTGCTATTGCAAAAACGGTGTTAGTTGCATTCTGAATCAATCAAAATGCCATTTAAGCTCTGATTTAAAAATTGACCCAAAGTAGACATGTCACATATGGGTAAGAAAAGTAGGTAACAAGTCCCAAGCAGATGGTCCACGTTGTAGAATGAAAAACTGTCTAAATTTCGTGCGCTTGATGCTATAGGATCGATTGTAGTTGTTTAATATGCATTCTGAGTTCTGAAGGAAATAATGATCAAACACTATTTGCAAGAAGCAAACATATATATATATATATATATATATATATAAAATATGGCCGAGTACCAACATTGAAGAGTATGCTACAGATAATACGAACGACACGCTTCTGTAAGGTGGTGAATCTAGTTAAACGAGAATGATTATTTGAAACTCAGGTGTTGCCTCCTGGTTTCATTGACAAGCTGTCGTCTCTCGCTACATATGTCGTGACTCTGGATTCCTATGCTTAGAGGCTGAATGAATCGTTCATTCCGTTTCTTATGAGTTACGCACGATAGACATATACGAGATGTTCGTTAAAAACAAAAAATATCCGGACATGTTCTGTTACAATTAAAATCACAATAGCCTATTTTATTACACGAGTACAAACGACTTGTTCTGAAGGCCCAAACACAGGATAAAATAATCTAAAATGCATATTTATGGATCTAGAAACCCTGGCCCTCGCCTGAGATTTACCTTGCAATGGGCTTGGCTCCACTAAGTCCAAACACAAACTTAGGCTAACTGTACTCTAAGCATAGTTGTCACTGAAATAATGCGCATGCTCTAGTGAGTTTGCACTGTAATAGTGTATTTATATTATATGCTGCAACTCTTAACGTGCGACACGAAAATCATGCCTATATATATATATATATATAAGCCTATATATCATATGAATTTATGTATATATCATGAATTTATGTCTATCTGCAGATTCTGCACTCTATAACTTTCCAGCCAGATCATCTAAAAGTTAATTAGTCTACTGTTTACTGTGAGAGGATCTTGTAATTGACCGCAACAGGCTTTAATTAATAAGGGCATATTTAGAAACAGGTCATTATGCCCTTCATTTGCGGTGGAATTGGTGTAAGCCTATGTATGCGTTAATAAATTATGGTCTAGTAACAGATACATATCGACTGGTCCAACTGGCGGTGAATAATCTCATTGCCAACTGAAAAATGAGTAGGGCCATATATAATATTATATATATAGTCAATATTATATATCGATAGTTGATGTAGACACGTATTTCTGTTGTGACTATGTGCAGACCTATATATATAGTCAGTACAGAAATACGTATGATTTGAGTAAGCGAAAATGTGATAACATTATCATGATTAATCAGATTTACATCGCGCTAATTATGAATTAACCTCAAAAGCACAAGTAGCTGGGATAGAAGTTTTTCATCGTTGCGAAACTAAACAAGAGAAAAAGGAAAAGTCCGTCAAAGCCGATGATTGTGAATTCCAAAGATGAGATGGCCTACCAGTGTACTGGGTCTAGGTCTCTAGGACATTCCCTTTGGACCCCCGGACTTCCCCCGACAATTTCCCCGGACATTTCCCCTTTATAATAGGGCAATTCCCCCGGACATTTCATCCGGACATTTCCCCCTCTTTGATACATCAGCTACCGAATATTAAGGAAAACTTTAATTTAAGGAAAATCATTCGTTCAGAAAGAGTACAGAGGCCAAGAAGTTATTTCTTTGTTTGAGATGACGACGACTCAGTTATTCAGAAGGGTATGCATACTTTTAATTAGCAAAGCGTCGTCACCGAATTAGTCTAATTGCCCGCTAACCCCACAGCTTTTCCTGCAGTGAATTTTAATCGGTCCGTTCACTTCTCTTCTGACGGCTACATTATCAACTTCCGTGCAACCTCCAATTCATTCATTCATTCATTCATTCATTCATTCATTCATTCATTCATTTCAGATATTTATATAGCGCCCCTTCAAGATTTCACTTCCCGACTTCAGTTTCACGCCGAAGCGCATGAGCAATTGCCGAAGGACTTGCCCAGGGTCCCTACGCGGCGGCTTGAGGTAGATTCGAACCTCCATATACCCCTTGAGGTGGATTCAACCCGCAACCCTCCGGCTGCAAGGCACCGAACATACCCCTACACCACCGCGCCCCAACAATAATTCAATACGCTCAATGTGCATTAAGCTTTCATATGGGTTTGCAAGTGCGACGAGATCCTATATTTAAATTTGCTATAGCCTGGCAAGTTGCAATATTGTAATTTGTAATCGTAATCGTAATCGAACATTTATATAGCGCCGCTCAAAAATCAGCAGCGCTATCGACCTGCGTCAGTGCCTGTATCAGGAAACAAGAAAGTCTTAAGACGTCTACCCTATGGAATTGGGGAGGGGCCGATAGAGGGTCACTTCTGAGTAGATTTCTTGGAAGAGGCGCTATATAAATCTCCAGAATGAATGAATAAAAGATAAATGGTAACATCACTGGCGTGAAGAGCAGAACACCAAGTAGGAAGCGGGATCGATTTCCGCTACCCTTTATGATTGACTCAGCCAGATGGCGTTGGTAAAATGAGTAGTAGAACAGATGTGTTAATGTGATCAGCATCATAGGGATATAATATTTAGATAAGGTTCAGGGCTATTTCACAGTTTCTGGATTAAATGAAGCGACGTGGAAGACGATGATTGGATCGGCTGAAAATCTCAACGTACTGTGAAATCGCCGTGTGCAAAGATGAAACGGTTTGGCGGTGTGCAAAGCGCTGTGTCGACGTGGCAGTTATGAAGATGGCTGCCATGAACTGTGGACATTATGCGTTGGACAGTCCAGAATCGATTATCTGATCGATCGAGTGAAGTGAAGTCTTACTGATAGAAAACGATTAATTTCGTCGTGAACTCGAGGAAGTTAAATAACCTCGGTTCGTCGAGGCGTGTACACGTAGTAGTAAAAATCGTCGAAGTCATAATTATCGAACAGGAACGTTGCGATAGCTGTAGTCGAAATGAAGACTCAACGGCGATTGCGATAGTTGTACGAGTTGATTGAGAACACTGTATGAAGCGATCCTAACAACTTTAGAGAGGCGAGCAATGTTTGCCATCTCACAAATGCTCTGTTCAAACTGACATTTAACATCATGAGACTAGCGCAGACATATTTTTTCTTTTTCTTTGTACAAAGTTGCGGTAGGCCTACGTAAACTTATATTTTCAAATATGTAGTATGTAAACCAGAATGCGGTTAGCAACTGGTGCAATAAGGACAACTAAATCACTGACTTACTTTACTTGTTGGACGTTGGTCAAACAGAATCACTGTTAAGAGAGATTTAATTCATCGCGGCACTTAAAAGTGAACTGTGAACTTGACAGAACTATGAATGCGACCACAGAAACAAATCTTCTCAAACGGGGGCTCACGATCGAGAACTGCTGAGGCGTCGGTGCATCAAGGACGAGTGCCTATCAACCCTCAACAAAGAATTATCAAAGCAAAAGGGAGTTAGAGTAGGCTATTATACCTTAGTTTTATTATAGAAAAGAAGACGCTGGTCTAGGTTGTCAAAACTAATTTCTTAAGATTAGCGATTCATGCGCTAAACTCCGATATAGCTGAACGCATCATGTCTGACGTTGAATAACTAACAATCCTTTCATTAAATTACTTTAAATCTAACGAATTGAACCCACGATCTATTAGGAACTAGAACTGCCAATTACTACATGTCATTAGCGTATGGGATAGTTTACAACTGACGGGGGCAAGATCCAGTCCTAAGCCGAAAGCCAAAAGGAACGTCACACATACAGACAAGTGTTCACATACATACATACATACATACATACATAGTACAGTACATACACACATACATAGAACATACATACATGCATATATATTATATATATTTATGCATACATGATTGTAGGCGTTGAACATTCTGACATGACAACTCAAAAACGTGTCCCTACGGTATTTAACTTGACACTTGTGGCGTTATCGCCTCTTCGCCGTCATTGCTTCGATGGGTTCATAAAAGGAGCTGGTCAAAAACGCAGAGACACACGCGTCGTGACTCCATGCAGAGACTCCTGCAGGACATCGTTACGAAGCGTGTGATCAGCGTTACGACGAACAACAGGAGAAGTTCAGTCTTTACGCCGTTGCTTAGCATGGAGGGAATCCTCGTCAGTTGCCATGGTTACGACTTAACGAGCAGCAGCGCTTAACCTGACTTACTCCCAGTGATTGGCGTCTCTTAGACGCACGACGGTCTATTCGGGGATCCTAAAACGCCGTCCTCTTTAAGCGATCGACGTGCTCTGGTTTAATTGGTAGGGCCATCGATTGAGCGAAGGCTCTCTTGCTCTGTGTTTTAATGCAGTTCAATCTGTTGGGGTTTAGCTGGATGAAATTGCAATGTACTCTTACGCAGACAAATCACACACACACACGCACACACACACACTCACCCACACACACATAAACACACACACACACACACGCTCACACACGCACATGCACAAACATTCACATGAAGCATAAGCATAAATGTAAATTCCTTGAAGGCAGCTCTTTGATCAAGCCCCCTTCAAACATAAAGTCGCTAGGTTTGTCATGCTTTAGGTCTAGGATCCTCTCAATAATTTCATGAATTTGCATTGGCCCAGCCACAAAAAACGAGGCGCTGGCATCATTGCAACAAATTGATTTGATTAACTAAGTTACATAGCCAAGCCGTTAAATCGGCCTTTTGATTAAAAGCCTATTAATAGGGCTTGATAATAGCTCCGGAAGTTATAGGACGTTCGGACAATCTGTTCATTTGGGAAACTGCACCAACGTCATTTGAAATCTTTCAAGCAAGTAGGCTAAGGCTCCTCTCAATAATTTGATTAATTTACATTGGTCCGGACACAAAAAACGAGGCGCTGTCATCATTGCAAAAAAGCGATGTGATTAACTAAGTTGCATGATCAGCCAAGCAGTTAAATCGGCCTTTTGATATAAAAGCCTATTAATAGGGCTTGAAGTCATTGGAAGTTAAGACATTTTGTTCATCTGGGAAACTGCATCAACATTATTTTAAATCTTTTAAGCAAGTAGTAGCCTTTTGATCTGACAAGCGTAAATACATTGTGTAGATCGATTACATACACATCTAAGGTAGGTTATAGCGTAATATTCGTAATCGCAATCTCGAAATGTCTACAGTGCTCAAAGAAGCGAAGTTGCGAGAACCACCTTATTCACAGGCGCTTAATCAAAACAGAGTCGATAGGCAGATGGTCAAGATAGACACGCACGTCTAATAAGCTTATTAGTATTAAGCATACACACCGATTCACAAAATTAATTCTGAACAACCTAGATTTAACAATAGATAACATGAAAAGTTGTCCTGTCTTTCAACGACAATAGGCCCTACTTGTCCACACGAAGAGATCGTGAAAAGTGCGGCCGGGTATAGGCGAGTTCTGGAACAGCTTCCTTCTTAAGTTTAATTCTTTCCACATAATGACCTACTGCGATCATTTTAAAGCTGTATTTATTCGCGCATCACCACAAGAGGTAAGAAAACCAGCATAAGCAGGTAGTGCTTGCATAAATCTTGAGGTAACGATTTCTTGAAAATGACATCCAACTTCAAAAATAATACGTATTATAGGCGTTGCTTTTTTTAGCTGGTTTAGAAGAAAGTATGGCTGGTTAATCAGGCTGAGAGAATAATATGCTAGATATAGTGAAATGCGGGATAAACTACGATAACATGAGTTAAATATTAATTGAAATCTGCTAGTTTGCTTGTCTGAATTATATTAGTTTGTTTGAACTTGTTCGAAACAGATAAGTAAGATCGGACTGTGATTAATAGTGGCATAACTAATTTGATTACGCCTTTCATCAAACGAGACTGAGAGATGGAGTCGCTCTGGACGGACGGATGATAAAAGGAGAGGAAGAGAGGGAGCCAGAATGACGGACAAGGGACCGCTGATTGGAGAGTGGATGGAGCAGAGACGGCTAATTAATGGATGGAGATGAACGATGAGATGGAAAGGAAGGAGGGAAGAAGTTACAAGCAGAGGAAATTTTATAGATCGAAATCCGTTAAGCAATAGACAACTACATGTAGCTCTGTATAATTTAGCATTTTGACAGGTAGAATAGAGTCAATAGACCAGCTGATTAAGTTTCCTGGAGGGCGTGAGCCAAGATGGGATGCTGCAGGCTGGTTGCTGACCCTAACAAGATTGCTTCTGGATGTCAATCTGTTTGTCCGTATTCCTAATACACTTGGGTGTAGGACATAATCCCCTGGACATAATTCCCCGAACGGGATATGGAGAATTCGCCCCACCCGAAGATTCGACCCGGAAGATTCGCCCCACATTTCGCCCCCGACAGTTTCGACCCCGGAAACTTCGTCCCTCTGAACTATAGAAACATGAAGTCAGCACCACGCATTTGTTGAATTGTAATAGAAGTTTAGTGTGAAGTTTATTGTCTAGAATGCAAAGTTATTGCAATTGCCTATAATTATTCACAACTCCTGGCTATAAATGTATCACTGACACTAGGTATCGATATGATTAATCAGAAAGAATTATGACGTACAAACCTTTGCGGCGACTTGACGGTATTTCTTGAATGAAGTTCTCCCATCAAATAATTCTCTTTACAACAGTCAAATATGGAACGGATAAGTCTTATAGAAAGAAATTTAGAACTTCTGCTGTATTTGCGGTTTTACTTTTTCTATTTATATAGCGCTCTTTGTTAATTTTATCTTTTCTTAAAGTGAGATGTGGGGGCGAAACATCAGGGGGCGAATTATGTGGAGCGAATCTTCCGGGACGAAAATCCATAAAACACTCTGACATAGAATGGTCCTTGCACGAGAACCTTAAATGGCGTAGCGTCCATTCAAACGGGCGAGCGGTGGTGAAGGATCTCACCCGATCAATTCATTAAAAATGAGGGTCGAGGTTATTATGCGGTCGCTCTAGAAACACGTGAACTTTAATTTCCGTCTTCCTTTTTCAATGGCCCTGCTATGTCTTTCCTTCTCTGCTTACTTCTGACATAGTTGTAGAAACTCTTGCTATCCTCCTTCACATTCCTCGATAACTTCTGCTCAAAGATTTTCATTGCTTGCTTATTTGCATTATTGCAGGTATTTCTTTTATTCACATACTTATTTCTTAAATTCTCAAGTCTGGCAACACTCTCATGATCCAAATCTAGTCCTTTCTTTGTCTCCTACTTCGGCTTCTGAAAATTCTTCCATGCTTTGTTCTTTCCATTCTCTTTCTTTGAACCTCACGTGTTATCCAAAAGGCCTCCTCTTGTTGGTTCTTCTATGCTTTGGTATGTTTTCTTCAATAACCTCCCTCGTTAGTTCCTTAAACTTCTTCCAAGTATCATTCACTCCCATGCCCCTAATTTAACTTACCAAATCCTTTCCCCTCAAACTTTCGCTCATTAACTCATATTAATCTGCTTTAAAGCAGTTGAAAAGACAAGGCTTAAGCGGGTCAATCCGGGGTCATCAAGCAGCTACAAGAGAGATGGAAGAAAATCCATCGAGGACACGCTGCGCGGACTTGGGCGCAGCACTCGCTTCTAGACAAATTTTGGACGACTAGGCGTATTCTGTTCACTTGGGAATACTGTATATTCAACATACGGAAACTACAAATTTAGCCTATGATTATGCTTCGATATTCATTAAGTGATTGTTCTTTAGGCCGTAGACTCGGCGTAGAGGGATTATGTCCTAGCATGGGGGATTTTGTCTGGGTATTATGTCCGAGGGATTATGTCCGGGGTGTTGTCTGGGGAATTATGTCCGGAGGGAATTTTGTCGGTCTACCATTACACTTACTTTCAGCTTGAAATATTTGTGGCCTGCAGTATGCCAGCTTATAAATGGAATTGTCTCTGTCAAAATTTCGATTACCTCAGTTAATTTAATTATTCAGCAGATAGGCCCCCTATTCGCGATTTTACGAATTTTATTATCAGCAGTTTCAGATGGATAATATTCAGTATTTTCTTTTACTGGATTATCTTCATTGCTCTATATCACAGGTGCTTAATACTGTGTGCCAAAGCGAAATGGCTCATAAATGACCGTTTTCACTGTAGCCGTGAACTTCGAGATTGCCTATGTATTGGAAAGAATAGAGAAATATAACATTTCTTTTCTACCGAATTTGCAATCTTCAAATATGTGAAAATGGGAGGCATTTATTTCTCATAACTATTCGAAACTGCCTACTTCATATCCAGCCAAATGACTTTATACAGCAGTGATAAGATACAAATGTTGCCAGACAAAAGAGGAATGACCCAGGCTCTAAAAGAAGCATAGAAAGCAGGTAAACTATAGAACGCGGTTTCTGAAAGATGTCGCAGTTTTTTCTGTTTGTCCAATAAACCCACATATTTCTTCGATACCCCAATAGTTCCTAAAGCCGAGGTAGGCTACCTAAGATTAGCCTACTGACAACCTCACTGTTAAAGCTGACTTCACCGTAATTGTTACAGTAGAATTCAAAGTTTGTTCTATCATTACGACATTTTTATCTGGTCGAGAGTTTTATTCATTGCTTGTCACTGTTGGTTAATATAAAGGCTCGTGTCAAGTCATGGATTAAAAGTTCGAATTCTAGAGCCATTGAAAAGGAATACACATCATTTTGGAAAGTGTTCGAGACAGATTTGCTCATGGTAGCAGAGAACAGGACAACTAGTTTTGTGAATGGACAACTAAAGTTGCTTACAATAAATAAATTTAGTCATTGCATTGCAATCTTGTATTTATTATCACAAACTTACAGAGCGCCTCTTCAAGATCTGGAGAGACTCACCAGAGGCGCTCCCGATCTAACGATGGAAACCAGTGTAAAAGAAATGGTTTGCAAGCGCTTGCACAACGGAGGTAAAGATGCTAGGCAACATAATATTATTCCAGAAAGTTTTACCAACTTCAGCGAAGCTTCTGAGCTGCTCTGTGGCTATTCTGGCTGGGAACTAACCAGCAAAGCGAGGAAATAAGTCTTATACGGCCAGAAATCGATGACACCGGGACAAAAAAACTCCCTAATATACCGATTTTCGCCACATCTGGACGGAGATTGTAATGAGTGAGGTTCTGGATGGCTATGACGGTGAAATTCAAATTGGACGAAGAAGAATTACAAATCTGCGCTATGCCAATGACGTTGTGCTGTTGACAGCTCAGTTGCCGATCTGCAGAAGATGATGAATCGTTTGGACAGAGCAGGCAGAAAACAGGGACTAATGATTAATGTGGACAAAAAACTAAGACTATTGATTAGAGTAATAACAAACCATCATGTAGAAAACGCGTAGAACTCCGTCAAGCATATACCGTAAACAAATGAAGAAAATTAATCTGGATTGAGTCGAAAGTTAGAAGCAGTTTATCATATTACGGCATCTGGTGCAATAAGGTCCTTGTATGGCAATAAATTGTATCATATATGACATCAGGATACAAAGTAACCGGTTGGAGCAGATTGACACATTCCCATATCTTAGCTCACTTATAATCGTGGACAGTGAATGTAGTAAAGATATCCGTTCAAGATTAGCGAAGGAAAAATGTTTCGGAGCAGCACTGAAAAAGGCAACGTTATAAGAAGAATGAGAAAGCTAGAATAAATGCATTTTAAATGAATGACAGTGGCGGATCCTTACGGCGGTATCAAGGATTACAAGGAAGACAAACGAGCAGTGTCAGAGACAGTTAGAGTAGAAAGGAGTCATCTGAAGCAGAGGAAGCTTTTATATTACGGTCGTATGCTGTGGACGAGTGAACGTTGTCTAGAGAAGGAGATTATCCAAGGCACAGTTCCTGGATCAAGAGCTCAAGAAAAACGTAAAATAACATGGATTGCTAACATAAGGTTGTGGACTGGATGATCATCTGCCCGGTTATTGAAAGAGACGAGAAACAGAAGCGGATGGAACAAATCTATTCGTGGTTCGGCCAATCGAGAACGGTTGAAGATAAGACAAGAGAATCAGGATCGTAAAATCAATATGCAATTGTGCATCGGCAACCAGCGCAATTCCTCCAGCATGAACCTGGATATAATTATGCCCAAACTTAGGTGTACCTCCAATCAGACGATCCGCAGCCTTTAAAGTAGACTGCAGTTGGTTAATGCAGGAAAGAGTTAGCCCTACATGTATACATGATAGCATTGCCATAATCAACCCTTGTGCATGTGAGTGCATGCAATGAGGTCGTGGCTGCTTAAGATGTGAGCGAACGGCGTATCGTGTGAATCTGTAGCGGGTCGTGAAAGCACGTTTGATATGCTTTCACACATGATCTGAAAATGGCAATTCCTCGTTCAAGATCACACACAAATCACGCAAAAAAGAAGTTCTAGAGAAACGCTGTTGCAAATTAGGCAGATCGATTTCACAGATCTGCCAACCGATACGAAGCCAGATTAACTGGGTTTTGCCGAGGGTTCGACCGGAGGCTATTGGCAGACATCCAAGCACAGAGCGCCTCCACCGATAAACGAATCATTTTCTCTACTAAGGACATATCTGCTGAGCCATGGACGTGGACCTAGGCATCGTCTGCATACTGATGAGCTGTAACTCCCAAAGAAGAAAAGAACTATCATATAGTCATATATTCGCATGTTTATAATGAGGTGGTATGGGATATATATGCATATGCATACATTCTACATATATATATGTAATCGTCTATGCTTGCTATAATTATGTTGTATATGGTAGCCTATATTGCCCTAGTCCAGCTGCCTGTGCAGAGTGCACTTCTGCAAGAGCAAAACATGATTTGTCTGCCTTCTAGAACAATTCGAAAGAAAATTATTCCTCGTTTGAGTTGTGGGACTGCAGGGCTGGAGAATAAGATGAGAATCTCAAAGCTATATTATCAGTATGAAAGGAGAAGCCTTCTCATGATCGATCAAATAATATACATTTCAAAGAAATGCAATGACTGACACCTGAAGGATCAGTAGCTTCAAGACTGCTCTCTGCTTTATGGTCAAATCGCTATCTGATACATACAAACAACCATAGTTTCCATTTATCTCCAATTCTCCATAGCCTAAATTATTATTGGTATGCCTTATGATACCGGTCTTTTCATCATTACTAGCAATTAAATGATTGTATAAGTATATATAAGTACAGTATATAAGTATGCTTATGATGCTGGTCTTTTTGTCAATACTAGCAATTAAACGATTGTATTTATATTATGTGTGTGCTGAGTGTGTTATCGTAGCTAGAGGACTTAAATCTATGCAGATAAACTGACAAGAAACACAGATAAATGCGAACAAAGGAGATGGCTAGACGTGTGCTTTATATACCTACGTGCAGTTATTCCCTATGCAAGCAGCTTAAGAAGGCACATCTCTTGTCTCTTTGTCGCGATTCAACGAACTCAGATCCAGCGAAGCGTAAAGAGATTGCCAATGGCACAGCACGTCTAGTTTCTCCTGTCAATAAACTAAATAACATGAGCAAGGATCTGAACTGCGCTGTATAAATCAAGGTAGACACGGCTTTGTGCATTCTATATACAATTAGGTTCTATAGTTGAACAATACAAATGGTACTGAAGATAAGTAAAGGAAAGGAAACTGTAGTCAGAATACACATTGGAGGAAAACATATAGAACAGGTCGAAGAATTCTGCTACCTAGGGAGTAAGATCACGACAGATGCCAAATGCTACAGAGAAATTAAAAGAAGAGTAGCAATAGGAAAGGAGGCATTCTCAAACACTGAGAGGAAAACTAAACAGGAGTCTGAAGATAAGAATGAGAAAGACACTGGTATGGATTGTGGTGCTGTATGGATCAGAGACATGGACAATGAGAAAAGCGGATAGGGGCCTATATAAACTGGAAGCTTCGAAATGTGGACATGGAAAAGAATGGAAAAAATCAGCTGGACATTTAATAATGTGTAACAAATAGGGAATGCAAACCCGAGGCCTTTTTTCAAAACCCGGGTTTCGGGTTTGACGGCCGTAAAAACCCGGGTTACCCGGGTAACCCGGGTTTGGACGGGTTTACAAATTTTACATGAAAAATATTATTACTACACTATTTCTTGCGATACGAACAACGTCGTCGTATGCAGGTACAAATCCAAAGTTCTCCAAGAGTCAAGAATTTGCATAAAAAGAAAACTTTGGGAAAATCGTGATAGAAGTGGTTTCATATAAGCAGTGTTTTTTCTAGAAAAAAGGTTCTGGAACTGAACAATTCAGAACAATTATGGAAGACATTGCAAGGGTTCCGAAGCCTGAGCCTCTTATTTTATAAAATCCTTAATATCAATAAACACTGAAAACGCTGGAATTAAATTAAAGTAAGTAAATAATTTTTTATTAAAAATTTAAGTGAATTAAATTATTTTTTAACAGCTTGAAAAAGTTCACGGAACGCCGTTCCAGAGCGTTCTGTCTGAAAGAAACATTGCATAGGCCTATAAGAAGAATTGTCAAATGACACCTTAAAATAATCTACATCGCAGCTTCAAGTCCTGCCAGTGCCAGCCCATTTTTTCAGAAGATAATTAGTCATCATTACTCTGCAACCCAATTTGGCAGAACCATAACTTGTATACTGAAGTAGATGCTGCATGAGAGCCATCGCTGCCTGCGATTGTGCTTGGACAAGCCAGATATGATAGAAGGCCTACCACCTTTGGCTTCGTCAGAACGACAAGGGTCACCAACGTCATTGTGTTCGAGCAGGTTTATCTTATGCGTTGACTGGAGATGAATTATAGCCTATGCATGCTTCTTGTTGCACCGCCGGAATTTTCAGCTGCGATTTACATAACTGACATTAAGACGTCTGGCCCACAGAATCGCGAACGAAATGTTCCCAAACACCACTCTTAACATTTGCTGATTTAGATATTGTTTGGATTTGTGTCTTAAGTCACTAAATTTAAATAAAAACTGTTTACCGCTATTATTTACGAATTCGATGCTACGACGCGGATAAGTCAATAAACTCAGCATTAGTCACTGGTGTGTGAATGTGAAGCCACACTCATATGAAGTCACCAATAAAGATATGCAATGAGCCGATAAATAAGTAGTTAGAAGCAGTATTACGTAACCCGTTATCAACCAATGTTATCGTTATATTTCCATTAATCGGCATTTGTGAGTTTCACAGCGTGAACGACGGTGAAAGTGACGATTTTTGAAACCCGTCGAACCCGAGTTTCAGTCGCGTTCAAACCAGGGTTTCGGGTTTGGAAAAAAGTCGGGTAACCCGGTAACCCGGGTACCATAAACCCGGGTTTGCATTCCCTAGTAACAAATGAAGAAGTGATGGGAAGAATTGGAGAAGAAAGAGCCCTGATACGCACAATTAGAGAGAGACACAAGGAAATGGATCGGACACACGCTGAGAGGAGACTCACTAAGTAAGAACTGTCATTGAAAGAAAAATGGAGGAGGACAAGAGGAAGACCAAGACAGATGATGCTGGATTGGATGATGACAAACGGTTACAGGAAGCTGAAAGAAGATGCCCAACAACGAGAGGAGTGGCCACGTCCGACATTTGAACCTGCCTAAGAGGCAGAGAACCAGAAGAAGAAGTTGCTCAAATGCATATATAAAGACAAATATAATATCCATGCATACACACTGTAGGCTTATCCATGTATATTATAATGCCTATCATTATGCTATATAATCGTTCTAAAGTATAGTCCTGAGTGTGTCATTTAAATTTGTGTTTGTTCTCGTGTCAATTGTTTGTGTGTAAGAAATAAGTTTAACAGGGTCTACATTACTTTAAACAATGTACAGCAGGGGTGGGCAACTGGCGGCCCGCGGGCCGGATCCGGCCCCCAGGTACCTTTGAACCGGCCCTTGGCATGTCTTTTATATTAGCACTGTACCTGGCGCTTTGGGGACCTTTTATCCGGCTCTAGTTTGGGAACCTTTAACGCGGCCCTACACAAGTGAATTTCTGTACATAGACCAAAATTAAAACATCTGTTTCTTATTTATTAAAAATCCGGCCTCTACTCTATTATAGTCAACTAGGTTATTACTCAGTCATCAATGTAATCTACTCTCTGCATGAAACAAGACCACAAGTGGGTAGCTTCGCTACTTTAGAAACCATCTATTAGAACTTTTCAAACGAAGTTGCTACTCTGGAGAAATCAAATATCAATAGGCAATACTGTGCATTTTCCATGTTTACTGATTCTGCAAATAATCAAGAAGTGCACAGAACAAATAACTATTGAAAGTAGAGTTCCAGTCCCGGTTTGGTGATTTACTGCTCAAGAATGATGAACTAGACTTCAAATGGTTTGGATCTCCCTTTTCCATTGATTGCAATTCAGCACCAAACTCTCTGCAAATGGAATTGATTGAACTCCAATGCAACTGTGAGGAGTTGGAAAGGAAATTTTGTGAAGTACCTCTGATTCAGTCTACAATGCTGTACATTTCTCAGGATTCTAACCCTTCACTTAAATTTTCATAGCCTGAAACTGGTTGCTCTGTTTCCATGCATGGTGCACCTATAATTTATTTGTGAACAGTTCTTCTCAAAGATGAAACTAACAAAGTGTAAAAACAGAAGCACATTAACAGATGACAACCTCTCCAATAAACTTCGAATAGCCACTTCGAACATTAAAGCAAACATTGTGGATTTGTGTAGTGAGAAGTGCCAGATCTCACATTAAATATAGCACACCAAGCAAATAGATACTTTGTACAGACAAACAGCTTTATGTATTTTTAAAACCGAATAAAGCATTTTGTTTTTTTATTTTTAGTGTAAGACTTGTGTAGGCCTATTAGAATAATTAGATTTTCGTCATAAAAATATCTTCATTTGGTTTAACGGTTATTCTGTAATATTTAGTTTGAATAAAATTAATAGCGTGGATTTTCTAGGACAAATTAATCTGCAAAAATTAGCTAGCGATTGGCATACGGCCCCTGAGCTGCCCTTAAAACCTTAGGGCGGCCCTCTGTTAAAAGAAGTTGCCCATGCCTGATGTACAGCATGATGATTCTGTAGCACATCTGAAATGATAACCCAGACAATGAATGGCCAGACCCGTCTAGACTATTATCAGCCTGTCCCTGCATATGATGCTAAATCATGCGGATGTCTATATGGCTAAACTAATGTATATGGCTAAACTGATGTCTATGGCTAAACTGATGTATATGGCTAAACTGATGTCTATGGCTAAACTGATGTCTCTGTCTATGGCTAAACTGATGTCTATGGCTAAAACTGATGTCTATTGCTAAACTGATGTCTATGGCTAAACTGATGTCTATGGCTAAACTGATGTATATGGCTAAACTGATGTCTATGGCTAAACTGATGTCTATGGCTAAACTGATGTCTATGGCTAAACTGATGTCTATGGCTAAACTGATGTCTATTGCTAAACTGATGTCTATGGCTAAACTGATGTCTATGGCTAAACTGATGTCTATGGCTAAACTGATGTCTATGGCTAAACTGATGTCTATGGCTAAACTGATGTCTATGGCTAAACTGATGTCTATGGCTAAACTGATGTCTATGGCTAAACTGATGTCTATGGCTAAACTGATGTCTATGGCTAAACTGACGGTCAAGCGGACAACATCGTTAGAGCCGGAAAGAATAAATCTGAATAAAAGACTCAAAATCGATCACTATAGAAGCCGTCGACCAAAGCGATTCGCGGATGTCTAATTTGTTTTGCAAAGGTCGTTATGAATGCTTTGTTGCACATACTTTACTAATTATACGATGAACCAAAATTACGCCTCGTTAGTTGCGCAAATTCCGCATTTTACTATAATTTACAGCGCTCGATAGTGTAGTGGTTATAGCGTGCTAGACTGTTAGTCTACAGGTCGGGGTTCAAATCCCCACCTGAGCAGACGATTGGTTCGAGATCTCTGCTCCATCTGTACCCATAGCCAACTCAGTTATATTGAGTGCACTGACCGTACAGTGTCAGTGGGAAGATGAGACGGCGAGGGAGAGGACTAGTCACCTGCCCTCATATGCCAAGGGTAAGAAAATGAAGTCGCTAACACGTCATGCCCATGACTGCCCCAGGGTTAGCTGAAGGGACTGTTCTTCTTACAGAAAATCGGGAGAATCGCTTCTTGCGGAGGTGCTCAGAGGAAGATGAAGGCGAAGCAAAAGTTCAGTCTGGGTCAGTCTCGTCTCCTAATCAAACTCCAAGTTGTAGCTGCAGTTGTAAATTTATATAGCACCACTTCAGAAAGACTCGTCAGAGGCGCTCCCGACCTAACACAATGAAACCACGATCGAACATTCGTTCTTCACATCCTCT
The DNA here is from genome assembly GCA_020284085.1 of Aporrectodea caliginosa. Classification (NCBI taxonomy): domain Eukaryota; kingdom Metazoa; phylum Annelida; class Clitellata; order Crassiclitellata; family Lumbricidae; genus Aporrectodea; species Aporrectodea caliginosa. Next base: position 485,665 of record JACEVL010000032.1, on the reverse strand, counting down.
GAAAAGGCCAGTTCCTGGTCCAAGGTCACGCCCAGGTCACGAACAGGTCGGTGTTAGAGATGAAGCAAGACGAAGATGAAAGAGGAATCTAGAAGCATTTCTAAAAGAGTATTACATTAACGTCTGATTAAACGAATATAAATACCCAGCGGGAAATTTTCTTGAGCTACCAGTCCTATAGTGCGAGTCGGAAAGATCCAGGACCGCATTAATTTAATTACTTATAGTTGTTTTATATAAATAAATACGAAGTCACATTTAATTTAATTACTTATAGTTATTTACCTGACACTAATCATTGCGTGTACAGATAGTAATGTAACGTTAATTGTGTAATGCGTATGGTCATTAACTGTCTTTACGCGGTTAATACTCACTAGTAAGCATGTTAAAAAAATATGGGCCTGTGGTTGTCAGAGGGGCCTTTGGAAGGTAATCACAATATCACAGCACCCGGGCCCGCCCTAACCTTAATGCGGCCCTGAAAAGGTGTCTTTATTTGTAAGAGGTCAGCAGGAAATGACAACAGTACGAAGATGCGTAGGGGAGTGCCAGAGGGATTTAGGTGAATGGTAACGCTCTGTCACGAAGAGCAGAAGATCAGCACGGACGCGGGATCGCTTCCCGCTACCCTCCCAAAGGTCGGCTCAGCCTATCCTTCGCGAGATGGCGTTGGTAAAATGAGTAGTAGGACGTGATGGGCGCCTCGCATGGCTGCCAAGCAGTTAAATAATTCTAATAATATATTTTCGTTTATTCAACAATCCGGTTGACAAACCGCAACCGGTTACAGTGTACAATTATGCAATTCACAATCTTAACTACTAACAGAACAGACAGCGTGCAAACACAAAGCATATCCGCCCAACGGGGGCTCGAACTCGGTACCTCTCGTTCTCTTTGCCAGATGTTATCCAATGCGCCACACCCCCTCCCCGTAATTATTACTCCTGTAATAACTTGTGATCATCCGTTCATACCATGAATTGTAATCATACTGCGGTGTGTCAGTTTGAAATAAGAAACGAAGATTAAAAAACAGAAGTTTGTCCCGGGCTGATTGTGACTGCGATTTGACTAATTATATTTATATCTTTCAGTAAGATATTCTACCGTCAGTAAACTGGTTCAAGATCAGAACAGATATAGAACTGTCTGACGGATCATAAGTAAACCTATAGTGTTTTGGTTTTGAAGGATGATTATAAGGGTCACATGGAAGCCAAACTTCTATGACAATGCACTGCATAAAATTAAAACTATAGGGGTTATCTTACCGTCAAGAAGGCAGTCTTCTGGAAACAGAGGAGTCTTTCAGCAGCGCAGAGGAGAGCTAAGTGGTTTACGTCACCCACTCTCGCAAAGGCCTCTACTGACGCAAGAGATTCGATGCGAATGTTGTCTAGTGGTCAGCCTGCCAGCTCCGTTCATCGCATCTCTCGACTGTTGCCGAGAAGAGTTGCCTGCTGTTCGTTCAGACAGGATGCGCAGTCGACGTAATGGCTTTCATCGTCATCTGGGTGGTTACAGCGGATGAAATCGCCAAATTGTTCCATCTGCGCTGCGGCGCAACTGTCATCACTCGCCAGGGTCCATTCTTTTCTCTCTCCGACACCAGATGTCGTCGTCGCTCTGTCCATCGCTTTCTGGCGATGCCAGGCGACGCAACAGACAACTCTGCGCTAAATACGCCTGGCAGACGCGCAATGCGAAATGCCGCGATGGCAAAACAGCATCGGGTGGAGGCAGGGACTATGGTCAGTCAATAGGTAGAGTATAGTAAGGTATGTAATATATGGTAAGATGCAAGTGAGGCAACATACAGATAAGGCAGCATACATGTGAGGCAGCACACAGGTGAGACAACATACAGGAAGGACAACATACAGGAAAGGCAACATACAGGTAGGTCAACATGCAGGTAGGTCAACATACAGGTAGGTCAACATACAGGTAGGTCAACATGCAGGTAGGTCAACATACAGGTAGGTCAACATACAGGTAGGTCAACATACAGGTAGGTCAACATGCAGGTAGGTCAACATGCAGGTAGGTCAACATACAGGTAGGTCAACATATAGGTAGGTCAACATACAGGTAGGTCAACATACAGGTAGGTCAACATATAGGTAGATCAACATACAGGTAGGTCAACATACAGGTAGGTCAACATACAAGTAGGTCAACATGCAGGTAGGTCAACATATAGGTAGGTCAACATACAGGTAGGTCAACATACAGGTAGGCCAACATACAGGTAGGTCAACATCAATGTTCCCCTAAGGTAATTAAAAACTGCCGCGCAGCAGTTTCAAAATTCCGCACACAAGTTTTGGTAGGAAATACATATTATAAGCTAAAGTTTTGTTTAACCGGCCATTGAATTAATAACCTACTTAAGTCGTACATCTTCTTTAATAAAAAAAAGACATTATTACAAACGTGTATTTAGTCAGTACTGTAGTCTAATACAATTGATAGTCACAGATGATTTATGAAAATGTGTCGCACAGTTTTATTGCTCACGCGGAAATGAGTCTGCTCAAACAATGGCCAGTTCCGCGCACACAGAAAAAATATTAGAGGGAACGCTGGATTCAACATACAGGTGAGGTTATATACAGCTAAGGCAACAGGCAGGTATGGCAGCATACAGGCGAGGCAACATGCAGGTAGGTCTACATACAGGTGTTGCTGTTCAACGTAAATACCTGGCAAGGCTATTGATGCTGTTATCGTTGTCTTAGATTATTTAGATAAATCATGTTCCAGAGGCTTTGAGAGGTTTTTAAAGTCGATCTATAACTATTCAGATGCGTGTATGTACACGCAAAGTAAGATAAGGTGCGGAAATGAAAGCAGAGTAAGGTTACAACGGAGGTTAAGCAAAGAAAGTTAAAGCGAGCAATATTATAGGATAGGTCACGATATCTCAAAATTTATATTCGAATCTACTTGCCTTTGTGAAGTTCTCACGCAAATTCAGCTATCTGAGAATGGTTCGCATAGGGTGGAAGCATCTGAAGATCGGAGTGCACCAAATTTAGGTACGGGATTCAAGTCGGTCGACGTCATTGATGTCTGCATCTGCGCTAATATTTCGTCGTTGCTGATGTCATAGAAACCCTCGCTGCTCCACGTATGGAACCTCTTCCTTTTGCACGCACTTCGTTAATGCAACGTCGTGCCTTTTCAGTGGTTGGGCCATGTAGCTGCAATGGGATCTGCGCATCTAATTAATTAACCAGAGAGCCTTCACGAATCTATCAAAACCCTTGAAAACGGTTCTCCTATGCCATGACTCGTGAAGAGACACTTTCTAAATGCTCTGAGTGAATTCAATTAGTTGCAGGATAAAAGACAATGCGTTCAGATCGAACAGAAAGTTCTCTGTGTCACCAATCATCGAAAACAAGCGTCATGTTGGAATCCACTCTCACGAATTACATCTGGATTTTGCCAATAACCCTTAAGGACAAGTGTTGAATAAGTGTAATGTAAAAAGATCTGCATTGCTGGCAGCCGTCCGTTGTGCCCGATATATCAGATATACATGCGTCAGATATATCACATACGCATCTGCGCTAATATTTCGTCGTTGCTGATGTCATAGAAACCCTCGCTGCTCCACGTATGGAACCTCTTCCTTTTGCACGCACTTCGTTAATGCAACGTCGTGCCTTTTCAGTGGTTGGGCCATGTAGCTGCAATGGGATCTGCGCATCTAGATTAGAGGTAACCGAGTTCGAGCCTTAGGGTGGACATTATCCTTTGTAGGCTGCTATTAGCGCCGTGTATTGCAGGCTGTCTTTTCTGTTAGTAGTTAAGATTGTTTAAATTGCATAACATGTAAATGTACAGCGCAGTGCGTTTGTCAGGCGCTTAATTAAAGAAAAGATATTATTATATTATTATTATTATTACTGTTGATGAGGCAAAGACTATTGATCTCAAGCTGAATATTAATCGTAATCGCAAACTCCAAACTTCTAAAGCGCCACTCGAACTGAGCTGTGGCAGAGTCAGTTGTCCTAGCTCTGTGTATGTGTCCTTGTGATATGGTACATGAAGCGCTGGTGGTGGGTGCACTGTCTACGAAGAAGCCAGGCAATGTCTAATGGTGTAACCTATATCAATGATAACCACATGCGCCACAATGACCTTACCAGATGTTGAACAATCACCACGTGTGATAGCTCACTACACACACAAATCCTGCCTCAACCGCGAACTGAGAGCGACTAACTTTATTAACATACAAGATTATTCATATACACATAAATAAAACATACATAAACTATTAAACCACTCATATAATTTTGATTGGTTCTAGCAAACTACCCTAAATATAGTGTCCTATTGTACTATAGCGTACATAAATACATTAAAACCCCAAACACCACTCCTAATTAAAATGTAAGACAGCAAGTACATATCAAGGTGCATGACTCAGATTGTATGCAATAATTAGTTAACAAATTGGAATTCGAACGAACATCGTGCGAGTAGCGTATCAGAGTGTATTATACGGCCAATCTTGTTGCTTCTTATCTGACTCGATGCAGTTAGCCCGTCTGCTGTCGCCAAATTGACTTTCGGGCGAAGCACGAAACTAGTTGGAGTTGGGGGAAAGGATACTTGGTCCTGTCGGCACCTGCGAGTGACGTCTTCCCATCCAGAAAGACGGAGGAGGAGGAGGAGGAGGACAGGCGAGAAAGGCTTCTTTCATTAAGAGTCGACTGGTCACCTGTCCGCCACCATCAGCTCTGAGTAGCGCACTTTTTAACGGTTCTCTATTAGCTCGTGCCTCGACCAAATCCTCCTCCGCCGTTATAACTCTAAATAGCCTATAGGCGCCGTAAACTTGGTCATCATCATCTTCGTCGTAAAATCTTCGTCGTATTTGGGTTTTAGCCAATGATTCACCCGATCCAGGAGACGCTGTCTGCTCCGAGATAATCGTCAGTACGTCATTTAAACCGATCCGTCTCTTTACGATCTACGCCGAAGATTCATAGAGTTGTGGCAAGTGAGGCGAGTCATTTAGCGTTCTTCAGTTTATTATGCGCCTTTACTTCGTTCATCAAAGTGTGAGCCGTTTTTAAGGGTGGCGCTTCACTCGAGGCGAGTTTTATCGGTCATTTTTAAGAGCGCTTGACTCGACGACGACCGACGCTTTTCCATTCTCTCGATGGCATTTTGTCTCGACAAAAGTCTCTGCGATATCGTAAACTGAAGGATCTGTCCTAAATTTAGAACATTTCATTTTCCGTTTTACAACCTCGTCTCGTTCATAAAAGGTATCCATCTTACTGGCTTTACGTCGTCGGTTTGGCCTTTGTCAAACCGCACAAACACAGCTGTTTATCTGTTGTGATCTATCCTTTTTATTCTTGAGGTTTTGGGTAGTCCATATGGAGTGTCGGTTATCAGTGCTAGGTTCGCTCTGGGACTCAGCGCAGTCTTAAAGGTCGTCGTTCTATCTATACATAAAGGCATCATGCAAGAAAATCGCCTCATATTCTTAATACATAAACATCGCAGATATGGTCTTTTATCAGCATGGGTGTAAACGGAGCACTGGCAATGCAGAGTTCGGTGTGTTTGTGGCTGTATCCCTAGGCTAGGTGGATATCATATGTCAGCGGTCATATGTCAACGCCAGCAGAGAACCAAGCGCACGCAACACGGTTCCACGTAAACTGTCACAGATGCGCTTTGTATTCTTGTCTTCTTGTTGGTCGTTGGGTCTGTTTGTGGGATCCTGAGGAGGGTCGTCTTAAGGAACTGCACGTCGAGAAAATAATCCATTTCTGGCGTCATAGCCTTGGCTGACAAAACGCACGGTTTGTACAATATTAGTTTGATGTTAGGCTTAACGCATGATACGCTGATCGAGGAAGAGCATGCTTTCAGGGCCTGACCATCTCATTCATTTATTTATTTATTCATTCATTCATTCATTTCAGAGATTTATATAGCGCACCTTCAAGATTATCTTCTCAGAAGCGCATCTCGATCCGGCGTAACAACTCAAGTGGCAGCGTTTCGGAAAAGTGATTTGGAATCCAAGTGTATGAAGGAACTCATGATCCCAGGAAATTATCTCCGCCCATATCCTCCATCCATGACCCATCACCTCCACCCATGATCTTCACCCATCACCTCCACCCATGATCTTCACCCATGATCTTCAGTTTCTTCACATATGATCTTCACTCATGATATCCACTCATGATATTCACTCATGATATCCACTCATGATATCCACTCATGATATCCACCCATGATATCCACTCATGATATCCACCCATGATACCCACTCATGATATCCACCCATGATATCCACTCATGATATCCACTCATGATATCCACCCATGATATCCACCCATGATATCCACTCATGATATCCACCCATGATATCCACTCATGATATCCACTCATGATATCCACCCATGATATCCACTCATGATATCCACTCATGATATCCACCCATGATATCCACCCATGATATCCACCCATGATACCTACTCATTATCTCCACCCATGATCTTAACCCATGACCGGTTGAATGCGCAATTTCTGTTGCATGATAAAAACCCGACTTGTTAGAGAAACATGAGGCCATCTTGGCCACGTGCGTCTGTTGTGCCAATAACCAACAGATAATCAGATTACTTACACTAACCAAACTTTTGTGTGCGCCACCTTTAATCTATTATTAATCAATCTGGTATACAGGCCAACACACTTCGTCGGCTTCTCATGAGCTCTGATCTAGACTAAACATCATGGATATCTACAAGAATCTACAATATTATATGGATATGTATACGTATGTATGCATTTCGTTTATTCGATGAAAGTTTTGTTGTCAGAACGCAACAAGTGACATTATTGTTCTAGATTGTAGCAGTTATGAAACATAGATTATAGATTTTGTAACGTCAGCTGTCTGTTATGACTAGTAAAATATTCTTGAACATCATACGAGACAAAAAGTTCTTATTGTCTTTGGCTGGTATAGGGCGAATGGATGGGTCTAGAGCGAATACGGTTGTAACGGATATCTACAAGAATCATATACTCGTATATATCTACAAGAATTATTATCTTAAACTACATAATTATGTATCAAACATATGTCCCTAACTGGCCGACGCCATTCCACTGCATCTGGAGATGAATCTGTCGTTGGTTACCTGTTCGCCAAGGATTCCCGGCGCATATCGCATATGATTTGAATGCTTGAAGTCATCTCACAATCCACCAATAAAGTTTTACAGCTGCACCTTCTTTATTCTGCATCCTAGCACTTATAAATAAACTACGTCTGACAGGATATGGTGCGATATTGGGGTTGAGACCATTGGAGAAAGATCTATGCGTGTAGGAGCGAAATGTTTGGAGAACATATATCTTCAATGGAAGATAGCTTAAACCAGTGAAGTTCCCGCTTCGCCCCTACATGTACACATTTTATTCTGCCAATCTAGCTAATGCCAAACAATGTTACGATGCTGTTTAAGCATTATAGCATTGCTTAAACTATTCCTAAAAGCCTTGAAAAGGATGAGGGCGACGCTAATCATCTTTGTTATGACACATTGTGTCGTTAACCCTTTAACGACGGGCGTGCACTAAAACTTAATGAAATAGCAATGCAGCTAATCGTTAAAGGATAGAGATCCTGAGTGGCCGAGTGGGTTGGTAGCCCGCTCCCCACGCCGGCGGCCCGGGTTCGATTCCCGGTCGGTCGGTTTATCAGAGATTAATTTCTCGGATCTTTACTGCGGGTGGCTCGGTCGCAATATAAACGTGGAGTACGAGGTTGTACTCTGCCTCCGACACTAATCATCTTCGATATGAAAAGTGTCGTTAAGCCCAAGTACACACACTCGTTAAAGGATTGAACAGCAACTACCAATCCGACACGGCGCCTACATTTTTTGATGACGTCTCTACATATGCTGTGTAGTTTAATCGAAAAGTACAATAGGACCTATATTGTGGTTTAAGGCTCTTTTGTATGTTATACATGGTTCAATTTCGTCTAAATGTGCTGCATATGATTTGTCCTTTTACTCGCTAATCGAAAAGCGACAATGTGTTTAGATTGTTTGATATGTCACAGCTGGAGTGAAAACCTACGTACAACATATATATATATATATATATATATATATATATATATATATATATATATCAACATATATATATATACGCATTTGAATATGGATTTATATATATTCGTATATAGATTTGTACATATAGTTGTGTGCTACGTGTCGTTTCAGAATGCAGATGCATTGATCGGCAGAGGGCGCGAAGGTCGACGGCTTCGTGAAGTATATCCTTCCAGTTTTTTACCATACATTGTCATGGGCTATACCATCCCTCTCTCCCTCCATCTGCCAATTTCTCTGCCTCGCTGTAAATATATGTCACTCGCTTCTTTTTCCCGGTCTCTGCCTCCATCCCTCCATCCCTCCATCCCTCCCTCCATCCCTCCATCCGTCATCCGCATCCCAGTCTCTGTATCCGTTGGTTGCCGGAGTCATTAGCTGATACTGGACATCCGACGGACAATGGAACAGCTACGACGACAGGCGATGATGATCCCTCAGGCATCGGCTGTCGATGGACCGCAGGAGCCTGAAGCTGCTGCTGCTGCTGCTGCTGAGGCTGCTGCCTTTACGCCACAGCTGATGCTTTGCTGATGGATCAGTTGTTACTGCTGCTGCTGCTGATCCCATTGTTCGTGGTATTTGCTCTGGTAATGGTGGTCGTGATGATGGCAGTGACAATGGCACTGGCGTTAGGACCATCGTAGATCTATAGGACGCAAGGACGGCCGTATTTTTTATGTCCTATCTTGAACGTTTGAAGAGGACATTTGCCCTACAAAATATTCAATAAAAGGGTAATCTATCTTTTGAAATTCTAAACAATTATTCTGGTAAAAAGGTTTCTGTAATTTATGACATCAAAATGCAGCCAAATGCACCTGATGCTGTTTCGCAAGTGATTCTGTTGTAGAGCAGCAGAGGATGCGATGGTGGTGATGGTGGTGGCCACGAGGAGGCGGCGGTGGTGGTGGCGGTAGCTATGCGTGGTGGCGGTGGAGGTTATGGTGGTGGTGGTGGTGGTGGCGGTGGTGGTGGTGGAGGCTATGGTGGCGGTACAGGTTGTGGTGGCGCTGGCGATGGTGAAGCGGCGGTGGCGACGGCGGCGATGGCGGCGGTGGTGGTGGCGGCGTTGGTAGTGGTGGTGGTGGTGGTGGTGGTGATGGTGGTGGTGATGGTGGTGGCGGCGGTGGTGGTGGCAGCAGTGGTGGTGGTGATGGTGGTGGTGATGGTGGTGGTGGTGGCAGCAGCAGTGGTGGTGGTGATGGTGGTGGTGGCGGCGGCGGCGGCGGCGGTGGTGGTGGAAGCGGTGCGGTGGTGGCGGTAGAGGTTATGGTGGATGATCGTGCTGTTGTTTGTTGATGATCCGTTGCCTCCGGTCGCTCCGAGTGATAGAGGGCGCTGCAGTGTCTACAGCTGTTGCCATCATCAGACACCGACAGCGGATGAGGGATGGGAATGGGGATGGGGGATGGGTGTGAGGGCGGGTGAGGCACTCCTATCCTATGGGCATTGGACAGAAAGCTTTGCCTAAAAGATCTGGCCGACCATTGTTGCGCCGAGTACCAGCGTTTTAGCCGGCTCTAGATGAAGAATGCTTTCAGAGATTCGAAAAGGCGCTGTATATATATATATATATGCCATTTATATGGATATAAATGGATAAATCATTTCTTATATATAATATATGTGTATGTATATATATCGAAGAAATTATTTATCCATATATATATATATAAAACGAAAAATTACTATTTCCGTATTTTACAGTGCGTCACTATTCGATGACAGAGCACCAACCGCTTCACAATTGTGTCTTTTAATATATCTGCAACAGACCTTATTTCCTTATTTAGATTTAAGCCTTCCGTGACGATGGAACACATGTACAGAGCTGGCTATTTGAATCGCCGGTGACGGCAGAAGATCATTTTCGCCGACGTTCGAAAAAAAACACTATGCAATCCCTGACCCATCACAGTTAGACGTAGGCCCAGGCAGAATCATTGCTGACGTTAACCTGCATCGGCGCACGTCTGCCCGCTAACTCACCGACTCATCACTGACGTCAGGCCGCCGCCACCATAGCGCTCCGTCCACCATTAATGGGTTTTGCAAAACCTGCTGACCCAAGACTTACTGGCTCATCGCAAACTAAGTTGCATCATCTAAAAAATCCCGTTCACGTGGTTTGTTGGGCTCATGGGCTGGTGTAAGTAGGTCAGTCGTGCAGAGAGTCAATCTTCGGTCAACTGTGGGTGCAGAAAAATGAACATTGTTATAAGTTAAAAACAATTAAACTAATCAACTAAACTCCCTTCAATTCTCTGCCGACCGGCTCTTCTACGCACGCCATGAGACCTATCTCCTCTCATGTTATACCCATATTCAAACATACATACGCACATAAATACATGCATGCATTGCATACATGCACAAATGCATACATACATACATACACATAATACATAAATGCATGCATACATCTATACATACATATGCATACATGCATACATACTTACATACACATCATACATAAATACATCTATACATACATATGCAATTATACATACATTACATACATACCTACACAATACACATAATACATAAATACATACATACATACATATGCAATTATGCATACATACATTACATACTTACATACACATAATACATAATGCATGCATGCAAACAAGCAGTGTCGGACTAGTGTAAGTCGGTCGGACGTAGAAAGTCAGAAGTTGGTCGAACGTATATTGTGTCTCTGGGTCTATATATAGTAACACCTAGCCCACCCTACCGATCAATAAACCCCGGCCATTACCCCAAGGAAAATACCCCTAGTTTAAAATCTCTGGGTAATAACCCCAGGGACAATTATGCAGCATTTTAAACTTACAGCTGAAAACATTGGGGTGAATACCCCAAAATCACAGATTTTTGAAGATTAGTACCTTCGGTCAAGTAATCACACTACGTGGCCTCATTTGCATATCTTTATATTTACAGCCGACAATAACACCTTTTCAATCTAAGACTGCTGGCCTTTACAAGTATTAAATATAATTATTATTATTAGTATTATTATTATTATTATTATTATTATTATTATTATTATTATTATTATTATTATTATTATTATAATAATAATTATTATTATTATTATTACTATTACTATTATTATTATTATAATTATTATTTTTATTATATTTTTTTAAATTATTATTATTGTTAATTAAATTAATTAATTAGCAGCTTCTGTTTCACCGGTGAAACACACAAGACACAAACCGTTGGCCTGCCTATACCTCAAATCGTAATCAATTCCATAAAGTACGTGGGCAATTAAACGCTAATTAAATATCTAATACGCACATTGATTATAGAGGTATGCCTGGCTCTATGTCAACCGACTGCATCTGATATATTTTGCGTTTTAGTTACAGCCTAATTTGTGCTCGCAAATCATCACAGACTTAAGATTAATCGTCAAAAACTTAAGCCGTTATCACGAAATAGAGTATCCGTCCTAAGACTATCCGGGGGGGATGAATGAATTTATCCCCCCGGATGGACTATACCGGTATAGAGTATCCGGGGGAATAAACCATTTCAATCCCCCATCGTGTGAAATCATCCCCCGGGGGATAAAAATGCACAGGTATAAGGTATTATTTTTTAAATGCGTATAATTTATGAATATATATTTTAATCAAAAGCCAAAGCCAGAAATATTTAAAGCAAGTGACTCTAAGTGAGCCCTCTAGTTCAAAAGTCCATTTTTTAAACTTTGAACCACCTTTCCACTAAAGTGAATGCGCTCTTTCAGATCATAAATTCAGTTCAACTGCTTAACGGCTCTATGAGGGCGACTCAGGGCGTATAATAAAATTACTTTTACGTATTGATTAGCCAATAGAACTGACAACAATCATTGCATACCAGATTTCATTAGTTAATCATGCTTTTTACATTCAATCTTAATGTTTGCTGCTTTGACTGAACGTTTGTGCAAAGTTGTTCAAGTCAGCTTATTTACCTTCTGCGTATAAATCTCACTCATTATGGCTTCAATGGCTTTGCTGGTGTACCTGAAGATACGAAACGACCGATATTATTTAAGCGCGAGCTACCAAGTCACCTAATTAGCACCTTAGTCCCTTATCAGTATGTACACTGTCGTTTGTGACTGCTGATAATTATATTTGTCTTCCTCCTTTTAGACACTTTCATCGCATCAAGACCTTCACGCAACTAATTATGCGAATGGACTAACTTTGAGGCACTGCTTAATTAGCGTGAGATCAGAAGAGCACACAGAACACAGGAGCCCTTGAAGTTGGCTAGATGCCTTAAATGGCTTCATTGGCTTTGCTGGTGTACCTACATGTATTGATACGAAACGACACATATCAAGCGCGAGCTACCAAGTCACCCAATTCGCACCTTAGTCCCTTTTCATGGCACTGTGTCTTAATTGCATTTTGTCTGAAATCCCTTACGTTGTCTCCGTACTTTCAAGGATTCAGGTAATTTACGTCACTATTTAATGTAATCATTTGAGAAATAAATAGCACAGTACCAGAAATACAATATATAAAAGTTAGTTGAATTTCTAAGTTATCCAAAAACGCGAAATGTTGTCTTTATATAGGCCTACAGTAATCTCCGATTGATAAACTGACTGATATTGCCCCATATCAAGTTTTTATAAGTAAAAATTGTAAGTACAATTTTAATAAAGTAGGCTAGTCTACACTCTGTAGTCACAAAGTTTAGTTTTTAATTATGCTAGTTTAATTTAGTCAGCATGGACTTAGCCTATGTGGACTTATGTTTAAAATTTAAATTATAAAAAATTTCAAATTTGTAACTTCTCAATTTCTTATTTAACAAAACATATAGAAATGAAATAATTGTTGTAGCTTAATGTAACTTAATTAGTTGGGTTATTTGCTGATTAAAATTAAATTGCTTAAATACGGTTTTTACATTTAAAATGCAGTACAAGATGTAACAAAGTGAAATTATTTTCTTGTTTCGTTTTTTCCAGTTTTCCTGTTTTTTTTATTTTGCTGTTGTTGAAAAGACGACGTTTTTAGTTTTTTTTCAGTTTTAACCGTTTTTACCAGCTATGGTTCTAAATTGACTTAAATAGCACCATTTGCAATTAAGTCGCAGGGGATACTTTTGAATGGGGGATGATTTCGTACGACTCATGGGGGATACCTTCGCACGAGGGGGGGGATAGTCCCTCACGTTCAGATTCATCCGGCCGGATACTTCATTTCGCTAAGGGGATATAATTCTAATGGGGGATACTCTATTTCGTGACACCGTCACTGTCACATTTGTCACTACTATCGTTTTAGGCAAGTTATAACACGACACGGTGTCGCAAAATGGATTGCATTTATTTTTATATATTTATGCAAATATTGAAGAGTAACTGTAGCAATTTATTGATTTCTCATTAAGATCGCTTTTGCTGTATTGGCCTACTTATTAATTAATTAATTAATTAATTAATTTAGAAGATTTATATAGCGCCCGTTCAAGGTTACTACTCAGGAGCGCTCCCGATCCCAGCACGGCTGAAAAGGACAGTTTTGAGGCAAGTATACTATATAGATTCAGAGTGGAATCTGGGATACAAGCGCAGAGCCAAAGGGAGCCCGTTCCAGAGGGAGGGGTCAACCACTGATCAGAAGGCGCAATTGAGGTTCTGTAGTAGAATGCTCTTTACATCATTCTTCGATTAATTTCATCAGTAATTCCTTGGATCTATCCTTACACTTTCAATACGTTTAATATTTATAGATTCAACGTTAGGGTCATTGGCCAAAGGATTTTATACTGGGTTTTTGATGGTGGTTATTGTCCACAGGGTCATCGCCCTGAGGAGGTTTATTCTACAGGCCGAGGGATTATAATTATTGTCCATGGCTTATTGGCTTCATATCCCATACAGTAATCCTATGGCTTTGTGGTAGAGCTGTGTTGCATCATCGAATGAATTTTTTATATTATGATCGACTCTGGTTTGACTTGAATCCATAGAGAGTTAGATTAAATCTCTCTCTGTCTGTCTGTCTCTGTGTCTCTGTCTCTGTGTGTGTGTGTCTCTCTCTCTTTCTCTCCCTCTGTCTCTCTGTCTGTCTGTGTCTGTCTGTGTCTGTCTGTGTCTGTCTGTGTCTGTCTGGTGTCTGTCTGACTGTCTGTCTGTCTCTGTCTGTCTGTCTGTCTGTCTGTCTGTCTGTCTCTCTCTCTCTCTCTCTCTCTCTCTCTATATATATATATATATATATATATATATAGGTTTTTTTTTAATTCGAAAGGCAATGAATTACAGCTTGGACAGTCTCAGTCTTTGTCGCGACTAGCATGCAGTACTATAGTCTGTCGCAAGTTTTACGCTCAAATGTCCATGCAATTGCTATCATTCAGGAGTCCATGGTGACGAATGCGAGCGAGGTGAAGAGGCAGCTCTGTCTGTCGGCAACAGGAAACAGTGTTTGTTCTGCTAATTGCGATGACCGTTAAGCTATTGGGGTTGTCAGCGTCTTAGGGGAGGAAGTGAGGGAAGGAGATTGGGTTTAAGTCAGAAAGAAGCGCGTTCGGCAGGAAGCCAGTGACAAACTCTAGTGTTCTTTTTACCTACAATGTACAAGTGAAGACCCTAGCAAACGAATTGCTGTCTCGAGTTCATTGGACGTATAGTATTGATTGAATGAATGGATCTGGGTCAGTCGCCCAGGAAATTAGTCCCATTCATTTACTTTTCACGCGTTCGTTGAATCATTCGCTCTTTAATTCGTTCGCTGATAGAGTGCCTCCTTCATTCTTTCTTTCTTTCTTTCATTTGTTCGTTCGTTGTTTCGTCTTTTTAAATACACCTTTCTTCAGTTACTTTCTCGTTAGTCAGTGCTTATTCGTGTACATTCACGAACAATAGCGTAGCCTATAATTAATTCTCCAACGTGTAATGAATTAAGTCGAAAATGTGAAAACCTTAATACCTACTATTTGATTGCGTCGTTGTAGTCTAAATACGGAACTCTTCTGCCTAGACCTAGTTAATTAGTAAACCAATTATTAATTAATTAATTCCCTTTCTAGAGCCCCTTCTCAGGCATTCCCCTCTCATCTTAAAACGGTCCTATTTGGACGCGCTGGGGTTGGGAGCGCCTCTGAGTAATTCCCTTGAAGAGGCGCTATACAAATTCAAGTAATGACTGAATTATTAATTATGTCGTGAGTGTAAATCTGTCGTTCTAATGATTCTGCCTTCCGTTTCGCGTTCCATCGATTCTGGTATCATTTCTCTTTTTCGTTGCCGATTTCACGCTCATCAGACGAAATAGTCGTCAATTTTAAAGCGACTGTAAGCCCCGTTGTAAGCCGTACCCGTTCAACCATCCATCCGTTCAATCCCAAGTCAGTTCATGAATCTGTCCGTTTCGTGTCATCGCCATTCCCATCTTATTCTCCGATCATCCGTCTAAAGAAGCCATTCTTTCATCCAACCCTCCATTCTTCTTTTCATGATTGCTCGCGTCCATTGATCCGTCCACCCATGTAATCATCCATCCATCTGCCCATCCATCCATTTTACGTTTAGCTTATAGCGAATGGTATCTGAAGTCGTGTTTCCCTCTTCAGCTCGGGAGAGGAAACTCACCGGTCGATGATAATTTGTCGAAACTTATCGGTAACCGTATGTGCTTGAGGTCTCTTCAAAAATTACTTTCATGTTACAACCTCTTGTTCGGTATGTTTTCTCTGTTTCTGCCTTCGCCTCTTTGTATGCCTCTGTCTCTGCCTGTGCTTCTACATATTTTCATGTCATTCATTCATTCATTCTGAAGATTTATATAGCGCCCCTTCAAGAAAACTACACAGGAGAGCTCCCAGTCAAGCCACGGCTAAAGAGAAAAGACGAGTGATATGTCCTTATATGTGTCTGTATCTCTATGTTTATCACTGTCTGGCGTCTATACTCTACAGTCTACAACTCTGTCTATGACTCTATGGCTCTGCCTATGACACTGGCTCTACCACTGCCTGCCTGTGTCTGGCTGTCTGCTTGCCTGAATAGCTCGTATGTATGTCGGAATATTAGTCTGAAACTGATAGGCAGCGATTGTCTGTATGTCTTCTGTCAAATTCTCTCCTACAACCTTTCCAACGATATCATTAGAATTCTAAAGATGTTGTCTGAGGGCAATATATGCGCTGCTGCTGAAGCTATCAAGCCTTGATGTTTCTCTTGCGGCTGCGGTGGTCAGCCACCAGCCACTCGTCGAAGAACGTGCTCTTAGAATTTGCATAACTGACGAGTTTACCAGTTTCGTGTTCGTGTGATCGTGACAAATTCTTTGCAGTGAAACACCGCTGGAAATTTTGATAAGCGCAACAACGCTTTGTGCGTTCATATATAGCAACAAAATTTTATTATACACTCTACAAAGTAGGGTCTATTCCAGGGTTTGGCAACTTACGATTGGCATACGGCCCCTGAGCTGCCCTTAAAATCTTAGTGCGGCCCTCTGTTAAAAGAAGTTGCCCATACCTGGTCTATTCTATTCATTTGCTATTAATTTTGCTATAATGGGGCAAGTCTATCAAAGTCGCACTAGATTGACAACTTCAACACATGCTATTAAGGACGCAGCGTGATCACTCGACTGAGTTCGATTGCAGACGATATTTGCAGAAGCTTGCAGCGTCGAAAAGCGCAGAGTAAATGTGTCTGAGGTCTATGTCAATGTCAGTGTTCTAAGTCTGTCAGCGCCGAAAATGAACGGCGACAGAGAAACAGCTTATACACAAGAGTATATCTATGAACACACCTGGTACAGAAGTTCATGAAGCTTATGCAAATAGGTTCTATGTACCAAATAGGTTCAACGGGTCTATGAACATACTTGATGCATGATGACATAAGAGCATGGGCGTAATGGCTGTGAGCAGAGGGGATGTGTTGTTGACCGGTTGCCTGGAAATGCAACGATCGGAAATAGGAAGCCACCGATCTCTTCTACCGACCAACGCTTCTTCCTTCAGACCCTCCACCACCGTCTCCGCAGTCGTCGCAGTTCCTGACGATGGAATTGGACTTGGCGGACGCAAAGGGAGTGGCTCCTCCGTTGAGCAGAAGGAGAAGGGGATGGAGAAGGGGATGGAGAAGGGGATGGAGAAGAGGGAGATGGTGGAGTGGATGTCCAACAATGCCAGCGCCTTGATTCGATTTCATCGGAATGGGTTGGACAGGACACAAGGCGTTTAGTTAACCCCGGGGGTCGAAGGCCAACTGCCTCTCCGGCCAATCAACGTAGCTTTGTCTCAGAGGCCAGAGGGACAGAGGACGCCTGTCCCTCGCATCGCTGACTCTTCCGTCAGAGGCCATTCAAAGCTACATCAGCCACACGATCATTGTATGATACACGCTAGAGTAACTAAGTAGTCTTCCAGTATCTGTCTGTACGTCCTAATGTCTGTGTATGGGTCTGCCTATCTTTCTATCTGTCTGTCTATCTATGGCCTTTGATTTCCTGATTTCTTTACCTTCGTTGCTACTATCATATAACGAACGCCAGAGAGACATACAGACATATCCAAACGCATACGATTGTATGTGTATGTTTGCGTCTGTCTGTCTGCGTCTGTCTGTCTTTCTCGGTGTCAATCCCTTTTTTGGCCAGCAGATCGTCGTTCGTGACCGCAATCCCACTGGCCATAGTAAACAACCCTGTCGCCCTTTCGTTCTCCGTCTTAAGCCTGGCACCTAGATCAAACGTAATTGCCCCATCCGTGGCCAATCCGACCTCTACCCCCTTCGGGGCGTGGCGACTCAACAGCCTTCTCTCCAGTCCTCCGTTGCCTGCAGCGGCTTCGACGGATAAGGAAGGCATCGCTTAAGGTCTGGCTGTTTGTTTGTCTCCAGATCGCTTCTGATTTATTAGTGGACTTCTTCCAGTGAGGCTGATCATGGCAGTCGACGACAATAATGATGTTACCGGATGCAAGCGAAGAGGCAGACAGCGAGACACACGCGTTAACACACACAAACACACACATACAAATACACACACAAACACACACAAACACACACACACACAACAACACACACACACACACACACACACACGCACACAAACACACAATGAATAAACACGCGCGCGCGCACACACACACACACACACACAAACACACACACACACACAAACACGCACAACGAACACACACAAACAAACACACACACAAAGACACACACACAAACGCACACACACACAAACACACACACACACAAAGACACGCACGCAAACACGCACAACGAACACACACAAACAAACACACGCACACAAACACACAATGAACAAACACGCGCGCACACACACACACACACACACACACACACAAACACACACACACACACAAACACGCACAACGAACACACACAAACAAACACACGCACACAAACACACAATGAACAAACACGCGCGCGCACACACACACACACACACACACACACACACACAAACACACACACACACACACGCACAACAACACACACACACAAACAAACACACACACAAGACACACACACAAACGCACACACACACACAAACACACACACACAAACACGCACAACGAACACACACAAACAAACACACGCACACAAACACAACACATGAACAAACACGCGCGCGCGCACACACACACACACACACACACACACACAAACACGCACAACGAACACACACAAACAAACACACACACAAAGACACACACACAAACGCACACACACACAAACACACACACACACACAAAGACACGCACGCAAACACGCACAACGAACACACACAAACAAACACACACACAAACGCACACACACAAACGCACACACACACAAACACACACACACACAAACACGCACAACGAACACACACAAACAAACACACACACACACAAACACAATCATAAACACGCGCGCGCACACACACACACACACACACACACACACAAACACACACACACACACAAACACGCACAACGAACACACACAAACAAACACACACACAAAGACACACACAAAACGCACACACACACAAACACACACACACACAAAGACACGCACGCAAACACGCACAACGAACACACACAAACAAACACACACACAAACGCACACACACACAAACGCACACACACACACACACACACACACACAAACACGCACAACGAACACACACAAACAAACACACGCACACAAACACACAATGAACAAACACGCGCGCACACACACACACACACACACACAAACATACACACAAGCACACACACACACACATGCAGATATAAGTCGTCGTAGCAGCGAGCATGTGAAGGTGCAAAAAAATAAGTAGTATCACCACTACGGGTATAGACTTTGAACTTAGTGGACGAAGAAAACATGGGCTTTTCTCGATATTAAAATGTACGGGGAAACGACTTCTTTCTGCCTCATTTGGAAGGCAGAAAGTTGCGTGCGTCGCGCCATTTGCAGACGTGGACGGACGGCTGCTCGTGATATATCACAATATTGGCGCATAAACACCGATAATAAAAATTTATCTGTGGTATCTAGGTATCGCAGCGTGCACTAGAGAGAGACAAGAGACAAGAGACAGACAGACAGACAGACAGACAGACAGACAGACAGAAAGAACCCATACACATATAATACGCTTTTCTAGATTAATCTCTGTCCCGAATCCCCCGATCAAGAACACGCCAGAAGCTTCGGTTTGATACTGCGGCAGTCAAGTAAGTCTAGTCACACAGCCAATTTGTGGCGAACAGCTCGATTACCCGTGTCATCGAACGCCCTCTTTGCGTGACATAACGCCGTCAACATAGCGTGACCCCTGGACTGCCCAACGGTTATACGAGGAAACACATTGCTCAGTTATATAGGAGAACACTGCAGGAGAGTTAGTGCGACGAACAGCCAACTGGAAACCAGAGCAGCCAATTGTTATATCTAAAGCCAGCCAATCAAGAAATCGCAACAGCCAAAGCCAATAAACCACATTCGAATCTGTCCACGTGATCCGGTTTATTTAAAGCCAACCAATCAAGCAGGGGAACGACCGCGCTAAGCCTCTAATCCAACCAATCACGCTTAGCGGTGTCTACTCGATACTACCTTCCACCGCTCCCACCAAACTCTCTCCAGCGTCCGTGTCTTTTTCTCCATCAATAATTCACTGATCCAACAGACAGTTAAAGATGGCCGGCGCCTTTGCGAACAATTCCACGGACTTTGCCTGCATGAGCGTGAACGAATCAGACGATCCGGTGATCGTCCTCTCCAACAAGGTCTACTTTGCCGCATCGTTGCTCTTCACGATCGTTGGTCTCGCCGGTAACAGCCTCAGCGTAACCGTTTTCTCTTCGGCACCGATGCGAAAGGTCTCCTCGAACGTCTATCTCCTAACCCTGGCCGTATCAGACACCATCTACCTGATCAGCGTGTTCCTAACGAAGACGCTGACCACTCTGAGGTGCTGGTACTTCGTGGAGACGGCCATAGACCTGATGAACCGCAGCTCCATCGCCTGCGTTCTCCTCCAGTACATCAGCGACCTCTTCTCTGACTTCTCGACGTGCCTCATCCTGGCCTTCACCGTCGAAAGGTACGTCGCTGTCTACCTGCCGACCAAGTTCAAGCACGTCTGTACCGTGTCGCGGGCACGTCTCGCCTGCTCCGCCATCTTTGTTACCGTCGCCATCTTCATCGCGCCCTACCACGTGATGTACGTCGGCCTCCTGGAGAAGTTCAACGTCTGTGCGATGTTCCCGGAGCACGAAGCGACCTTCACGATCCTCTACGCCGTCGAGTCCTTCCTCTTTCGGATCCTCCCCATCACCGTCATCGCCATCCTCAACGTCTTCATCATCTTCCGCGTCTCGAAGATCAAGCAGAAGAGGAACCGAATGATGATGACCGCCGGAAAGACCGGGGATGCGGCCCAGTCACATCAGCAGCAACAACATCACCACGAAGACAGCAGCCTCCAGCTGACGATCATGCTCATCCTCGTCTCGACGACCTACATCGTCCTTGACATTCCAGTCCTCGCGCACTTCGTCATCTACAAGCTTACCCTCTCCCAGATCGTCGACATATCACACCGATCGATCGTCGTTTCCCAGAACTGCACCCGAATACTCTTCATCGCCGGCTACGCAGTCAACTTCTTTCTCTACACGGTCAGCGGAATGGTCTTTCGCCAACAGCTGGTCAGTATACTGACCGTCTGTTGCCGCTGCCGGAAGCAGTCCCACATGCGGCGGGAAACGGACGCTCTCGGCGATAAAATGTCCCCGCTTATTGAGAAGCGATGAGTCCGGGACTGGACGGCGAGGAGGAGTTACGATCGCTGGGTCAGTGGAGCGTCCGAGTAATGTCCTTTCCATCTGATCAGGCGTGAACAACAGATACTTTGTAGAGTTTGTTGATTGGATTGGGCGGACCGCGTTGGCTGTCGTAAATAAGACTGGAGAAATTGATTTTTTTCTAAATAAGTCGGTTCTTATGTGGATTTAAGATGTCCAGCTCCAAGTTGAGTTAATTTTGAACGTTTTGGCTCAAAAGTTGAGTTAATTTGAACAGCATGGCTTAAAATTGATTTAATTTGAGCAGCATTGTTTACAGTTTGAGTTGACTTTGAACACCGTAGCTTAAAGTTGAGTTATTTTGAAAGGAATGCTTAAAAGTTGAGTTAATTTGAACAGCATGCTTATAAGAAAAGTTTTCAAAGGATTGCAATTTGAAGGATGGTTCCATTTAAACGAAAGGATTGAATTGTAATGGACCCATTCTGATGTTTGAAACTTAATGAACAGAGGCTGAATAACTGATTTACAAACATGAAATAATTTAAGCGGAATATATTTGGACATTTCCAAGAATAGATGCATTGAAACAGACGCGGGTAAGTTCAGACGAACTTAAGATCCGATAAGAAGGGGGGAAAAGAGATTCGTATAGTGCAATTTTCGACAGTGACTGATTGCACAGACCTTTCTTGAAAATTGTTTCAACATTACAAGACAATTTAATTATACAAGTGCATCTATATAAGCACTGCATCTAGCGACAGACTGAAAAACTTAGAGCCGGAAAGATTTAGTAGTAGTTTCCAATGTTCAACGTGTCGTTGAACATTAGAAACTACGCCCTCCTCCTTTGCCCGGGCTTGGGACTGACACTACAGCGTACAGGCAGTGGTGGAGTTACTGCAAAGAATTGATTCTACAATAGCACAGACATACATCCCGGACAAGATGAATGATATTCTCCCATTAAGTTTTCCTCAGATATCTTCGTGCAGCCTTTCCAGAGACGATCTTCTCAGAGTTGTTTAGCAGCTATATCGACGAACGTTTACCAATAAGAACAAAAAATTTCGAGTTGTGTGACATTGTGCATGGTTGGTATATTATGTGGTATATTTATGTCTTGTGTGTGATATTCTGTGCACGGTATATGTAAACGTAGGTCTACACGTTATTATTGTATTGTATTGTATCTAAAGATTTATATATAGCGCCTCTCTCATATGAATAACTATTCAGAAGCGCTCTCAGCACGAAAACCCCGGGGAAAAGAAACGTCTTTAAAGAACGAGAGACCAAAGAGAAAAAAACTAGTCATTAGTTTAGCCCTTAACGAGGAAGAAGGTCATTCCAAGTAGATGGACCAACCACAGCAAATTCCCGGCGTTGAGCCAAGGCAGTCCTAGTCTTAGGAACAAAAAGATTATGATAGCGATCGGACCTGTATGTCCTCGACCCTGCTCATTTTTGTCAATGAATCGATCGGGTGCTAGCCTTCACTACCACTGCCCGTTAGAATGGGCGCCACGACCTTTAAGGTCCTTGTGTAGGGACCGTGCTTGCCGATTGGTTAGGGCGCTCGCTTTGTAACGCGGAGGGCATGGGTTTGAGACTCTTCCCTCTGAGAAGGTTATTGTGAAGGAACCTTGAGCAAATGAGCAAGACCTTAGCTCACAAATGCTCAGCGCCGTCGATTTTCTATCGCAGGGTCTGATGCGTACACTTCTGGACTTAAGAATTAGGCCAATAATCAAAGTTGTAGGTCCATTATTGTAGGTTATTGTTTTTTGTATTGTACGCTTAGTTTCAACGTATTGCTAAACAGAACATTTCCGTTTACCGAAGTTTCATGCATATCTAGGTCTTTATATAACTCTTTCTGTGGCCTGTGTAATTATCTTAGTGTTGCGATGTTATTCTTGAAAGATACTGAAAACAGAAACGTTTTTTAGGGAGGCATGTCTACATTATTACAAGTATTCTCAAAGGAACGTTATTGTCAATGCGTGAACATGTATGTATTTGATATGTAGAAAACGCCTTTTGACGATAACAGGAGCATCCTGTTATTAGAATGTTTATAATACGTCAATTTTTCTAATAAAGGACACTTCGCGATAGCTGTAACATATACATGCTTGTGGAGTACAAACATTTTCTATTTAATTTGTTAAGATTTACGACAGTTACGTGACTAATGCATTTGTGATAGATAGTTACGCTATCTGCAAGCTTAACGAATTTTAAACTGTTCAGTTTAATTTAAAGACGTCGTATTAAAAACGGTCTGAACTCAAGGCACGTCAGCCAGAAGCCTTGTAGTAGCGCTGAATTACAAAGGAAACGTCATATCAATGTAAAAATAGTTTTAATAAATTAAATAAATTGTGTTCTGACTCTGACAGCTTGCGGTAACCGTGCAGCAAGCCGAACATCGTTTCACTGTCTTCTTGGTAATAATTATAATATAATAGCTTTTCTTTAATGAAGCGCCTGACAAACGCACTGCGCTGTATATTTACATGTTATGACAATTAAACAATTCACAAGAACACAAATGACAGAAGACATAAATCTTAACTGCTAACAGAACAGACAGCCTGCAATACAGTATGATAATCATGGATTACGACCTGAGACTACAGTTTACTCACTACCGTCTTCTATCGCCCCGTTGTCTAATAATGTACAAGGCTTCAAGCGACGGAGTACCAAAACCAAGTCGTTATAAGCCAAATATTCAGAAGATCGGTCTGCCTAGACAGAGAGGTGGTTAATTGGGGATAAGCAATTTCAAAAAGTCTCAACTGGAGAACGAAATCACGTAAGCGACTGAGCAGAACGAACAGATGCAAAGAGACACAGAGACAGACGGAGACAGACAGAGACTGACGGAGACAGAGACTGAGAGGCACACAGACAGAAAGAAAGATACTGAGACAGAGACCGACTCAGACACAGACAGAGAGGAGAGAGAGAGAGAGAGAGAGAGAGAGAGACAGAGACAGAGACAGAGACAGAGACAGAGACAGAGACAGAGAGCAGAGACAGAGAGACAGAGACAGAGACAGAGAGACTGAGACAAAGACCGACACAGACAAGAGAGAAAGCGAGACAGAGACCGACCCACACAGACAGAGAGAGAGGAGAGAGACAGAGATAGAGAGAAACAGAGACCGAGACAAAGACTGACACAGACACACACACACAGACAGAGGTAGACACAGAGACAAACAAAGAGAGACAGAGACAGATATATATATATATATATATACATATATATATATAAAATATAAAATTTAGGCCATGAAACAGAAATATTCATTCACTAAGAACAGTTGTACTTTCAGGTACGATTAGAAAAGCCTGTCTCAAAGACCCAACAGACACTTTGAGATTAACCCTCCAAACGAATCCTATCCAATCTGAGTCAAGCCGTAGTCCTCTGAGTGCAGGATATATCCGGCTATTTTACGCTACGTCTGTTTAGAAACTCGGTATACGGAATAACGCTGCTTATGGTCAACCAGATTATGCATACTGAAACATGCAGTGGTCAATCCCAAACCTTGTTTATGACTCAAGGTTTTCCCAGCTGTCACACACAGGTGCGCTACTGGTACTAACGTGGGTGAATTTCAATTCAGGCCTGTGCTTATCAGTACTCGTGGAATATATTGTATTTAATTAGATAGATGTGTATTGTTATAGGATATTTATTGGTCTACTGATAGTTATCTATAATTGAAGTTGTATATTTTGATAACTAGAGAAACATTATAGTAAAAATGAAATTTTTTACTGTGAAATGATAATCAATTTAATAACTTTTACAATATAGAAATAGTTATATTGCCAAGATAATAATAATATGCAAGATATTGGTTATAAACACCGGGAGTATGGCCGAAGGACTTCCTGCAATTAATCATAATACCAATAAAACGTAACAAAGTGCAACAGCATACGAGGATCACTGAACCATTAGCCTCCTCACCCATGCATCAAAAATCGCGATAAAATATTAGCAAATAGAGTGCAAGCAAAGACAGAAACAGCAGAGGGCCTGGAGAAGATCAGTTTGGGACTTTGGGTTGAGGAAAGGCATGGACGCGATCGGAAGGTCAAATCCAAAGTCGATTTCTTATAGTCTAGATTGTTTCCCAAAGAGGTGGTCCGCGGCCAGTCTGGAGAACTGCAATTATATCTCTCACTACTCACTACTCAGAGCCATTTTCTTAGGAAAGTGTCTATTATGACAGTTGCTCTATTTAGGTGTGTCAACTTTACTAGAAAATTGTGTCTACATAATTTTGCTTAGGTTAATTTTAATAGATTTATAGGTGTGGGGTCCAGGCGGACCCCAGGGGTCTCTCCGGACCCCATTTGAAATTTCGAAATTTTTATATGTCTGACATTATATGCCGACCTATAAATGCAGTTATTGGTCGATGAAGGACCGACAACTACGTGAAATCATATGGTTGTGACATCTAGCACACAAAAGTTACACCTACATGTATGCCAATACGACTGAGGTCCGCCTGGACCCCAGGAGTGTGGATGAGGGTTAAAGGACAATAGAGCCATGTAATTGGCTAAACGTGCATTTAAACCAGTTTTAATACATTTTGAGGAATTTAGGTGATCGAAAGCGAAAAAGAGAAATATTTATTGAATTTGGCACCCGTCCTCCTGCAGTGAGAAAATTCCTGCCGGTCCGTGACACTGAAAAGTTTGGGAAGCACTGCTCTAGAAAGACATAAGAGATTAATAATAATAATAACGCAATAGCATTCAGAGGGACATTTATGCACAACACCGGGGACGAGGACCACGAGCCATACTAGGCGTGATTATTCTTCGGAATTGCTTCTAGAAGCCTGAGGAATCATTTATACCTCAGGCAATTTAAAAAAATAAAAATAATAATAATAATCTTTTCCTTATTAAGCGCCTGACAAACGCACTGCGCTGTACATTTACATGTTATGCAATTTAAATCTTAACTACTAACAGAACAGACAGCCTGCAATACAACGGCGCTAATAGCAGCCTACAAAGCATATCCGCCCTACGGGACTCGAACACGGTACCTCTCACTCTCTACGCCAGTTGTTATCCAATGCGCTATCGGGCCCCCGAGTGACGTTATATAGGATCAGAGACACAGGACGCGGTAGCCAATTGGAGAGACAGAGCGCTCTGCTTAGACACCTTTAAAACGTTGTTGACTGAAGTTATAAATGCATAAGACGCGGTTGCAGATTGGCTAGGTTTAAAAAAAGGTGTTGCAAATAATTTCAGTTGACGTCAACACCCTGCGTTGCTTAACTTAAACTGTAAATTTATCTATCCAGGCGATTGTTAAAAGCAGCCTATTCAGACACCTTTAAAACGTTCCTGACCAATGCTACTTAGGAGCTTAAAAACCCGACACTGTTCGTTAACTCCGCCACTGTTCGCTTTCTGACAGTGCCAGTCCCAACTCCCAAGCCTGGATAAAGGAGGAGGGCGACGCTAATGGTCTTTGTTACCACACAGTGGTCGTTAAACAGTAAACAAGCACAATTGTTTCTCCGCCACTGATCGTACTCTGTCAGTGCCAGTCCCAAGCCTGGATAAAGGAGTAGGGCGACGTTAATGATCTTTGCTATCACAGTGTCGTTAAACTGAAACTACTACTACTACTACTTCTAAACTCCACCACTACTCTTACTTTGGCAGTGCCAGTCCAAGCCTGGATAAAGGAGGTGGTTAAAGTCTGCTACTGGAAGTCCGTGCCCTAGTGTCAGTGGCGTAACGAAGGGGGGCAGAGGGGGCAACCGCCCCCGTGCGCTGCACCAGAGTGGCGCAAAATTAGCTTTCAGTGGTTCACAGTAGGCTACTACGAAAAAACGATTAAAAGTCAACAAGAAAATTAAAAGGGGGCGCAGTCATGAACCCTTGTCCAGGGCGCTGAAACTTTTCGTTACGCCACTGCCTAGTGCCAGGCAATACCAGTCCCAAGCCTGGTTAAAGGAGGAGGGCGACGCTGATAATCTCGCTATCACACAGGGTCGTTAAACTGAACTACTGCCGATTGGTTAGAGCGCTCTCTTTAGACACCTTTAAAACAATGTTAACCAATGCTATATAGGCACTGCACAGAGAAATTACTGATAATGTTGTGAAGTATATTATTATTATTAAGTGTATCTTTGATCAGACAGCAATAGTCCAATAAAGTGGGGCACAAGTACCCCTCGTACTTCCCAAAAGTTACGCCTATGCTAAGAGTCAATGACATATTCATGATTATTCAACTCCATTAATTAAGAAAGTTCGTAAAGATAATTCAGTCAGTCCAAAAACGGTTTTCAGAAGTTGTAATTACCCTTCTCCAGCTGAATGGTAACACAAATGCTATAGAAAACATCACACACTTGCAATTTATTTGGCTCGCTAAACAATATGCATGCTATGTTCAGGGTTTGAATTGTCATATTTGAACTGGGGGGGTTGAAAAATCCTAAATTATGTCCAGATGCCCGATCATAATTTCTTATACGTATATAAAACCGGTGTACTTGATAAACTCTAGTAGGTGCGGGGTACTCGATCATTATCTGTGGAAGAATACTTATTAAAAAATTCTTGAGTTTTATTTTCAGAAGATTTATTGTTCTAAAGAAAAAACTATGACTTTACAAACACTGAATTGGAATGCATAAAAACTTAAAAGAAAAAACAAATTATAGTTTTCATTAATTATGCAAAATTAGATGCATTGAACCATTGAAAGCTGTGCTGGGGGTTTAACTTTACCCCGAGGTGATTTTTGGGAATAAACTGGAGGGCTAAAAATGAATTGGGAGGGTTGAACCCTCCCAACACCCCAACCCCGGCAATGCAATCCCTAGTTATGCCTCCGAGTCTGATTTGTCGTTGGTTGTTGTATATCAAGAATGGAAGAGAAAAGCAGTCCCTTACACACCTCTTTCAGGGCTTCCATTCGACCTATAAGTATGAGAAGAAGCGCAATACCTTAATGTATTCCAGACCCACTTTATTGCAAGATACGATAAGAATATTTAATCAAATAACGATGAGTGAGGTACACTTGATATGGATCCCTAGTCATGTAGGTATACTGGGTAATGAAAGAGCTGATTTATTGGCAGGGCAATCATTGGAGTTACCCATAATTAACTCAACAGATTATCTAGAATTACAAGAAGTATTTTCATTAATTAAATCGTATATAATCTCTAAATGGCAGAAGGAATATGATAGTGATATCAAGGGTCTTCAGTATAAGAGCATTTGTCCTGTTGTAGATACAAGCAATAAATTTCTAGATTTTGGTAGAAAAAAGAAGTGCAAATATCCAGACTAAGACTTGGAAAGGTAAACCTTAACGAAAGACTTTTTCTAATGAAGAAGCACGAAAATGGATTATGCACTTCTTGTAAAGTCAAAGAAAATATAACTCATCTATTGTTGCACTGTAACAAAGAAAATATCTCGAATATATTAACAGATAAATGTAAAGTATTCAAGTTAGAATTTAATATTAGGACCTTGCTTGGTGTGGGCTCCTTGCAAGGTGAAGTCTTTAGGCTGGTGAACCTTATCGGTAAGGGAAGGTTTTTTTAGGTTGCAATGTTTATAATGTGAGTGGACGTTGATAGTTAGTTTTGCCCTTGTGTAGACATTTTGTTAGGGTGTAATATGTGAATGCTTTATAAGTTTTGTTATTTTGAAGCCATTTGTATATATTATACTAACATTGCTTGTTTGTAATGATTGATTACCTATGTAAACATTTATAACTAAACTAAGAATTTCATGTCAAAATAAC
Source organism: Aporrectodea caliginosa (assembly GCA_020284085.1). NCBI lineage: Eukaryota > Metazoa > Annelida > Clitellata > Crassiclitellata > Lumbricidae > Aporrectodea > Aporrectodea caliginosa. Next base: position 456,313 of record JACEVL010000032.1, on the reverse strand, counting down.
ATATATAATAAAATTTAATAACCATTAAACTGAAATTAAAAATTAAAAGTGAAAGACTGAGAATATCAGGTCAGATTGCAGTGCTCTTTTCTGTTCGTGTCTTTAACGTGTGGTGGGGAGCTGTCTTTTTCAATGTATGCCTATGCATGTATTTTAATTATGATGTCTGGTTGCATTGAATGAATGAAAAAAAAAATGTTTGAAAATTAAAAATTAAAATATAAATTTCATATCATAATTTCAGGTGTTGTAAACTTCATAATTACAGGTTTTGTAAACTTGAAACCAATGCTGTTATATCATTGAATAGCTGGATTGGAAATCTCGTGTACATTATTGCTGTTTATCAGGAATCTTTTCATTTTACATTAAAAAATTTTATGTGTGATAATTGCTGCAAAACAGTGTATAATTTTCCTGAAAGACCATCTTACACTATATTATCTTATGCAAGTAACATTGACATTAGTATCTGAATTATAATATTATATGCTGCTAAACGATGAATATTAGTGACATTGTAAAGTACTGTTTAGATGTCTTTAACTCTATCAATTTTGTTTTAACTGTATTGTACATAATTTTGAATTGTCGTCAACGGCCTTTGATGTCATACGATGACGTTAAACCACGGAATAAAAAAAAAAATACCTTAATGAAATGCGAAAGGTGAGAACAGTTAAAAGTAATTGCAAAACCTGTTATAAATGTGACATTTGCCCTGTGTGAAATTAAAAGAGCGGTTCGGCTATGGCTGTTGGTTTGGAATGCTGTATAATGCCATAGGAACGGTGACAAGTTACTGTTAAAATAATTTCTGTCGACTTCAACGGCCTTTGGTGTAATTAGATGTGGTTAAACTAAGGGCTCAATCCCCAATACACGCCTCTTCAAGGTATTATATTCGCCCTATAGCTAAAGGAAAGCGTGTTTTAACTGTTGGATAACTGTTCGGGTGATGTAGGCCTATAATGCCATACAAACTCTAAGAATTGTTGAAAAATAACTCCAGCCGATGTCAATGGTCTTTGTTGCCATAAGATGTCGCTAAGCTCGGGATCTATCTATCCAGCCAATAAGCTACTTCAGCTTTATCAGTGCGCATGCGCAGCCACTTTACTTTTACTTCCGGTGATAGTTCACCTTTCATAAACAAACTGAATGGTGCCGGTAGCGATGTTGCTATGATCTACTTTGACGCAAATTTAGAAGGTATTTGATTGCCACGAGTTCATGTTTAACTCGATGAAGTTGTCTTGTGGCATCTTTCTGTTATAAATTTCTTCAAATCATCTACATTCCATCGATTAAAGTCGTCCACTTTGAACGATTCGTCTAAGCTATCCGCCATGTTTCGCTTTGTTTATGAACGGGGAACATAGAAATCTTACATTTAATATATGATGTCTATGGCGGGGAACTATCACTTTTCCCGTCATGCCTTGCGGGAAAAATAAAGCTGAAATAGCTTATTGATAAAAGCGCTCTTATTAGACACCTTTTAAACGGTGCAAACCGAAGCTATATAAACGAAGAACTGCTAGATTGAAATTAATTCATGATGAGCGTAAAATAAAATTTAAGTCAACGGGCCTGACAGACACAAGTTTCGTTGTAACAATTAAAGCTTCTGTAGCCGAATGGTAAGAGCGTTCGCACTGTAACGCAGAGAGTAGGGGATCTAGTCTCCTCTCCTGATACAGCTACTGCGTATGGACCTTGAGCAAGTTCTTCACGCCCCATTGCTCAGCGCCATCGACTTGTAGGCCTAAAGTTAGCAAAAATGGGAGCAAAAGTAATAGCAGTTTATATACTAGTAGTTCTTTTAGAATAACATATTTTTAATAGCATTTTACTTTTAATTAAAATTATTGTTATTTGATTTTTATGTCGCGGGTGTCATCTGCCCGAGTAAAAATCTAGACTTCAACGGAGTAACGAGAGATTCTAACTGTGTCGTGATCCGCGAAGCACGACCTGTTATTTCGAAAGGAAAACCAATATTACAGGGACCTTTTTTAAAAGTGAGGACTTCATCATAGTCTCCATTTGTTCTTTATTATTAATATTTTTCAGGGGAACAAATGATCCCACAGCAGTTGAAAAATTATCCGGGGAACAGATATTCTTGGGCGGATATAGGACGCGTCAAGATCCGGCGCAGTAAAAATTGCGTGGAAGGTAACTATTGTTGCTGCTGCTGTTGCTGTAGTCGTTGTTTAAAGATGTTGTGTCATAACAAAGATGATAAGCGTCGCCCTCCTCCTTTATCCAGGCTTGAGACTGGCATCACCTGAGTGTAGTACACGGTAGACGATTGGTTAGAGCGCTTGGCCTTTAACGTGGAGTGCACGGATTCGACCCTCCCTTCAGGCGGTTAATCATTGTGTAGGAGCCTTCACTCACAATTGCTCAGCGCCATCGATGTTCTGTCGTATACGGTCGAATGCATATGCATTTCTGAACTCTGGAAGTAGGGCAATTTTAAATACACTTGTATTGTATTGTATAGCATTGTATGGGCAGTAAGTAGTATCGGTGTTAAAAGATTCACAAAGCAATGTAGACGTTTACAGCCCGTGCGCGAACGTGATGTCGTAATGGACTCATTATGTTGCTGATGGAGATTTTCCGCGAGTGACGAACGAAAATATTGATGATGCTGGTTTGATGAGCGCCGTCAATCAATTGGATTGGAATATGGCGCGGAACTGGTTGCCATGGCTGATAAGGGAGAAACGGTTCCCTCGGGCCAGACACTGTTGCCACCGATTGAGACTGGGAGCAACAGACAACAACAGGCTGTGCAACCAAGCAACACTTGTTTACCAAATGGTCGACGGTTTATTCTGGAAAAGGCGCTAGATGATTTTCGGAATAATACTCACGACGGGATTCTCTGCTTGAGTAGCCTAGGTGCATTTTGGATAGCTGCAGCTGTCTGTCTAGCTGTCTGCATGCCTTTGTCTCTGTCTGCCTGTCTGTCTGTCCGTGTCTGTGTATATGTTTTTCTGTCTGTCTGCATGTTTCCATTGCCTATGTTCTAATCATTTGTATGTTTATGTATGTCTGTATGCATGCATGTATGTATTGTATGTATTATAATATGTATGTACATAAGTATACATGTATTCGTGTATGTATGTATGTAAATGTATGTATGTATGTAAATGTATGTATGTATGGATGTATCCGTGTATGTATGCGTGTATGTAACTATGTATGTATGTATGCATCTATGTATGCATCTATGTATGTATGTATGCATATATGTACGTGTGTGTATATGTATGCATCTATGCATGTGTAATGTAGCTAGTGTCATGCAGTAGTTGATCGGTCCATGTCGTAGTGTAGCGGGAGCGAACGTTATCGGCGTGTCCCTATGACGACCGGCCGGATCATCGGTTGTGCCCAATGACCAACTGGGTCCCCGGTCAACGGCCAAACACTAATACGACGCTCGGAAGTAGTTGATGAGTTTATTCATAAGGTACAATAAGACAATGACCTCATACTTAACACTCAACTTCAAACACTCAACACTCTACATGTTAGGCTCAGCCTCTGTTTATGCAGTCGAGTCCGTGGATTGGGCTATTCGGTTACTCGTATAGTTACGTATGTTCATCCCTCTCTCTCTCTGTTTCTGTCTCTGTCCGTGCTTGTATTTCTACGTCTGTATATATCTTTCCATCTGGTCTGTTGGTCAGAGGGCTCGAACTTAAAAACATTATTATTCGTGTTCATTATTAGTTCAAACTGACACACCGCAGTATGATTACAAGTCATAGTATGAACAAGTTATTACAGGAGTCGAATTTAACTGTACGACAGCCAAGCAAGGCGCCCATCGCGTTCAACTGCCCGTTCTACCAAAGCCACCTAGCGAATGAAAGGCTGAGTGGTAAGCGGGAATCGATCCCGCGTCCATGCTGCTCTTCTGCTCTTCGTGACGGAATGCTATCATTCACCTAAACCCACCTCCATTCAGACTTACTGGCGCCTTCGTGGTTTAGAATTTATTCGTCGGCATGCCTCCATCAATTACGCGTGTCACTGAGTGCATGTCTTCCATTGATGATCAGGGGCCACTGTAGTCAACCCTGCATAGGCTATTGCCCTTCCATTCAAAAACGTCCTAATTACAATTACTATACAGAAGCTCCTGTATCAAACCTTTACAAAAACAATGCGTAAATATGCACAGTTAGAACAGCAAATCGTCAACGAAATGAGCATGAAAACAAGTGCAGTGTATCGCTAAGGCAAAGATCCGCAATAAATCGGCTTGTGATCCGTTGGAACGTTGCGTGGCATTGCGTTTCTAGCCTTCGCCTAGGAGGCGCTACATCGTCTTACTCGTGCAACACTATTCCAAGGAACTAGCTATGTAGGACTAAATGTTCCTGTGAATTTCGTAATCGCAATCGTAAATTATTTACATCTGTTACCTCCACTCAGTCCACTGCGCTGTTATTCTACGGCTTCGTCTGCTAATTGGCTGTTTACCGCATTTAAAGCACATTATGTGTCGCCGTTCTTCTGATGTACTAGGCATAAGCGATGGGCCACTTCAAAGGTGGATCTGCACGCCAAGAGACATATGGACAGCTGTGCCTAAAATATGGACAGGAGAGTTTATCAGAAATTAGGTCCATTACCTCGCTGCTGACTGTCTAAATGCTTGCGGCTTGGAAGTTGTGTACAGATACTACTAGGGAGGAGTCCTAATTAGTGCTCTGGCATTTGCGCTGCGAAAATAATGATGTCCAGCCCTAAGCTCACCTAGGCAGCAGACTAGACTGAGTCGGTCATCGGTCTAATTTATACTGTTTAGTTGCTAGGCACGCAGTTGCTAGAGAAATACGATGGTGATGGAACAAGTACCACTATGAATTAAGAATGTCAGAAAATCTAAGATCATTAGCAATTGAAAGCATGCACTCATACTTGTAAGCGGCTTGCGAGTTGAGACGATTAGCATTAGTATGAAGTCGAGATGAACTAATTAGGCGCTTCGCCGGAGATGCAGCTTTCAACCGAGACTTACGGTCTTCGGAGGTCTTCCGAGTACAAATTCCAGACTACCATTAAGACGGTAAACGAATGTATTACAGACAGTCGTGTCTGAAATTTGCTGAATGTCTAAGTGGGATGAGTTGCATACATTACACTGGCTACACTAATATGTGTTGCGCCGCATCGGGAATACATGTACATATTTATAACCCGAGCCATAGAAACATCTTAAATATAAAAAGCAAATGTCAGTATTGAAACATATTCTAGGATTTCACTGCAATAAAAGAAAGCTACTTAATTGTCTGTCAATAAATAATAATAATAATAATAATAATAATAATAATAATAATAATAATAATAATAATAATAATAATAATAATAATAATAATAATAATAATAACAATAATAATAATAATAATAACAATAACAATAACAATAACAATAACAATAATAATAATAATAATAATAATAATAATAATAATAATAATAATAATAATAATAATAATAATAATAATAATAATAATAATAATAATAATAATAATAGTGACAATTTATATGGCGCCGTAACACAGCCGTTGCAAGGGCGCCTCACAGTCAACTAATAGCAGGGTAGGCCTTACAAAACAAACAAGTCTTGAGTCCGGATTTGAAGGAGTCAATTGTGTTAGCCGCTCGCAGGGCAGGAGGAAGACCGTTTCAGCATCTGGGGCCGGTGTCACGAAATAGAGTATCCCCCATACACGAGTATCCCCCTTAGCGAAATGGAGTATTCGGTTTAGTTTGCATTTTTTGTGGTTTCTAACTGTAGACCTATTCAGTCGTACTGTTTGGATTAACTGTACACATAAAATATTTTAAGTTGCGTATCTTTAGTTTGTACGTCGACCTGAAATTAATTTAACTTCGTTTTTGGTAATTTTGACTGGATTTTCGTCTTGGCTTTCGTGACGCGTATAACGATGGGGGATAGAATGGTTTAGCCACCCGGATACTCTAAACCGGTTTATTCCATCCGGAGGATTAATTCATACATCCCCCGGATAGTCTTAGAACAGATACTCTCGTGATACCGGCCGCCGAGAAAGCGCGGTCGCCAAAGCAGGTTTTCATCCGTCTTACGCGAAGATCGCTTTTCTCGAGCGAACGGAGTCGCAACCCGGTAAACCCGATAAAGTCTCATAATGATCGGCAACATTTTAATCCAGCAATTTTGCCAAATATATACATACAGACCTACACTGCAACGACTGAAATAATGACAAATGACATTAATTGAGAGAGAAATTAGACTGTGTTTATTAAACACGCAATCAATGATGTAAATAAAAACAAGTGTATCCAGTCGTACTGTTCAATCATGACATGTGAAAACGAATTTTGTGGAAGTACATTTTATACAGATTGGCACAGTCAATGCTTTTGGAGGTGTTAACGGCTACAGAAGTCAGATTGCAATTAAACTTAGGTCCACTTCCTAAGGGTCGTCCAATAATTATGTCAACAAAATAGGGGGGGGTTTGGAAAAAGTTTGACAGTTGTTGACAAGGAGGGAGGGGGTTCGGTACAAGTTGACGTCAAGAAATGTTTCTCCAATAAATCAACACAGACCCTTCCAAATGGTAGCGAAAACATTAAGAAATGCTAAAAATGTATAAAGTGCTTAATGTTTAATAGTACTAAAAAGCTGGTAATAAACTAAACTCATATATTTTGAAATTCGAGATTGCATTTTTAGTGTAAAAATTTTAAAAAAATGATTCTACATGTATTGAGCCATTTTTTTTTTTTCTTTTTTGTAGGGGGTTTCTGGGATTGTTGACATAATTTTTAGGGGGTCCGTCAATGTTTGACAGTTGTTGACAAGGGGGAGAAGGTCAAAAACTGCCTAATATTTGTTGACATAATTAATGGACGACCCCCTATACTGGCGGTATGACCTTGGCGATACAAACATGGCGTGCAGAAAATGCAAAATGAAACGACAAACACTTTGAAAGAAACAAGAAAACCAACGCAATGATTGCTTGGAGTAAGGATCGACAAACTAAACATGGAATAATAGCAAACGTAATCGTATTCTCCAAATTTCTAAAGCGCCACTCGAAAGCCAAGCGCAGGGCACCAGCTTATTCACGAGCGCTGTACTAATAGTAATAACAGTTACAACTCTGAGAAGATGACTTTGTGATCCGTGGGCGGTCTCGCGAAACTGTTGCTTAGGAAGCCATGTTATCTTTCTCTTTCTAAATAAATGGAGTTTTGACAACTCGCTTTTCATCGTGCATAACCATTTTCGTCGTATTCCCGTGGGAATTGATCCATTGCAATTACTATAGCAGACTATACACGAGGATTCAAATGCTTTGATCATTAGCTTTTGTGTTCACTGCATTTCCGCATACGTGACATAGCTCCGTGAACCATTTATAAGATAAACAATATTACCCTGCTTCTCGTGGAACACTTCTTATGCCAAACAATGAACATGACGAATGACGGTTGACGAAGGCCTATTACAATGCTAATTGCCAGGCACTTCTGTACAAGAAGCACTCAAACACCAGTCCAGCATCTGAATACTTAACGGAGTCTGTGAAAATGTCTGGCGAGGGTGATGCTCGAGTGGAGGAAGAGGATTCGTCTTGAGACGAGGAGGATGGAAGAGATGAGGTGTCGCAAGTGTCGTTACGGAGAAGAGAGATCGAAGAGGCGAAGCTGGTGCAAAACGGATTAGGTGACGATGACGCACAGCCCAAATGGACAAGACGGCTATGAACGCGACGAGTGTACGATTCATTCATTCATTTCATGAATTTATATAGCGCCCCTTCAAGAAGCCTACTCAGAGGCGTTCCGAGTCCAACCACGGTGATACAAATAAGTTTAAAGGAGCCTGTAGAACGTAGATGAATTATCCCTAGGTAACAGGCGTATCTCCAACGGGAGACCAATCCAGAGAAAAGGACCTACAACTGAGAACGCACGACGCTGACAGGTTGAGGTTCTAGCACGAGGGACCAAAAGCTCCCCGCTAGAGGCAGAGCGAAGAGTTCTTCGTAGATGATGAGCGTAGGCATCGAGGTATACAAAGCTTGCTTACCCGTGCGTAGGTAGTAGCGAGGCGATTAGAGACTTATCTGATCAGCGGCTATAGGCCCGTCAGAAGCGTCGCTGCGTCTGAAAGGAAGGGCGGTAGGAAGGTGCAGGTCTCGCGGGAGGACAGCTGCAGCGCTCAACATTCATGGCAATGCTGAGTTTGTCTGATGTTGACGTGGGGAAATGCGCTCGCTGGAGAGCCAAGGAGGATCGACTGGTTCTCCACCACTTGTAATGTAGTTAACTTGTAACCTGGGTTGTGTAATGTAGTAGGATAGATTTGATTGTAATGTAGCATGTAGGAACGGTTTATTAATCGGCGCGGTTTTAGACCAAGGCCAGAGTGACGATCGTTCACACCCAAAAGACCAATAGAACTTCAGTAGATGATGTTTATTCACGGAACCGCAAGCAGTGTATGTCAATGATGACATATACGACCAACGACTCTGATTGCTGATTACTCTGTATGAATGTATGTATGTATGTATGTATGTATGTATGTATGTATGTATGTATGTATGTATGTATGTATGTAGGTATGTAGGTATGTATGTATGTATGGCGTGTATGCATGTATGTATGTATGTATGTATGTATGTATGTATGTATGTATGTATGTATGTATGTATGTATGTATGTATGTATGTTATGTATGTATGTATGTATGTATGTATGTATGTATGTATGTATGTATGTATGTAAACATATATGTATGTATGCATGTATTTATGTATGTATGTATGTATGTATGTATGTATGTATGTATGTATGTATGTATGTATGTATGTATGTATGTATGTATGCATGCATGTATGTATGTATGTATGTAATGTATGTATGTATGTATGTATGTATGTATGTATGCTTATGTATGTATGTATGTATGTATGTATGTATGTATGTATGTATGTATGTATGTATGTATGTATGTATGTATGTATGTATGTATGTATGTATGTATGTATGTATGTATGTATGTATGTATGTATCATATGCAATGGATATGTAAGCTTACTTACTTGTTTGCATTTTAATAGGAGTGGTATTTTGGTTTTATATTATGTATGTAAGTTACTGTATAATTATAAGAATGCTGTGAAACAGACACTTTCATTATTGGACTCCATATTTAGAATTGCATTTGATCCTATCAGAATGTATTGGATGGGTTCATTTTTATGTACATGTATTTCCTTGATGAGTGATGAGAATAAAGTCATTTGCTCACAAGTCGTGGTTGAGTGAAGCTTAGTGAAGTAAGCTTGCACACGTGGTGAGGAGTACAGTATGTATGTGAACATATATGTATGTAAATGTATTATATGTATGTATGCACGTATGTATGTATGTATGTATGTATGTATGTATGTATGTATGCATGTATGTTTGTTGGTATATCCATGTATGGTATATATATACATATTCCCCGGACATAATCCCCGGACATAATCCCTCCGGCATAATCCCCAGGATAGGATATAATCACCCCAACCTCAGCCAAGTAAGATGTATAAACACTTATACATAATATCCAATAACATCTAAAAAGATATTTTTAGTCAACTGGAAAAGTTTATTATACAAGTTAGCCCAGATTTGTCCAAAATTGTTAAAGAAACGGCAAAGTAGCCAAAGAGAGTACATCAAATGTGTTTCATAGCTGTAGTGTCCTTGTTCGGCACAACATCTAAAAGTGTCCAAGTCCGCGCAACGTATCCTCGATGGATTTTGTTCCATCTCGCCGACCATTCGTTCATTGTAAATTTAATTTTAGAAGTGAACGACATTAACTAGACTTAAGTTAAGACCTAAACGACATCAACAAGTCTCATTTTTAGAACTTAGCGACAATAACAATCTTAACGTGAATGACATTGACAAGTCTTAGGTCTCTACCTTAACGACATTAACGAGCTGACACAACGAACAAAAACTGGACAATTAAGTTTTAAGAATTAAATAGAAAAAGAGGCTAATTGCACAGAGGGGAATTATGTCCGGGTGGATTTTGTTCGGAGGGTTATGTCCTTCAACCAGTTGCAAAGGGGACCCCGTAACAGTTCAAGCTTCAGGGTTCAAAAGTGTAGACCCGCCTCTTGCCCGATGTCCCAGAACTAGAGAGGACATCGGGCAGCACGATATTCAGTCAACTTGAAGAGTTTGCGGAAAAGAAAAGGAAACAGAGAGACAGAGAGAGACAGAGAGACAGACAGAGAGAGACAGAGAGAGACAGGGAGAGACAGACAGAGAGACAGACAGAGAGACAGAGACAGAGAGAGAAGCTCCAGAGACGGAGACCAGCAGGAAGGACATTCCACGAGGCAGGGCCAGCAACCGCGACGCTTCTGCAGCGGCAGTTCAGATCCCGAGGACGACCGGGTCTCCATGTGCCGTCGATCGCAGAGCCATAAAACAACGAAACTCATTCTTGAAAACATTCAGTTTGGCAGAATCTGTCGGGTCTTAAAAAGGCGCTACAGAAATGCCTGAGTCTATTACTTTTCAATCGATTACAAGCGCTTCTTCACTCATTCATAGCGAAGCCATTAGACCGATGCGCTCTGCTCAACCGCTCGATATTCAGTCAACGAGCTGAGGATGCAGACTTATCGCTACGACGGCAGACTTTTCCATTGACAGGCTCTGGCGGTTCCATGAATAATTGTGACCTCTGACCTGGATGTCTGCCATAGGGGCAGTTCTTATTGGACACAGGAGATTAAGTTTAAGTTTGTCACTTGTACCTTTATTCAATGGAGCCTTACAGCTGTATACTGTACAAACATTTTCTTTAAAATTACTGTTGTTTTTATCATGATTATTTTTATTATTATCATTATTATCATTATTATTATTAATTAATTAATTAATTAATTCAGATAATTTATTTACCGCCATTCAAGAGACCTACTCGGGAGCGCTCCAAACCTAGCCACGACTAAAGAAAAAAGACTTGAGTGACTTATAAAACCCAGTTAGGTTGATCAGGAGTAATGATCGCAGCTCTGGTGAGAGATCATTCCAGATGGAAGGACCACAACTGAGAAAGCTCGGAGTTGTCTAGTAGCCAAGCGAGCCCTTGGAACTAAAAGTTCACCCCTCGTCGCAGAGCGAAGCACCCGACTCGCTGCAACGTCGGACACTGGGCTGCAAAGATCGCGCAAGTAAGATGAAGCACAGCCAAGAACGCAACGAGAAACCAGAGAAGCAATGCGGTATGAAATCCGCTGAGACACAGGCAGCCAGCGCAACGCATCACGCATGTATGCAGAGATAGGGGCGAATTTAGAAAGCCGCTTGATCAGCGGAGCGGCCGAGCGCAGGACCCGATCAAGTCACCCCAGGACCCCAAGGGAGGAGGCCGACAAGTATCGAGCAACAGTACTAGTGACGACGGTGTGGACAAGGACCACGACAGCGTCATGAGAGAGAGAGAGAGAGAGAGAGAGAGAGAGAGAGAGAGAGAGAGAGAGAGAGAGAGAGACAGAGAGACAGACAGACAGAGCAGAGTGGACAGAGAGATGACAGAGACAGAGACAGACAGAGACAGACAGAGACAGAGACAGAGACAGAGAGACAGACAGAGAGGCAGACAGAGGAACCACTCGGAGCTGACGAAGCTGATTGTAAGAGACTAGGTTCACACATTGAAGAAGGCTAAGTTCGCGGTCAAGGTGCAACACCCAGGTAACGGACCGTGAGAGAAAATGTTATGCCAGGAAAGATCTGAGCAAGCTGGGGCAGATCAATATCCTCAAGTTGCCGACGGCCACCCAGCGAAATAAACTGTGTTTTAGAAGGGTTTAAAACAAGCTTATTAGAGTCCATCCAAGCGGAAAGAGCATCCACAGTTAAGCACATCAGACACACAGCAGGAACTGCATACGATGGACGGGAGTGGATGTAGTAGGCCTGCACATCATCCGCAAAGAGTTGCTGCAAAAGCCTCTGAGACGCCAGCAGAGGGCATATATGCAGAAGATATAATAGAGGACTATTTGTGAAAGTTGACTTGTTCAACCCGTTCCCGCCGGATCGGGTCTCTAGAGACCCGATACGGGAGGCGTTGAAACAGGCTAGAAACTATTTATAATATCATTATGTCATGCCTAAAAATAGCATCAGTAATGATGCCCGGAAAATTTCGCGTGTTTTGAAGTCTGAATTTGTTGACAGAAAGTTAGAAATTACTTAGAAAACAAGTTTGAAGTGACGGAAAAATTATCCCAAGTTCCGAATGTTTGAGGCATGTAATGAATTATTCTGACGAGGAATTTTCATCTTCTGACAATGAATTTATTGGAGATTTGAAGATTGCCAGCGAAGTCGTATATATTGGAATAGGCCTGGGTGCGATTTCGAGGAAAGTCTTATACCGAAACTTCACTTTTTGGACTCCGCATTGCTAAATGATGATGAAGTCGGAGAGGTAAGCGAGCCAATATTTTCTTATTCTTGTTTCTGCTTTGTAATTTATTGATAGTTGTGATGTAAAACTATTGTATGTTGATTGAAAGCAAACTTTTGGTTAGTGATAATCAACTAATTATTCAAACAAAACTTTGTAATGAAAATTGTTTTGTGGGAAAAATGGGCATGTACATTGATCAGCTGATTGAGAATGAATTATTCTTTTTCCATTATCCTATCTAATTCAGAATTTATCATTTTTCCATTTATAGGCTGCATCTCCACCTTTTGAGGAAACCATCACAGCCAACAGCATCAGAGGGAGAAGCAGTTGCTGTCGAGGTCGAGGTCGAGGTCGTGGTCAAGGTCATGGTCAAAGTCGTGTTCATGAAGGTCAACGTCCAGGCGGTGAATTCTGCGGAACATCACTAAACCAACCGACTGCAGCTTGTGACAATGAACAATGGAACTGGCAAAGGCATTTTCAAAGAAGGACATTCATTTTACTGGGACAGCAGGATCTTCAGACTCTGCACACTGCTGTGCAATGCCTGCTGAATTCTTTGGATTGTTTTTGGTGACACTGTTATCGACCTTTTAGTCAAAGAAACCAACAAGTTTACTCTACAATCTAGGCAGGACTCACCATCTAGCTTGTCTTGGCTCCCTGTTACTAGACAGGAAATTGAAGCATTTTAGTCTTACAAATTGCTATGGGGGTTGCTGTTTTGCCAGAAATCCATAACTATTGGTCAACTGAACCCGCACTTGAGATGTTGCCATGCCAGGTCCTGGTAGGCACCCTCCCCCGCCCATTCCTAGGCTGCTTGGCAAGCATTTTTCATCCAGTGCACCCATATGGAGAAGGTGCAGAGTCTGTACCAAGCACAACAATCTTGAGACTGGGAAATACAAATATACTAAGATGGCGATATGTTGCGAGAAATGCAATGTCCATTTGTGTATCGGTGACTGTATTGCACGTTGGCATTCAAAGGCCGCTATATAAATTAAGTTTTGTTTACAATAAAATGTACATTTCAGAGCCAGAAGTCTGCTGATTCAGAAAATATACACTTTGTAATGCTTCTCTGTAATCCTTGTTGCACTATTGTTGTTCCACTATGGGTATTGTGACTGTTTTTGCATGTTGGCATTCGAAAGGCGCTATATAAATTAATTTTTGTTTACAATAAAATGTACATTTCTTAGCCAGAAGTCTGCTGATTCCGAAAATATATACTTTATTATGCTTATCTGTAATCCTTGTTGCACTATTGTTGTTCTACTATGGGTATTGTGACTGTTTTTGCATGTTGGCATTCGAAAGGCGCTATATAAATTAATTTTTGTTTACAATAAAATGTACATTTCTTAGCCAGAAGTCTGCTGATTCCGAAAATATATACTTTATTATGCTTATCTATAATCCTTGTTGCACTATTGTTGTTCTACTATGGGTATTGTGACTGTTTTTGCATGTTGGCATTCGAAAGGCGCTATATAAATTAATTTTTGTTTACAATAAAATGTACATTTCATAGCCAGAAGTCTGCTGATTCCGAAAATATATACTTTATTATGCTTATCTGTAATCCTTGTTGCACTATTGTTGTTCTACTATGGGTACCGTCAAATTACTGATATTCCGAAAAAACAATTCAGGCGGGAATGGGTTAATATCCACTAAGAGGTCTCAAGACGGTAAGAAGAATCTTTTAGAACAAACAGATCTTGAAAGACACGGTTCCATACCCGTAGTCCCTCTTGGTCGACTCAGCCTTCTACTCTCTAGAGGCAGCTGTAAAATGAGTGAGCGCCTAATAGGCCGCCAAGAGTTCAATGAGATCATGAAACTTGTACCATCATGTTTCAATGTTCAAACGTTACTTACTGCGGTTTGTCAGTGAGCATGTCAATAAACACGATTATTATTATTATTATTATTATTATTATTATTATTATTATTATTATTATTATTATTATTATTATTATTATTATTATTATTAAATTATTATTATTATTATTATTATTATTATTATTATTATTATTATTATTATTATTAAATTATTATTATTATTATTATTATTATTATTATTATTATTATTATTATTAAATTATTATTATTATTATTATTATTATTATTATTATTATTATTATTATTATTATTATTATTATTATTATTATTATTATTATTATTAAATTATTATTATTATTATTATTATTATTATTATTATTATTATTATTATTATTATTATTATTATTATTATTATTATTAATTATTATTATTATTAAATTATTATTATTATTATTATTATTATTATTATTATTATTATTATTATTATTATTATTATTATTATTATTAAATTATTATTATTATTATTAAATTATTATTATTATTATTATTATTATTATTATTATTATTATTATTATTATTATTATTATTATTATTATTTTTTTTTTTAATTGCCCCGAGGTAAACATGATCCCTCAGGGACTTCAATATTAATTAAAATGATAAAAGTCTGGAACGGTTAGAACTCCTCGGGCTCGGGCAAAAGGCTGGCAAAGGTACCGCAGATTGCAAAGACACTCTAGATAGGCATCACAAAACTCATCCAAATCTGCAAACAACTTTCGAACTAATCGAGAAAATGTGGCAGGCGCATTTCGCAAGCCAAAACTCATGTAGCGCCATTGGAAATGACCATTCGGTGTAACAAAACCAGTTAAAGGGATGGAATTAGGTTCAATAGGGATCTGCCAAAAGCCCTTCGTTAAATCAAGTTTAGTCATAAACTTTGCACCACCCAGCTTATCAATTAGCATCTCAACTCTAAGACTTGGCATTGGAAAAGGATCTGGCACTGTAACCGCATTCAATTTGCGATAGTCAGTACACAGTCGCTCCGAACCATCAGGCTTAGGTACCAAAATAATAGGAGCAGCCCATGGACTCTCAGATTCCTCTATTATTCCCTCACGTAACAAAGCAGAAATTTCCTGATTTATAACTTTCAATTTCTCAGGATGAACACGATAAGGCGAACGACGAACAGGCGTTGCACCTGGCAACAACTCGATCCGATGTGACACCAACGTAGTTTTTCCAGCCTTCGAACTAAAGACATGTTTGAAAGAAAGCAACACAGACAACAATTCATTAGCCTGATCAGAACTCAAATTATTGATCTGAACCTTATCCACTAGCTGTGAATGCAATAATTCCTCAGTCGAGGGAAGTACCTGAACTTGCAACACATGTTCATCAACATCTTCAGCAACATCTTCAACTACATCTTCAGCAACATCTTCAACAACCTCCGTATCAACATCTCTTTCAATGAACTTTTTCATTAAATTGACATGCACAACTCTTTTAGATTTCCTTCTATCATGCGTTCCAACCATGTAGTCAACCTCACCCAAACGCTGTAAGACCTCATACGGCCCACAGAAACGAGCTTGCAAAGGTTTGCCAATCAGAGGTAACAATAGCAAAACTTTATCACCAGTCTGAAAAACAACCTTCTTCGCCCGTCTATCATACCATTGTTTTGATTTAGACTTCAGAACATTATCATTCTCATTCACTATTTTCATAGAAAACCGAATCTTCTCACGCAGATCCAAAATGAAATCAATCAAAGTAGATTGTCTTTTTTCATCCAACACATCAGCCACCAACCAATTCTGTTTAATTAATTGCAAAGGACCTTTAACCGAGCGCCCGAATGTCAAGTCAAAGGCTGAAAACCCCAACCCTTGCACCGGAACCTCTCTGTACGCAAACAACAACCAAGGCAGAACCTGATCCCAGCTATCAGGATATTCTTGAGCAACTGCTTTAACTTAATCCTTAATGGTGTAGGCACAACCACCTGTGTAACTGCCAATCCCTCAGGAACATACTTATCAGTCCAATGACGCACCAAAACCTCATTCTTCACAGCATATGAACTTTGACCCAAATTATCCTCAACTCTATCAACCAACTCAAACAAAGGCGCCAAAGAAATATCCTCACGTTGAATGCGAATAAATTCGATTCGTGACACTATATTACCAACTTTATCTGAAGCCGCAATTGAGTCTTGAAACAACTCAGTCAAATCAACCACCGATTTCAAGTCATTATTCCCCAGCGCATCTACTGGCACACCTGTTAAATCACCCATGTCATTTTCTGGGTTCATACCTGTCCCGTCATTAAGCACATCATCCACAGCCGCCTGAGCACGCGTGACCATTTATTATTATTATTATTATTATTATTATTATTATTATTATTATTATTATTATTATTATTATTATTATTATTATTATTATTATTATTATTATTACACAGTAATCGGGTGATGGGATGCTCGAACCCCTTAACTTCACGCTAGGCCTACAAGGAGAGCACTGTAACTACTCGGCTGCCATGCCCCTCGAGTTCAAATCAACTCGAATCTGTTTGCCAATTAGGCCAGTGGTTCTTAACCTTTTCAAGGGAGCCGAACCCCAAGAGAAATCAATGACCACTCACCGAACCCCTCAAATTTGAACAATAATTTTTTAACTAATGGGAACAAAAGGAAATAACAAATTGTACCAAAATGTGATACAATATTAATACATTCAATACATGAACTACTAACAGTTAACTATTTTATTAGATAGGAATCGAAAAATAAAAATAAAATAGCAAATGATTTTTCACTCACACTCCCTGACCCTGTATATGTATATATTTCAGAGGACCTCTGCCGAATCCCTGGCACTGCCCACCGAACCCCAGGGGTTCGGTCGAACACTGGTTAAGAAACATTTGTCTATCTACTGACCAAGATCCAATTCTCCTACTTCAACCTTTGCTTCATCTCGTCTCTCCATTTCACCCTCTCGCTCTATCGGTGATTAAATCTTTGCATTGGCTTCCTGCTCAACAAAGGGTTTGTTTCAAATTGGGAATCTGAACTCATAAAACATTGAATATTGCCAACTAGAACATTTAAAATCAGTCCTAATTGTACATTCTCCTTCCCCTATATATTTTGTATGCCTTTTTGTTTGGCATATTTGTTTAATAAGTGGTAGTGACTTCTACCACCAGTTTTAAAAGTGGTGGTGAGTGGTGACTGGACACTACTATCACAGTACAAATGTATACGCACTTGTCTGTGATACCTTTCAGTGTCAGTTGTTAGTGCTCAGGGTTCATTAGTAAAGTACATGTTCAACTGTTTTATAACAGAAAGATGTTTGGTTTCCTGAAAAGATATTGGAGTAAGGAGGCTGGAAAGGATGCCTTAGGGAAGAGAGTTGACAGGTATTCAATGCGAGGCGATGAGCGGAGGCAGATGAGGAGACAGGTGAAGACGAGGTTCGAGGTAGCTTGGAGCAAAAGACTGTACGAATAATTTAAAATATAGCATCTAATTATCATCGTGAGCCTTTGGGGCATGAAGCTATACCAACGGTCGCCACACAAGGGCGCTTTTATCAGCGAAGAGGTAGTCAGAGGATCAACTGCGTTGGTTTAGGAGAGGGAAGAATGATTGACAATGTTGAATGGGATCGAGCAAGACAGGGAAACGTGACGATGATGAATGGGAAATGAGGGGATAATAAAGCGAGAGGAGATGAAGGGGATTTTCCTGAGGGAAGGATTAGGAAATTGAGTGATGTGACGGTTTAGAGGGGAGGAGGATGGTGAGGGAAAAGAAAGGTTGCATGCAAGTGAATATCCTCATCGCCTTACTCATAGATGGATGATTGACAGATGCACAGATAGATGGATGGATATTTTATAACTTAGACGTGTAGGATTCAGCTGTAAAACCCTACAACTCAAGGTTATGATTTTCATGTCAGTTTTAGTCAGTATAGCTAGACCTACAGCCGATCATTGTGCCAGCTAAGCGCACTTTACGTGTATTTAGTTATAAGTAATTGTAATTGTAATTGTAGTCGAACATTTATATAGCGCCGCTCAAAGCTCAGCAGCGCTCTCGACCTGCGTCAGTGCCTGCATCAGGATACAAGAAAGTCTTAAGACGTCTATGGAACTGGGAAGGAGAGAGGGCTAGTAACTCAAGGCGAAGAGACTGGGGAATAGAGTAAGTAAGTAAGTAATTATCTTCTTCTTTTGATTCTCTGCCTTGCTAGGCAGGTTCGTACATGAATTTAGTATATTAAGTAAAAGTAAGTGTGTATGGTCTTTAATTCGCCATTTGCATAAGCACAGCGGGACAGTGTGATTCTCGTTAACAAATTGTGAAACAGCGTGTTAATGCGCACAATTTTTCTTATAGCCTTAATTATTGTAACTAAGTAGTAACTAAAATTAACTATAAAATAAAAATCAATTAACTATAACTATAACTATAACTAAAAATAATATTAACTATAACTATAACTATAACTAAAATAAAAACCATTAACTATAACTGTAACTATAACTAAAATAAAATCTGTAAGGAGAATCACACTGCAGCGGGACAACAGTTATATATAATGATAATGATAAAACATCGAAGTAATAATATTAATAATATTAATGTGTAAAAAGTTAAATACTAGTGAAACATCATTAGTAATTGTACAGCATCCTTGTGTGATAAATCCCTTCCTAGTAAGGGGTCAGAGTGCGGAATAGTACGGTCTTAGGGAGTATCCGGTTTCACGGATAGGATGTGTAATCCGTGTAGGACATGTCCAGGATATATTCTTTAATAAGACCAGTTGCTAAACTGCATTCTGATGATCAAGCATCAGCAATTAAAACACAGACATTAAATTCTATTTAGGCCTAGTTTGATGATACGATAGATTAATTAAAATGCGAACAGCATTCTGACTATAAAAGTTTTCCTCATTTGGTTGTCTGCTTTTGGCAGCACCCGGTTATGGCGTAGGCTGTAAACCGTTGGCCTCGCTTGAGGAGCAACCCGTGGAGGATATTTTCCAGACTTCCAAGAACCGCCGAAAACAGACGGTATCAACAAGAGGGAATAGCTGTTCGATCTTTGGGCTATATCCTGACGAATTAGCCTATTCATTACGACCTGGATCCTTCCCCTTTCTTGTTGTTCAGCCTATTCCCACCATGCCGGTGCGGCGTATAACAGACGGAACAGCGGAGCAGTGGCGTAACGTTTCAGCGCCCAGGGGCAAGAGTTGATGACTGCAAATTTTACTTGTTGACTTTTTATCGTGCTTGTCATAGTAGTTTACCATTGAGAGCAAAATTTTGCGCCCCTCTGTGCTGTGCCCGGGGGCGGTTGTCCCCCTCTGCCTCCCTTCGTTACGCCACTGCATAGTAGCTCGCACCACGTTGTAGACCTTGGGCTAGCTATTATAGACCACAGGCAGTGATTATGCGGAAGGCTTACACAAACTGTCTAGCCCTACAACATATTCGAACAATGTGCATGTCAAAACTAAGAGTGTCAGACATCGCAACTCCAAGAATCTTTATGCTGTTAACTGTGCTTAAGCCCGGCATTTCTGGTGGATTGATCCCCGCCCTGTTCGCTCCAGGACCCCCTGACCTGACGATGACTTGCGTTTATAAAGCTTCACACAGTGACAACAATATAATAAGCAGTAATTTTAAATTATAGTCGAGGAGATTGCTTCTTACTGCAATACACTGCGTCCCACGAATTAGAGTCTAAACCGCCCAGCCTAGCCTTCTATCAAATTGGAGGCACCCCAACCGAGCCAAGGCCAACCAACAGCTGAGCCATAACAGAAGCACGGCTGGATATGGCAAAACAACATAATTATGTCTCAGCACAAAAATATAGATACAGGTAAGAATATACAAATTGACGGTCAGATTATTATTTTATAAATTTGTAACGCGCGCAAGGTCACATTATAATGTGGATTTGAGGCGCGGTTAGTCAGTCGCCATGCGAAGAGCTGTCCAGATGTTTGTAAGTCAATGAGAAATAGTGAGTTTTGAGGCTTTTCTTTTAAAGGAAGAGAAAGAGTTCGAGAAACATCGGACAAAGATAATGGTAGTAGGTTCCGTTGCCATAGGGCAACAACATGGAACGAATTATATTTAATAGTATTAGCATTAGAATCCATATTTAACGGTTTCTCTCGATCGTCAGAGCCGTTGACTCTATCATTATGTATGTATGAGCACTTGTTATAGCGCCCCTTCAAGATTTCTACTCAGAGGCGCTCCCGACTACAGCGCGGACACTGAATCGGAGTTTCACGCCGAAGCGCATGAGCAATTGCGAGTGAAGGACTTGCCCAGGGTCCCTACGCGGCGGCTTGAGGTGGTGGATTCGAACCCGCAACCCTCTGGTTGCAAGGCACCGAACATGCCCCTACACCACCGTACCCCACATTACGCATTTTGTTAAAATTATTTTAGTTAGCTACAGTAACCCATTTTCAGTGATACTTGACCCAACATTTGAGCGCTTTGCAAATATAGAGCACTGGATATAAATGTAACAAAGGTGTTCAAGTAGAAGTCGGTATAAAAGCGTTATTATTATTAATAGTGGGGCTGCGAAAGTTAATGATTAATTATTCGATTAATCGTTAATGAATTTTAACGATAAAATTATTTTTAACGATTAATCGAAGACCTATAATTGACCGCTTTTTATATTGTCAATAAAACACGTTGCTCACTAGCCCCTGGCAGTGTTAACATGCTGGCTTATTTACGTAATTGGTTAGTGTAGAGGAAGACATTTGAACTTTAAAAATATAAACAGGACTTCTAAAGTCTACTAATATAAACAAATAACTAGGCTACCAATTAAGTATTAGCAACTAACTAACAATAAATAATTAAATATTAATAATAATATTAAAAGATAAACAATGGTGTGGATCTGGCGGTGCCAGTAAGGGAGCGCCACAGCCCATACTTGCGCGAGTTCTGTTGTCCCACGTCAGGTCTGGCTGCCCGCACAAATCTTCGTTCTGCATCTCGAGGTCAAATTGTTGTTCCCTTTGCGCGCACTTCAAAGATGCAACGTCTTGCCTGCTCAGTTGTTTGGCCTAATAAACATTGGAAGTCTGCTCCATTCCTTATGGACAGCAACACGGAATACATATAATTATAATGACAAAGTTAAATAGTGACACATGACAAATAGATAGCTAGACACTCGTGCGCTAAGACCGAAGAAGGCCAGATTAGTAGGGAAGATAGTGTCTGTTGTGAGCAGCAATGAGTCACCAAGACTGTTATCTCCGTCGTTACCATGGCGACGAAAGCACGCGACCCATCATCTTGTTACCATGGCAACCCGGTAGCGTTTCGAGTACGACAGCAGATGTTGTTTGCTGCGGCTGATGCTGCAGACGATTGTTCATTCATCCCATGGAAGGACGGAAAAGCGGATGGATGGATGGATGGATGGATGGATGGATGGATGGATGGATGGATGGATGGATCCGTGGGTGGATGGGTCGATGGATGGATGTGGTGTGCAACCAACAGACGGTGCCTCCACCTCGACACCGGTGCGCTGAACATCTCCGGGGTTTCCATCACGCCTTCGACCTCGGTGCGTGATCTCGGCGTCCTGCTGGAGTCCGATTTGTCCATGAGGCGAAATAACGCGTGAACGGTCGGCTGTTGCTTCCGTCAGCTCCGTCTCATCAGGAGCTACATCAATTCCCTGCCTTTCGAGGCCGCTAGAGCAGTCGTCGCTGCCTTTGTCATCTCTCAATTGGACCGCTGTAACAGCTTCCTGCCTGGCGCTCCTTGGTGTCTCTTGGACGGACTATCAGTGCTTAACGCCGCTGCGAGGCTTATATGTAATAGGAGAAAATTATGATCACGTAACGCCGCTCCAACGCGATGTCCTACATTGGCTGCCTGTCCCGTTCCGCATCGAGTCCAAGCTTTGTTTGCTTGTATTCAAAGCACTTCATGGAGCAGCGCCTGAGTATCTGGGTCACTACTGCACCGAGACTCATTCCTCTGCGTCTGGACTGCGACTTAGATCCCTTAAGAAGACCGACCTACGCGTACGGAGGATGAGGACGCGCTTCGGTGATCGCGCTTTCTCGGCCGCTGGTCCTAGATGCTGGAACAGTCTTCCACCCACCTGCTTACTGCCGCCTTCTCAAGTCTTCTCTGTTTAGCCGCGGCTGGGCTGGGAGCACCTCTGAGTAGGTTCCTTGAAGGGGCGCTATATAAATGCTCGGAATGAATGAATGAATGAATGAATCAGATTGGCCAACTCAGTAGACTCCTTCAAATCTCACCTCAAGGCATATTTATTTTCTAATGCTTATCCCGCTTGCTAATTGTCTGTGAGGCGCCCTTGAAGGCTTGTAGCGGTATGGCCGCGTTACGGCGCCATATAAATTGCTATATTATTATTATGGATGGATGGATGATCGGTGGATAGATGGATGGATGAGTCGATGATGGATGGATGGATGGATGGATGGATGGATGGATGGATGGATGGATGGATGGATGGATGGATGGATGGATGGATGGATGGATGGATGGATGGATGGATGGATGGATGGATGGATGGATGGATGGATGGATGGATGGATGGATGGATGGATGGATGGATGGATGGATGGATGGATGGATGGATGGATGGATGGATGGATGGATGGATGGATGGAGGCGGATGGATGGATGGATGGATGGATGGATGGATGGATGGATGGATGGATGGATGGATGGATGGATGGATGGATGGATGGATGGATGGATGGATGGATGGATGGATGGATGGATGGATGAGATGGATGGATGAAAGAGAAGACGGTTGTACTAACTGATAGACTTATGAAGGCGACAGTCAAGGAAATATAGAGCAGGATTTCAAGGCCGACGAAGTAGACCTAAGTCATGGAGAGAGAAAAACAGAGACAGACAGACAGAGACGGACAGAGAGACAGACACAGAAAGAGAGATTGACAGACAGACGGACGCTGACAAACACACATAGACAGACACACAGATAGTCAGCAACGAACAGACAAAAGCAGACATTAGAGACAGACACACAAGCAGACACACAGGCAGACACACTTGCACACAGGCAGAAAAGAGTGAGGAGGTAAATTGCATGGCGTGTGTGTGTGTGTGTGTGTGTGTGCGTGCGTGGTCTTATGGTTGTCTGGGTAATAACAGGCCTGGACTTCGACTCAATATAGCGACGAATTGCCTACAATTGTGGCCGAGAATATGAGTTGACAGGAAGGAAAGGATGAGAAAAACAAGTGACACATTAGCAGGAAAGATATGAGAAGAAGAAGGAAAGGATATGAGAAGGAAG
>JACEVL010000032.1:397500-427500 GCA_020284085.1 Aporrectodea caliginosa | reverse complement strand
AGTGAGAGAGCGAGAGAGAGACAGACAGACATACAGAGAGAGACAGACAGAGACAGATAGAGAGACAGACAGAGAGAGACAGAGAGACAGAGGCAGAGAGACAGGCAGGCAGGCAGAGGTTGACAGACAGACAGAGGCAGGGACAGAGACAGATAGACAGAGATAAAGGCAGAGACAGAGAGAGACAGAGACAGAAACAGAAACAGACGGAGACGGAGAATGGCCGAGAGAGACAAAGACAGAGAAGAAAAGACCGAGAAGGAGAGAAACAGAGACAGAGATAGACAGAGACTGACAGACACGTCAAACCACCGATCCTCTTTAGCTCTGTCCGAACCCTAACCAGAAATAACTCATCATCTTTAGGGATGGATGACGTTACAAGTAGACGCAGACATTTATGCATATTCATAAGGATCCGCCCGGACACTGTTCATTCATTTAGAGCATTTATATAGCGCCTCTCCTAGATGACTACTAAGTAAGTAAGTATGAGGCTGACACGAAGGCTAGGTATATCGCTGCAGTCTGATTCTAAATAATTACAAATGCCGATTATTATCAGATCTACCCAATTCCTATTCATAAAATACTCTTATTCATACTCTACACTTTTTGTCAAAACGCTTTGACACCCTACTCTCATTCATGACCATACTCTTATTCATATCCTACTCTTGTCCATTCCATACACTTGTTAATACACTTGTTGATACCATACTCTATTTCGTACCCTACTCTTGTTTTTATTCCTGCCATACTCTTTTTTCTTTCCCACTCTTATTTCTACTCGACTCTTATTCCTACCCTGCTATTATTCATACCCTACACTTAGGACAGACAGAGTCAGAGTGAGAGACAGAGCGAGAACGAGAGACAGAGAGAGAACGAGAGACAGTGAGAGAATAGAGACAGAGAGAGAGAACGAGAGACAGAGAGAGAACGAGAGACAGAGAGAGAACGAGAGACAGAGAGAGAGAACGAGAGACAGAGAACGAGAGAGAGAGACAGAGACAGAGACAGACAGACAGACAGACAGAGAACGAGAGAGACAGACAGACAGACAGAGAACGAGAGAGAGAGAGAGAAGAAAGAGAGAGAGAGAGAAAGAGAGACAGAGACAGACAGAGACAGACAGACAGACAGACAGACAGACAGAAACAGAGAGAGAGAGACAGAGAGACAGAGACAGAGACAGAGACAGAGACAGAGACAGAGCCAGAGACAGAGACAGAGACAGACAGACAGAAACAGAGAGACAGACAGACAGAAACAGAAGAGACAGAGACAGAGACAGAGAGACAGAGACATAGAGAGAGACAGAGACAGAGATAGAGACAGACAGACAGAAACAGAGAGACAGACAGACAGACAGACAGACAGAAACAGAGACAGAGACAGAGACAGAGACAGAGACAGAGACAGAGACAGAGACAGAGACAGAGACAGAGACAGAGACAGAGAAAGAGACAGAGAGAGACAGAGAAAGAGAGACAGAGACAGAGACAGACAGACAGAAACAGAGAGACACAGACAGAGAGACAGAGACAGAGACAGAGACAGAGAGACAGACAGAGAGCAGGAGAAGGAGGAAGACAGTAGTTCAAAACAAGATGCAGGCGAAAGAGCAATTTAATGGCTAAGTAACGAGCGATGGATTTGCTACGGCAGCTGAAGAGCACAGGGGGTCTGTCGCCAGGGAAGAGCTCTCCTCCCTCTTCCCTCCATCTCTCCCTCTTTGTTCCACCGCCTGCAATTCCGTTCCCTTCCGGCGTTGCCTTTTCCATTTCCCTCCCTCACTACTTCTTCCCTCTCTTGTTCTCTTCCGTCTCCCCTCCGTCTCTCCCGTTCTCCACACTTTCCTTTCCACTTCCCAGTGTTCCCCCTGCTCTCTCCCATTTCCCCTCCAACTATTCCTCTTTCTTCAACCCTTCCCTCTCCCTACCCCTCCGCAGGGGAGAAAAGAAGTAAAGGAGAAGGAAGAGCCTTTCCTTTACTTCTTTCCTCCTCTCCTCTCTTCCATCTCCCATCCAGCTCTCCCTCTTTCTTCCACCATTTTCTTTTCCCTTCCCCTGCATTTCCCTCTTCCATCCACCCTTACTTCTCTCCTCTCCGTGTATCGCCTACTTAACTCCATTTCGTCCTTTCTCTCTGTCTCGCCCTTCTACCTGTCCGTCTCATCCTTATCCCTCCTAGGTTACCTTGCCGTCCGTCTGAAATTCTTTCCTCCACATTGCCCTCTTCTGTGACCTTCTCCTTAAAATCTTCCCTTCTCCTTCCCTATGGTATCACCTCCCTCCGTCTCTACTCAGTATACCCTCTCTCCAACTCCTCCTTATCCTCTCTTCCTCTGCTCCAACCCTCTCTTCCTCTCCTCCAACCTTTCTTCCTCTCTTCCCTCTCCCTCTCTTCTGCCGCGCTTCCATCTCTTCCGTCAACCTCTCTCTTCTTTTATCGCTTCTATTCCGTCCGAACCCCGTCCACGAATTTACATCTACCCAACTCACACCATCTTCCTCTCTTCTCTGTTTCAACCCTCTTTCTCATCTTCTCCTTCCTTCCTCTGTACACCCCTTCTTTCCCTCTTTCCTGTTCCAGCCTCTCTCTCTTCGTCTCTCTTCCCACTCCTCTCTCTATCTTTCCCTGTCTCTCGGATCGTTCCATCCCTCTTTATTCCTCTCTTTTCTTTCCGATCTTACTTCCTTCCCGTTTTCCCTCCTCCCTCCCCTCTCTCCGTCTCTTCCTTTCGATCACTCCATATCTTGTCCCTGTGTCCTTTGCTTTCCTTCGCTTTGCTCTGTTTAGCTTCGCTTTCCTTTTATTCCCATTGTTATGCTTTAGTTTTATTCCAATCCTTTGGTTCCCTTTGCTTTGCTTTACTTTCCTAGAGCCATTTCCAGTCAATCTGGCTTCGACCGAGGCAGAGTCCATGACGAACGTTAAATCGAATGGCATTCGATGGCTTTGACTGACAACACGTACCAACGCTGACAAGAGGACGGTCACGTAGAGGGAGGCACGCAGACAAAAGGCAAGACAAGAGAAGATGAATGCGGTTACAAAATCGTGTTACTATCTGTTCAGTTCAATGAGTGAGTGGTTAGAATAGTTACACTAATGGAATGCAAGAGATAAACAATTTTACGACAAACCGAATAGACCACAAATAGGAGGCAACATACGGAACACAAGCATATGTTTATGCATGCATACATACGTACAAAGCCTACATATGCGCACACACATGTATATACATATACATACATTCGTTCATACGTACACACATATACAGTACGTACATACATACATACATACATACATACATACATGTACATACATACATACATGTACATGCATGCATACACACATACATACATACATACATACATGTACATACATAGGTATATATTACATGTACATGCATGCATACATACATACATACATACATACATACATACATACATACATACATACATACATACATACATACATACATACATACATACATACATGTACATACATGTACATACATGCATGCATACATACATACATACATACATACATACATACATACATACATACATACATACATACATACATACATACATACATACATACATACATACATACATACATACATACATACATACATACATACATATAAGCATACCTACATTATAGACTATACGTATGTATGTATGAGCACTTGTTATACATATGTGCCATGATGCCATCGGTTGATGCCTTGTGCATTAGACACCGGCGCAATAGAAGTTGCTAATTACAATTACATGCGTACAAGCATGCAAAGAACTAAACATACATATAATTATACAGGTACATGAAAATATAAAAATATAAAATATAAACGAATTTAAAACTGAACATACCCAAATAAAAGAAATACCGTTTAACGACGCGATGTCATAATAAATTAGCAATTAATCAATCAATCAATTTAATTGCACCGCCCACGTCCTTTGTCCAGGAATTAGACACCTTTAAATCCCTTCCTCTGGACAGAATATATATCTAATTTTCGCTTTGAGACTACTTCAACTCGAATCACTTCTACTTAGGCAGTAAGAAACACACAGAAATTTATACTTACATAATAATAATAATAATAATAATAATAATAATAATAATAATAATAATAAAAAATTCGACCAAGCCAGATGGAGGGCTGTCACTACCGAACATGCTGGTGACTGGCTTTACACACTACCGATTACGTCCTGTGGCCTGAGACTGAGCGACGAGGCGGTCAGGGTGGCGGTAGGACTGCGGTTGGGAGCTAACATATGCGAGCCTCACACGTGCGCTTGCGGTGCAGCAGTCACCGCTAGGGGCGAGCATGGTTTGTCCTGCTCTCTGGGCTTTGGCCGAGTGGCACGCCACGGGGCCATCAACGACCTGGTGTACCGTGCTTTATCGAAAGCTGGGTTCCCAACAATCAAAGAACCGCAGGGGTTGTTCCGATCCGACGGAAAAAGACCGGATGGGATCACCCTCATCCCTTGGAAAGCCGGCAGAAGTCTGGTGTGGGACGCCACGGTTATAGACACTCTGGCACCGTCGTACCTTACGGCATCAGCAGCCAGAGCGGGGCAGCGGCGAGTCTGGCAGAGGACAGGAAGACACAGAAATATCACGCCTGTCTAGAAACACACGTTTTCATACCGCTAGCCCTGGAAACGCTGGGTCCCATCAATACCGCTGGCCTCAATTTTATTTCTGACCTGGGTCGCCACCTCACGCTAACTACGGGTGAACCGAGAGAGACCAGCTACATTTTTCAGAGGATCTCGGTGACAGTACAACGCTTCAACGCCGTAGCATTTAGTGGCACATTCATCAAACCCACGCCCGGCATGGATGAGGAGTAGCCGTTCCAGAAACATTGCTTTTATAATTTTATAAGTCCCTGGGGGAATGAAGTACCTCAGGGCATAAAAATAATAATAATAATAATAAAAATAAAAATAAAATAAATAATAATAATAAAAAAAATAAATAAAAAAAAAAAAAATAATAATAATAATAATAATAATAATAATAATAATAATAATAATAATAATAAAGCCATTTCATTGTCAAAAAAAAAAAAAAAAATAATAATAATAATAATAATAATAATAATAATAATAATAATAATAATAATAATAATAATAATAATAATAATTCTTCCTTTATTGAAACAATCCAGTTGACACATCGCAACCAGTTTACAGTTATGCAATTGAAACAATTCACAAGAACGCAAATGACAGAAGACATAAATCTTAACTACTAACAGAACAAACAGCCTGCAATACACGGCGCTAATAGCAGCCTGCAAAGCACGTCCGCCCTACGGGACTCGAACTCAGTACCTCTCGCTCTCTACGCCAGATGTCATCCAATACGCTATCGGGCCCCTCCCCATTATACATTATACATTATACATGTATGCAGACCTACGTTCAAGCATACATACATACATACATGCATACATACATACGTACATGCATACATACATACCCACATCCATACATCCATACATCCATACATACATACATAGCCTACATACATACATACGTACATACATAATCCATAAGATGATAAAAATCCAGTTAGAAATTTCACTTATAACCTGCGGACTTCTTCGTAGAGAGTACTTTCCTTGGTCGCTTCAAGCGATTTATGTTGCGCCTCTTTAATATTGCATGCTCCTATGGCTGACGTTTGATGACGCGTAATTAGGCTGCCTGTACAGCTCATCAAACCCGTCCAGAGGATTGCTTTAGCGCCAGTGTCTGAGCTCTCTCTGGCGAAAACGGGTTTTATCTCCTCCGTTCATTTGGCCATCAAACCGTCGCCTCCAACTTCCGGTCTGTTCTTCATCGAGTTCTTTGACCTTCTATTATCGCTCAATCCGATCCTCGCTTTCAAGTCGGTTCATGCTGGACAGCACAATGAAAATCCCATCAGTTAATGAGTGGTGTGGCTGCACGCCACGCCATGCTAAATGATCATGTCTGCTCAGTGCAGACACAGCTGTGTGCGTGGCTTCCATTATACGTACGCATACACCACCAACATACAACACCAACACCATCACGACCACCATGATTTATCAATTTGGGTGATGAAGAGTATCCTGGGAATACTGCTACTGCTCCTGCTACTGCTCCTGCTACTGCTATGGCCGTTACTGCCATAAAAAGGTCAAAACGTGCTGCTGCTGCTGCTACGTGCTGCTGCTACTACTACTACTACTACTACTACTACTACTACTACTACTACTACTACTACTACTACTACTACTACTACTACTACTACTACTACCTACCAACTACTACTACTACCACTACTACTACTACCACTACTACTACTACTACTACTACTACCACTACCACTACTCATAGCCACTACCCCAGTCACCAACATGCCACCACCACACTTCTAATAGCACCACCACCACAGCCACCACTACCACCACCACCACCAAGATTTACGTATCTATTTGGGTGATGAAGAGTATCCGTGGAATACAACAACAACAACTACTACTAGTCTACTACTACTACCATCACCACCATCACCACCCCCTCCTCAATACGACCACCACCGCTTTCGCGTCCAGCTGGATACGTGAGAAATGTTAACGATGTCGTTGGGGCGCTGATTAAGCTCTGTCGGAATTTTACGGTTAGGAAGCACCAACAATGGGATGTCAAGCCACGTTCTGCCATCGCTTCATGAAAACCAGATTATAAGCAACACACATATATACATATATACAATTATACATGCATACAGAATATTGCAGGTTATAATTATATAATATATATATATATATAATATATATATCTAAATCCTAACCGTAATATATATATAAATTATAATAGACATCGAAGCGTGCTTAATTGCGTCGAGTATATATATATATTTATATATACTTAATGAATGCAAAGTAAGCAAGTATCTACGGAGCATAATACCCTTGTCGACCATACAGGCACGTTTGTATGATTGGTTATGCATTGGACAGAGAAATGGCCGTCCTATAAAACAACTATTACGTGTGTCTAATATTGGGATGAATACTATGATGGCCTAAGTCGTTAGTGGTGATTAAACCATAATTATGGTATAACGTAAAACTTTATATATATGTATATATATATATAATATAAAATATATATATATCATATGTTATGTATACAACTATACACACAATAAGAAGAGCAATCCTTCGAGGCAGCCACGGGTATGAAGTGTTAGCGACTTCATTTTCTTAGCCTCGGCATATGAGGGCGGGTGACCAGTCATCTCCCTCGCCGTCTCACCTTTCCAACGACAGTGTAGGTCAATGTACTCATTCTAGCTGAGTTGACTAGGAGGCGCCGAGGGAGCAGAAAGCTCAAACCAAATTTCTGTCCTGGCGCGTATTTGAACCCCCGACCTCTCGATTGACAGTCCAGCACGCTAAACACTAAGCCATCGAGCATCCTTGACTTCGTACTTAACCGGGGGACCGTCCAAGATTTGAATAATCGTTATCTGCTACAGTCAAGTTTAAAATCAGTTTGAATGTCCTTACATTTTGAATATTTTCATCCACTGTAATACTTGGAACTGGCTTTTCAGTAGATTATGAGTTACAATTATACAGATGTCTTAGGCGTTATGATAACGCCGCTATAAGTCATTATATTACATTATATTGGATAAGATTAGATTAGATTGGATTGGATTGGATTGGAAGATTAGCTTTTCCTACCGACATAATTTTTATCTCAATACTTTTAAAGAATGTTTAAACAAATTCTGAATAATTTTATCATCAGCTGTCTGTGCAGCTATTGTGAAAAGCATAGAGAACTAAGCTATTATTAGTAGTTGTATAGCTAACCTTTGTAGGGTTGGCCGTTTCCACGCACACTGTATATATAACGACATCTTTGCATGATATATATATACTGTATGCTTATGTATGCCCCAATGTGCGTCATGTATGGAAATATATATGCAATATTGTGCAAGGATTATCACTTTCTGTAATACGTACTGTTATGGAGAACGGGTGGAGAGATTGCGGAAGGGGAAATTGCCATTCGTCGCTGACCTGGAGGCAGGAGATGATGGGGACCGGTTAAAGACGGAGGGCTGATCCGGTGCCATAAATCCACCACCATTCGAAGGAGAATGCACTTCCTTAATCCATCATTTGCCGATGAGAGGTTCTTAAGAGCTGATATGTTAATGATCGGATATACTTGAGACTGCCTTGGGCTCTAGAATCCTCGGTCTACAAGTCCTATGTAATGTTGCGTGACTTCATATAAATGATGGCCTGCGTGATTGATGGTGCATGGTGTGGCCCGCTCGAACCTCGGAACGTTTAGACGAAATGAATCGAGTTTTAATGGGTCCCGGTTAAACGCTTGCTTACCTGGCCAAAGATAAAGTGAAACAATCTTTTTGTACCAACCAGATGCATAAAGATAAGGCTTAGGCCTACATGATTGAAGATTAAAGTAAAACGTCTTTATAACCCTACAGAAACTGTCCAGAAGCATACAGATAAAGGTAACACGTGTCTTTCCGATGGACCATTGTGTCGCAGACACTTTGCCGATGAACGACTGCAATTTGGGAGTGACGCGGAGAAAAAAATTTCTCCATTCCTACCCCATCTCCTTTAGATCTGCACCCATCCCAACCCCATCACCATTAGATCTGACCCATCCCCACACCATCCCCATTAGATCTGTCCCCATCCCTACCCCATACCCATTAGAGGTCTGTCTCCATACCCACCCCTGGTGGTATATCCGATCATTAACATAACATATCTCGGATGAGGATCCTGAGTGGCTGAGATGGGCTGGTAGCATGCTGATCTGTCCGGCGCCCCGGGTTCGCTTCCCGGTCGGGTCGGTTTATCAGAACGAGATAATAATTGCTCGGATCTTTACTGCAGGTTGTTAAATCTCATTATAAACTCAGAATACTTAAATGAAATTGAAAAGACAACCGAATTCTCACCGTGGTTCTCAAGGATTCAGTGGCGTGCAGCTGGAGGGTTGCGGGTTCGAATCCACCTCAAAGCCGCCGCGTAGGGACCTGGGCAAGTC
Organism: Aporrectodea caliginosa; assembly: GCA_020284085.1. Taxonomy (NCBI): domain Eukaryota; kingdom Metazoa; phylum Annelida; class Clitellata; order Crassiclitellata; family Lumbricidae; genus Aporrectodea; species Aporrectodea caliginosa. The sequence continues at coordinate 418,375 of JACEVL010000032.1, read as the reverse complement.
CTTCACTCGCAATTGCTCATTGGAAAAACTCGGAACATTTTCTTGGAGCTTCCGCTAATGGGAAATCTGGTAGATGAACAAGTGTTCAAATACAATACAATACAATACAACCCCATTCCCATTGCATAATATTATGTCTCCATCCCTACTATATCCCCATTAGATATGCCCCTAGGATTAGACCTGTCCCCCATCCCGTCCCCATTCCCGTCCTCTACTGAATCAAAAGAACGAGATAAAATTGCTCCAGCACGTTATACAGGTTGTTAAATCTTCAGTTTTTAAACTCAGAATACTTAAATGAAATTGAAAAGAAACCGAATACTCAAGGATGCCAATCTTATAACGCTAACCTAACATTGATATTTTGCAGACCAGGTCACCTTAGCAGATGTTAATGGCCGCTGTGAAAAAGGCAACAACAGCGGTAAATACCATGCCTGTATTTCCATCCCCATGGACAATAGCACCTCAGGCCTTGCACCCCCCCCCATTCCAACAGTATTATCGCCACTTGTGACGCCATTACCGCGGAATTTACCGCTCTTACCGCGGCATTACCGCATTCCCTATTACGGAGTCATTTCTGACTGCAACCTACCAGGGCACCATCTACATTTCTTCCTTTATTCTTCAATAATTCTTCTGCTGACGTCCAAACAATTACGGGCGCCGGAAGAAATTCATGGAATTTTTACGACGCTTTCGTGAGTATGTGGGACATACCTCCCCAGAGTCTCTTTTATTCCAGCTTCCAGTCCTTCCACCTCGGATGCTTGCAATTCCAGGCTATCAGCAGGGTCGTCTTTTGAATGGTAACGTGTCCAGAGCGGGGCTGAATTCACCTGTCACATTTGTTTTAGTACCAATACATAATTGATGACGTGCGAAGAGGAGACAGTTACCGTGTTGTGTGGGGCGGGGGGGCGGGGGTAAGAGAGGGATAGGGAGGGTGGCGAATTAATAGCACAGCCAATAGGAACAAAGCACGCTGGCCATGATGGTTGCAGCAACAGCGGCATCAGTGAGAGCATCTTGCGGCAGACGAAGGTCACGCACAACGTACGGAGACTAGAAGCTGAGGTGTGGAGGAAGAAGCAACATTAAATACGTTATCAACAAGGCCATAATATGGTCAGTGGCAGCTGCAATATTTTCGGTAGCAACACATTTACACTAGCAATAGCATTATCAATAACAAAATCTTCAAAAGCAACAGCAATTTTTCAAAAACTGTAATATTTTCGATAACAACATCTGAAAACTCCTAATAATGTTCAATAACAGTTATAATGACAAACTAACTTACAGAGCATCAAGTGATTATTAGTATTATTCAAAGTTTAACGTCGTCCTATGACAACAAAGACGGTTGACGACTAGAATATAAAACTTTGTCTTCTCTACTGTTTAACCCTTTAACCGCCGCAAGCCAAGAAATCCGGGCGCCGCACCATATTGGTAAAAATAACGTAATTTTTGTGGCTTATTGTTAGTTGCGTAATTATTTTTGACATTTGCTGATCACGTATAAACCAACATAACAGCACATATTTACTCAGATCTATTATTGTTCCACAGGCCATTGTCTGTCTGTAGTGTAGGTAGTCATACAACCGACAGCTGGAGTACCAGTTGTCCATGAACACTGTACGACCACTGTCCAGTAGAGGAAGTGCAAGATATATAACAATCTTCTCAGTAATGCCAAAGTTCTTGCATTCTGCCGGTAATATCACATCCATGGATGTTTGCATCCTAAAACTGCTTGTAAGACTTCTTCGCTTGTAAACTTCCGTTTCGCCATTTTGTACTTTTACTATACGTCACCGGTTGCATAGCGATCAGACCGGAAGTAGCCGGGGTTAAAAAAATTTCTCCAAATATAGCCTATGACATCCTCTGCTAATATAATATGCGCCATACTTCATGAAATACGCCACGCCAGCACTATGCCCGAGTCATTATGTTCATGCCGGATTAATCCGGCGCTAAGGCGTGAGGATTTTTAGCTGGCGCCGGATATATCCGGCATTATGGCGGTTAAGCGGTTAACGACCACTGTGTGGTAACAACGAAGCGTTGCCCTTCTTTACTTTATCCAGGCTTCGGACTGGCACTGTCAGAGTACAAACAGTGGCGGAGTTAAATCTGGGCAGAAGAATATAAAACGTTATGAAAACGAAAACTTATAGCTTCCGAACGACATCATTAAAAGGTGTAAAAAACGAAGCTTTACAATCTCAATTATATTCAACTTTTAAACGACATAAAGTAGTAATACTATATGACACTGTGTATGATGCACATGACCAAAATTACACTGTATTACTTAACAGCAATTGTCCCACACAGAAGTTTTCCACACAAGAAGTTCATGGACAACTGGTACTCCAGCTGTCGGTTACAAGCACACAATCGGCCTACATATAGCCTAATTCTAATTCTAATGGCAATTATAAATATGATACTTGATTCTCATTCTACTTTTAAAACAGTAATGCATTCGTAACATTCGGCGGATTGGATCCACAGTTTAACGGCAGCTTATGACAACATAGGCCGTTTCCGCCGACAAAGATTATTTTTTAGCATATTACAGCTCATATAACATTCGGTTCAGTGTGGCAGAGTTAACTTATAGCATCGCTTTACAACGTTTTAAAGGTGTCTAAGGGGAACACTATTACCATTCGTTCACCGTGTCACACAAATTTCTAAAGAATTACTTTAAGCTTAGTAAACTCAGCAACATTAACTACGTTTCCTACAGCAACAACAACAGTTATTGGAAAATGCTGCTGAAAAACACTTCCAAAAATAAAAGCCATTTCATTCATCCTTTCAAATCGAAAGCCTTGATTTTGACCAACGTGTTTAATAAACAAACAAACGAGAATTCTCAGCTTTTCATTTTCCACAAAACCTGAATATGATCCCGGCTTTCATTTAAAACGCAAAGCTCATGAAGGCTCCAATTGAAACGAATATCTATACGACATGACACGTTCTTTAACGATCTATTCGCACAGTCTTTCTAGAAGGCAATTCGAGGGGAAAATTAACCTTGTAATACATATTGATGAAGAAAATTAACATATAAACATGCGGAAAGCATCCAAACTGGAATATGAATATTCATGAATTGGACTAACTGTTTCACAGGTAATTAATATAGTGACCAGCTTTGTCTGTTTTGAATTGAATTTACCATGACCATAGAATGAAATATCAGAATGACCATTTTGTGAGCAAAAATGCGCTATACTGTCATATGCATACATCTTATACAGGTTGTCCTTCCGTATGAATGAAATATCGCTGTAAAGGCTCCGAAACGGAACGGTTTAGCGAGTTGAAAAAATTTACAAAAGCATTATTACGCAACGTCTAGGTCAACGCGACTATTTTCAGTTCGAATTTTATTTAAACGCCGATATATGGCCATTTTAAATTTAACTTTTCAGCGAGCTTATTTCAATACCGCCCATAGTAAGGCCATTTGTTCACGTCACGCATGCATAATCTTACGTCACACGGAGCATCTAGCAACCAATCAGAAGTCGCCACGGGCGAATTTCTAGGTCAGCGCAACCATTTACAGATTTGGTGACCTAATTACACTAAGCTCACATTTTTTGCAACCACGGCCATTGCCGATTTTCTAGGTCAAAGCAACTCGAAACTTACTTTAGCTATTCGAATTTCTATCTCATCCCAATTACTTTCAGCTCATAATTTGCTTTCAATTCCGATTTATGGACATTATAAGCATGCCCATTTGTCCACGTCACTAAAATTAATATGCAATCTTAAATTACGTCACGCGGCTAAATATGCAATCTTACGTCACGCTGGCGTAATGACGTACCAGCCTCATTAGCATATGCTATAAATAGACGGCGGCCATTGCGGAGTGCAGGTATGTTTGTTGTCGTTGGATACGTTAACGTCGTTAAGTGAACGGCGCGTATTATAAACCGTGGAAATGGTCTTCTGTGCAATTATAGTTGACCGCGGCAACTGTACTGAGAGGGATAAAGGTTCTTTTAGTAAAATTTAAAAAATTCGTAAGCGTGAAGGCCCAGAAGAACGAACCCGGAGCGAAGAAAGGGTACCGCATTCCGGGGATCCACGTGACTCTGCGTCGTGAGGGTCGGTTAGGGTCAGGGTTAGTGTCATTAGAAAACATCGTACCTATCGGAAGCGAAACTCAATGCAATCGCAATTCTGTTACAGGGCTGTAGACGACGGTATTAGCGGGTATACAGCGTGTACTCGCCACACAAAACTTTTATTTTAGTATACTCACCTGTGCAAAGCATGTACTCACCTCCAGAACGTACTTTGACATATTTTTTTAATGCTGAAGAGTGTAGTGTGCAGACTAGTCTATAACTTTTTAAGACTGTAAACTACAAACTCATACTCCTCAAACTTCTGGAAAAGTAACCTGAAGGCTGTAGCCTACTGTAGCGTGTACTCACTTCTAAGTTTAACACTACAGCACTGCATGGTGGTGCCATTATTCTTAATTGTGTAGTCAATTTTTCATTAATCTATTCGTTCTCTCCATTCTGCAGCTTCTCTCTGACCTCTCCGCTGTTTGGACTGGCATGATCTCGTTGCCCCACAAACCAGAACCACTTTGCCCAAACTAGATCATTTGCCACCATTGGGTCTACCCTGTGGAATGCCCTACCCTCCTCATTACATGTTTCCATTCTTTTTGGATTTCTTCCTCATTTCTCTCTCCTCAAAACCTATTTCTTCTCTTGGGGTACTCATACTGGGAGCGCTACTGAATGGCTTGTGCTGTGAGCAGCGCTAATTACTAATTACATTATTGTTGAATTACTAGTTACCTAGTCAGTGTTTTGTTTTTTCTATGTGGTGCCTAGTTGGTAACAGAGTTGTAGTTTTGCTGTACTTTTGTATGTTGGTACCAGGCCAGCTGTTACTGTTATCAGGACTTCTGCATTTGTGTTAACATTTCACACCAACAATATTCAAGTTTGTCAACACTTTAACGATGAGCACCATTGGTTTGCCAGTCGTTTTTAGTACACTCTCATTGTTAACTGTTAATAGTATGTTACTGCTAAACCTCGTAACAACAACACTGCAAATCATTGTGAATGAAGTTTTTCTTTCAGTAAATATGGAAGAAGATATTTCCACACTTCTGTGTTCCATTCAAAATGTTAAAATGCAATGGACTTAAAGTTGAATCTCATGACCTGCAGTGAAACAGCTGTCACTACTGAATTACATCATTCATTAGACCTCAAACTGTATGGACATTTAATTTCCACCTTTACGGCAGCACGGTCATGAAACCAAATCATAGGGTGAAGGGCCCATAAATGGGTAATTGGAGTTGACAAATTAACGCATGCTGCTCCACATTAACGTTACTGTGGCCATATGACTGCTTATATTGGCCAAGGCTGCCTGATCATGAGCAATACCCCACTCCGTTGCAGCCGATTTAAAAGTGTATTCAATGGGAAAACAAAAAGCATTAACACTTCATTCATTCCAAAATTTTATATAGCACCCCTTCCAGGTTCCTAATCAATGACGAGTTGCATTGGTTTCCCAGTCACTTACAGTACACACTCGTTGTTAAGGTGTTAAGCCAAGCCAATGACGGCTTTGATACATCTGTGTAACAAACATCTTTCAGTTTATAGGCTGTTATCCTGCCTGCTTAAATAAGAAACCAGTTTTTATTTCCGCTCTGACCACGTGTCTTCATTTCAATCAACTCAATGTCATTTTCCAACATATCTACTTCAACTGATTCTGCTCGCTGTCAATAAATGTTTTTGTACAGAAGTCGTGACATAAAATTTCTATTGTCCTTCGGTGGTAGTTTGTACTCATGGGCCCATGTTTGTAGGTTGTAGTTGTGACTGCGAGACTCGGGAAGAAATCTTCTGAGCACATGGCTCTGGTCAGATATTATGGTCCTGAACAGGGAATCATCGGCCGCGACGGCCAATTGCTCCGCAGCCGGGGCGTTTGGAGGGAAAAACCCGTTTCGCTTTAGCCTGTCCAGAAGTTTCTCGATCTTGGTCGTGAGATCGCAGGACTCGGAGAGCGTACATAGACGACGCGCACGACAGTACCTCTGTAAGATGTGGAGTCATGCTGATGTCAGAGCTGATGGTCACTCCCAGTACCCGGATGGAGTTGACTCGCTCTGCACCGGGTACTATCCGAGGAGGATGAGCTGCGCTGCTCCCTCCCTTCTTGAAGATGATTAGCTCATGCGTCTTAGATGGATTGAGGCGGCGGTTGCTATGTTGTTTGAACCGACGAGCAGGTACGTATCATCAGCGTATTTGAGCATGACATTGAAGTTGTGCAGTGGGTGGAGATCTGAAGCACCGACGATGTAGGACCCTGGGCCTATCCAGGAGCCTTGTACAACACTCGCGTTAATCTCAGCAGAAGCCGATAACAGCCTAAGTGCTTGGTGATATGATCTCGATCTTGAAAGTAGTTTACCAGCCAGTTGTAAATTTCATCCGGGAGGTCCAACGAGCCCAGTTTGGACATAAAGGTCCTCAGCTGAAACCTGACTTGTCTGATCCTGTCTGTGAGGCTTGTGAATCAGTTTGTTGACTCTGCGCCACAGGTTCTGTGTCCCGTGACGAGGGTCGAGGTCATTGAGTTCCTTTCTCTTGGCCTTGACGATGGCCTTGCGAATTCAGGCTCTCTCGTTGTGACCGTCACAGCTCTGAGTGGGTAGTGCTCATCCAACCACAGCGTCATGACAAACGTGCTGCCTATGATGATACTGTAGTTGACAAGACCACACACGGCAAAGGTGATGAGGAACCAGCATCCTACCGCTGTCAAAAGTCTTCTTCTGTTTCTTTGGCTACGAGAAGTCCATGTCAGCCAGAGGACGATAAGTCAAGTTGGTGATATGTGACAGAAGGAGCAGTCTGCTTGTGTGCAGGAAGTTGTACCTGAAAACAAAATAAAACATACTTGCTAATTATAACCGATTTTCCTGTAACCGATCTCATAACCCAAGGACCCATACTTGCTAAGCAAGAGCATGAGCTGTAAAACCTTCCAGCATTTCATGGAATACATAATTAATTCTATTAAGAGTTTCAATAGTAAACTAGCATATCACTCGGAACTGTCAAAAACTTGTTCTTTCACAATCACAGATATGTTGCAATGAACAAATTAAAAAAATTATGTCACACTACGACGTGATGAAGCTAAGACAGTTAAAATGAGTTAATGAATTAAAAGGTAAACGTGGGGCGCGGTGGTGTAGGGGTATGTTCGGTGCCTTGCAGCCGGAGGGTTGCGGGTTCGAATCCACCTCAAGCCGCCGCGCAGGGACCCTGGGCAAGTCCTTCACTCGCAATTGCTCATGCGCTTCGGCGTGAAACTCTGATTCAGTGTCCGTGCTGTATAGTCGGGAGCGCCTCTGAGTAGAAATCTTGAAGGGGCGCTATAACAAGTGCTCATACATACATACATATACGTGTAGTTTAGCGTTGTAAATTATTCGCACAGTTATTTTTCATCAGTATAATTTCTACTTTGGCGAGAATCCTTTCAATTGATCCAGCTTCCATTGGGCAAGAATTCATTTCATCAATCCAGCTTCTATTTAAGCAGGAATTATTTTGCATCAATACAATTTTATTTATTATTATTATTATTAAACTGTCATTTATAGCGCGCATAGGCTAAACAAAATGGAAAGCGCGTAACAGAGAAAATAATTAAGAAAAATATGTCTGTGCTGGTCTCATGATGTTAAATGTTGTTTTGGTCTCAAGATGTTAAATGTCGTTTTGTGCAGACCATTATGAATAATTTTTCATCAGTCCAGCTTCTATTTTAACAAGATTTCATCAGGCCCACTTCTATTTAAGCAAAAATTATTTTCATCCATCTGACTTCTCTTTAGCAAGAATAGTTAATCCCACTTGTATTCGACCAATGCTGAAACCCAAGCAATGCTGCAATGGCGAATAATAATTTACGGCAAGCTTATAGAATCGGGGGCTGAAGGATTATAGTGCATAAGTTTACTGACATCGTGAGTGTCGGTTAGGGTCAGGTTAGGCGTCGTGAGAGTCGGTTAGGCCCGTCAGGGTCAGGGTTAGGGTTAGTGTCGTCATTAGAAACCTGGTACCGTCCGCGCAGCATGCACAAAGATACCGTATAATTATTCTTCAGCCCATGATACTATAAGTTTGCCTAATTTACGACGCTAAACTACACGTTTACCAATTAAAATTTAAATGTTACTGAAGTGACGCTAACATCTGGGACTAACATAACAAATACTAGTACCTACCACAACGTTGAAGAAATCCGGCATCTCAATCGTCTGAAGTCACGAAGTGTATAGGCTAAGACTGCTAGATGTGAAGGTATACGGATCGACACCATTAATTCACGATAACCTTACAAGAAACGTTCTTCTAACAACTTCTTCGAGTGCTTTGACAACAGTTTTTACTTAAACGCTGCACAACAAAATAATATTTCCGTGCTTGCACTCCGACATGGCCGCCACAGCTACCGCAATTTAGGCCACGCCCATTTGCAATCGGTCTATAATTTAGAAATAACCCGTGTAGTACGGGGAACAAAATAATACGCCTATTTCAGGTAGAGATAAACCGTAAAGAACGGGGAACAAAATAATAATATTGCCTATAATTATAAGGTAGAGATAACCCGTGCAGTACACGGGCAAAGCAACTATGTTCACCTCTAAATATCGTTTCCATTCAGATATATGGACATTTTTAAAATATTTGAAGCCCATCAGCAAATATAGTAAGTAAGTAGCCTTTATTTGCAGCCGTTAAAAATTACGCCTGGGGAAAACCCGGGCGAACGCCGGGTAAAAATTGCTAGTACTGACATAATCCGATGCATACATACCTACACGCTATTGGCTAGCGAAGAGAGCATCCTCGATTTACATAGGTATGTACGTATATAACTATATATGTATGTATGTATGTATGTATGTATGTATGTATGTATGTATGTATGTATGTATGTATGTATGTATGTATGTATGTATGTATGTACGTATATATATGTATATATGTATCATAATGTATGTATGCATGTATGTATGTATGTATACATAGGGGGGGTAGTGGCGGTCCCGTTTGCCCGCACAGCAACCATGCAGAACCGAGCATTCTCTGTGGTAGGCCCTAGGGTTTGGAATAGCCTCCCTCGGGAGCTACGCTTGTTCCCTAGAACATGTACTGATACTTTTATGGCCACTTGAAAACTTACCTTTTTGGCCGGACTGGAGTTGGGAGCGCTTCTGAGTAGTTACCTTGAAGGGGCGCTATATAAATTTTTTGAATGAATGAATGAATGAATACAACATGTATGTTTTATGCTAGAACACAGCGTCGTTACACAATGACAACCAGTTGTTACAATCATTGGTAATTGGACGAAAATTACAGATATATTTTGTCCATACGAAACGATTTAAAGGTGTCTAATTTGTGGAGAAAAGAGGAGAGCGGTGCTAAACATCTTTCTTATGACACACAACGTCGTTAAGCATCAGCTAACCAACCATTTGCACATTCCGGTTTGTATCTTTGCCTAGTGTACATTTTCTTTGAAGTTTGGTGTGTTCATTAATTTTGATTATAAGCAAGATGATGACTGAAGCCGCTGACGTGCGTGTGTTGAGAGCGGTGACAGTAAATGACGCGCACGTCTTGCGGAGACTCTTTCCACCCACTGATCAGCGCCATTACAACATGCGCCCCAGGTCTCACCCCTTCCAACTTCCGCAAAAGACGACAGAAATTTCATACCTAGAATGCTTTATAAAATACGGTAGCATATAGCCTACATACTCTCATTTAGGCTTTTCAATTCAATAAATGGTAAACTCAGCAACTATACCCCATATATTAGATCTTTCTGCCTTTCCATTATGTAACTCACTGCGGTTTGTCAGTGTGTTCTATTAAACGAAGATATATATATATATATATATATATATATATATATTTGGGATATGTCCATATTTGTTTGAATTTCGTGCATATTTTTATTATTGGAAATGCTTGATAAGTTTATAATTATGTATCTTCTGCCATGGCAGGGTAGAAACCTGGTTCGAGATTTCTGCTCGTAGTGTACACCCTTTGGGACACAGCTGTAATGAGTACACTCGCCGTACACTGTCGTTGGGAGGTTGATTCGGCGAAGGGGAGGACTGGTCGCCTGCCCCCATATGCCGAGGCTAGGAAAATGAAGTCGCCAACACTTCCTACTCATCATTGTCTCATGGCTAACTTAAGGGACTGCTCATCTTAATTCCTTTTCTATAATTATATTTTCATTCACCTGTAAATTAATTTTATCTGATTTACAAATTCTTTGAATTTTGACGATTGCTTTTCGTTTTCTTAGAACTGCTTCTACCAAGCATTTAATTTAACCAACTTAAGGAAAATTTCTTCTGGACACCTTTCAATAAGGGATTTCGTCGTCGTCTTATAGTTCTGACTATCGTACGGGCCGCGCTGGCGCCCCGGGTTCGCTTCCCGGTCGGGTCGGTTTATCAGAGATTAATTTCTCGGATCTTTACTGCGGGTGGCTCGGTCGCAATATAAACGTGGAGTACGAGGTTGCTTTCTGCCTCCGACACTGATCATCTCCGATATGAAAAAGTGTCGTTAAGCAGTAATACAACAACGGCGAACCGTCCCCCTCGGAGCGCCGTTCGAGCAACTGCCTCAGAAGTTTCACTCGACGGCGTGGATGTCCGATGCGTACGCCTTGACGGGGCGAGGGGCTTCAGCCGATCCTGACATCTGGCCAGCCAGAGAAGACGAGTTCAGCCCGGTCTGACTTCTGGCCAAGCGGAGACGAGGATCGGTGACCAAGATACGCAGGGGCAAAGTTACCTCCGCCACTGAATCGTTCGTGCATTGCACCTCCGTGCTTTGTGCCAGTCTCAGTGCCAGTCCCAAGCCTGGAAGAAGGAGGAGGGCGACGCTAAGGGTCTTTGTTACCATACAGTTAGTCGTTAACTAGTCCAAAAGACGGCGAACCGTCTCTGACCAAACCTCTAGTCTATAATTGATAGAATAAATAGCGAATGTGGGAGGATTGAAATGAAATAAAGACTTAATTATAAAACTGTAATTGATATTGCCCTCCCTTCAGAAGTTCAGAAGTGCACACACGACCATACAACAGAGCATCGATGGCGCCGAGCAATTGTGAGTGAAGGACTTGCCCAATGTCCCAAACACAGTAATCGTCTCAGTGATGGTTACTCAGGCGAACCGATTACTAATCAAATTGCAAACCTTATAAATTATATCGTATCGTATCGTATCGTATCGTATTTAAACATTTGTAAAGCGCCTCTCGTAAGGTGAACCGTTCAGAAGCGCTCCCAGTGTGCTAAGCCCCGTGAAAATAAACAGGTTTTGAGAAAAGCGAAGGAAGAAGAGAGACTGCCAGAGAGAATTTTATATATCTCAGACTTAACAAAAACAATGGTTTGACCATTGTGCAGTGTCCTCAAAAGGAGCAGCCTATCACAACTCGTGGCGTCTCTCATTCGCCACCTCTCCAACTGCACAAAGTCCTTCTTAAGCAAATTATTCATAATAATACAAAATCAGCTACAAATATAACCCTGTCAATCAAACACACTGAAAGTCCACACTAAATCCGCTTCGTAATCACAATTCAATACAGAGTGGGCTCAAAAACATAACCTCTTGATGAGGTATATGACAGTCTCCTTTTCCTCCAGACATTCCTTGGCTTAGTGGTGGTGTACAAGTGTCGGTTATCACGTAGTTTACGCTGCCATATTATTTTAATGTCTTCAATGCCGCACCTGACGTTGGTAAGTAAGCAGTCTACCCATGTCCACGATAACTCTCTTCAAACCAGCTTCCATTTCATGATAAAATTATTTTGATCAATCTAACTGCCACTTAATAAAAAATTTCTTTGATCGATCCTTATTCTATTTAAGCAAGAAATTATTCTTCATCAATCCAACCTTTATCTAATCAAAGAATAATTCTCATAAATCCATCAACTTTAAATGGAAACAATTATTTTTCACCAATCCAGCTTCTATTGACCCAAATACCTGGTGTCACCAAACCCGCTTCTACTTGCGGAAACAATTATTTTCATAAATCCAGCTTCCATTATTTTTAAAGTGACAATATAAAATAATTTAGAATTGCTCCGTTTCATTAGCGTACACGAAGAACCGTGTATTTATATGACGATGTTATATATATAATTAAAGGTGTTTTATCATCAATAGGCAAATTCATTTTTTTCACTTGCGTTAGAGTGACTCCAACATTTTCTTTTCTGCTCATGTCTCTGAATTCCTTATTTTTATTCATTTATTCATTCATTCATTCATTCATTCATTCATTCATTCATTCATTCAGAGCATTTATATAGCGCGGCCTTCAAGAAGCTGCTCAGAAGTGCTCCCGGCTCAGCCACGACTAAAGAAAAAAGACTTGAGGGACTTGTAGATTGTAGAACCCTGCCGGATGGCTCACAAGTAAAATTATTCGTCAAATTCAAAGTCTAATTTCGTCATGTAAGGAGCTAAAAATTCAAGTTAAGATTCCACAAACAGTAACTAAAAATATACTTTGTTTCTTTTCAAGGCAACTGTAATCAGTTACTAGTTATTTATTAGTATTTGTTGTATGCAAAAATAGTTACTCTCTGCTCTATCAGTTGCTAATGATTGTTCTCTTCCACTTGCCTGGTTTGGGGCGGGGACTCCTCTCAGTAGAGACCTTGAAAGGGGCGCTATATAAATTCCGATTGATTGATTGAAACCTTGGTCTAAATCATAATCCGTTAAAGAAACCAGGTCGACGTCCAATAAGTCAGCGGAACCCGAAGTGGAACGATTGTGCTTAATCAAGCGGAAACATCAGATAAATTTTATAATTCTTTCGCATCGTCCACAGTTGGCAGTTGACAGATTGATAGGAAAACGGTTCAGATTTGGCTGCAGCGCAGTTACTTCACCCTCTAGCAGTCCATCCTAGATCGAGAAGTTCGCCGTAACCCAGTATGTAAGTAGCGTGAAATTGAAATGCCTGTATGAAAAAAACACAAGAAACTGCGCGCGGATTTTCGTTCTAAGTTCACCAATCATCCGTATGGGCGGGAAAGGACAAATTGCATTTAGTGAAATGACATAATTATGCTTATCCAATATTATGTTGTCTTTGTCTCCTATGTTCACCTGATTACGACTTTGGTGCGTCATTGGTTCATACCTTGTGCATTAGACACCGGCAATATAGAAGTAACTAGTTATTATTAATAATCAATAATAATCAATGTACCAGTCATCCATTAACTAACTAACTAACTTGAAATATTAGTTGATCAGTTACAATTCATAAGCGCAATAGCCTAACTGTAAACTAATTATACTATATAGGCTACGGCATCAAGTTATCAGTGCTGCGTGTCCCACTGCGAACAAGCTCCTCAGTCCTATTCCAAGAGCTAATGCGGCTTCCTGTTGATTTCAGAATAAAATTTAAACTGGCCTGTTTGACCTACAAAGCCATCAGCCCCCACACCTCCTTGCTTTAATCACAAACAAATAACTCCTTGCATCCCTCCTCGTTGCCTGTGATCATCGAGTATCATGGGTCTCCTACATGAGTTATGGGTTCGCGTGCATTCCATGCCTCTGCCCCAAGGAATGGAATCGATTGCCCTCTCCTCGTAGCTCAAATTCATTTCCTTCCTTCAAAAAGCGGCTCAAAATTCATTAGTTCTCTTTGACTTTCAAGCACTTCGATATAATATGCATCTCTTCGTGGAGGCCGACTATTCGCGCCTCAGATTCACATTTCGGTGTGATCATGCGCGTACTACAAATTTAATTAATATTTAAACTTTATGACGTAGTGTCTCGAAATAGTCCAATTCGGAACTTTTTTGGGCGGGCAAAAATATATATCCTCCACTACAAACGTCTTAAAGGTGTTTAAGCAAACATAAAAAGAAATTAAGAGTAGCAGCGGAATTATTATTATTGTTATTGTTATAATATTTTGGTAACTATTATTAAATTATTATTATTATTATTATTATTATTATTATTATTATTATTATTATTATTATTATTATTATTATTATTATTATTATTATAAAACTTTTATAATAGGCATAATTATTAATAATAGTAGTAGTAGTGGTAGTAGTGGTGGTGGTAGTAGTAGGTAGTAGTAGTAGTAGTAGTGAGTAGTAGTAGTAGTAGTAGTAGTAGTAGTAGTAGTAGTAGTAGTAGTAGTAGTAGTAGTAGTAGTAGTAGTAGTAGTAGTAGTAGTAGTAGTAGTAGTAGTAGTAGTAGTAGTAGTAGTAGTAGTAGTAGTAGTAGTAGTAGTAGTAGTAGTAGTAGTAGTAGTAGTAGTAGTAGTAGTAGTAGTAGTAGTAGTAGTTGTAGTAGCAGTAATAGTAGTAGCAGCAGTAGCAGTAGTTGTAGTGGAATTAGCAGTTGTAGAAGCAGTAGTGATAGTGGTAGTGGAGATAGCAGTGACGGTGTAAATGTAGTGATGTTTTACCTTGCCGTTGAACTTGAACCTTCCTTACCGGATCACTGCTCTGAAGATCTACACCCGACCTCAACAGGTCTAATCCTACGGGAAAGGAACTTATACGGCTACCGGTTGTTGGTAGTTGTTTCTGCTTAATGACGCCGTGTCATAACACTATGATGATTAGAGTCGCCCTCCTGAATTGTCCTGGCATAGCACTGGCATCATCTTAAACCGACTGTTTCATCTGACGATTGCATTAAATCAAACAGTTTGTCATTGATGTGTTGAATTTGGATTATGTTGATCCACCACATGACGAAAGGCAGCTCTATTATATATAACATTCGATACAAGCATTTTAAAGGTGTCCAAGTATAACGACAACAGGTTTATATTTGTTGTTTAATGACATCTTGCGGCCGTTGCGTCAAACGTACCGCACATAATAATTTTGCTGTGACTGACAGGGTCTTTTATTTCGACGCTTTCTTATTTTACGTATGTATGTACTCATAAAATGTTACATATTTATCAAACGGCGTCAACTGTGATGTGCTGTATAATTATGCCAAACGAACGGTAAAAACTGTTCTGAATAATTTCTACCGACTCAGCGGCCTTTGTTGACTTAAGACTGAAAATTACATTTCAATTGAATGCAATACACTAGTCAACTTAGGCTCCCATAGTAAAGTCTACATTTCACACCCAAACTGCACATAAATCAACGTCTAAGTAGTCTACGGCTGTGTGTTTTTACAATTCCCATACTGCTGGCTTAAGACTTAAAATTACACTTCAGTAGAATGCAATACACTACAACACGCTAGACAGCACACTCTATACTAAGTCGTTTCTTAGTAGTCTACGGCTGTATGTATGTCGAGACCTGTTGAACGAATCAAAATAACACTTCATGAAGCCATTAGGCTACATGATTGGGGGTAAATTGTAATTCTACAAAGACACAAGCCTACGACATTCCAAGGGACAGATACATTTAAATATGGATACCATGGGTTTCCGCAGGAATTTTTTATTCCTGTCTTTAGCGTTCTGGGATACGTTTTCAGCTACATCTGAACGCTTATATTAATCACACAACTGCGAAAAGCTTAAGTGTTTTTATATATTTTTTTATTTTTCAGGTTTTCTTGTCTTCTTTGGATAAAAAATAGAACTGTGGAAAAATCATAGCCATTCCTCGTTAGAAACGAACATGATAAGTAAATTCTTTTAAATATGTGCAAAATCCAGGGGCAAATGCCCCCTCCGGACGCCCATGATGAATACTACTGCAGTTCCGGTATTCTTTGTTATAAAATTAGTTACAGTCAAGGCAACACCTATTAGAAATAACTATTTAATTCATAAATGAAACTTACAAACATTTTCGCACTTCGTACGCTTGCTGTATGTTTATACAGCTTTGTGAAAGTATTTCGAACTGCTGTGACGTTTGATTTGTTCCTGCCTGCCTTCGAGCCTAATAAAATGCTTATTGGCACCACGTCTACATAGACACCTTTAAAATGGTTCTACATAATTCTATATAAATGTAAATATACGTTTACTTTTTAACTCATTTCAATGTAACATTGACTTCATTAGATTTGTCTGGCTCAGAATCAACGTCCTTGCAGGTCACAAGAAGTTGAACAACAATTAATACTTTCTGCCACTGTATAATGTGATAAATCGTGATAAACCAGTTGGTTGGCTATTTACTGTTTAACGACACAGTGTCATTACAACGGTGATTAGCCTCGCCCTCCACCTTTATCCAGACTTGGGACTGGCACAATCACAGGTAGGGCGGTGTTGGCGGAGTAAATACAGTCATGGCTTTTTATGTCTTTTGAGTTAATGCAGGTAATTTATATACAGCGTATGAGGCATTCGTTTTAAAAATGTTCAGGTGGTCGTCCATCCTTCGTTTTGCATTCCTCTTACACTTATCAATGAGATCTAATAAAAGTAGTATGTAGATTCTGTTTCCGTCAACGGCGCCTTGTCATAACGCAGATTTTCAGCCTCGCCCTCCTCTTGTATATAGGTTTTGGACTGGCACCATCAGAAAACGCAAATGGTCGATTTTGAACCATGTCACTTTGAATTGTCCTACGTAACGTTTCACTTAATCGATGTTACCATAACTCAACTAAAATTCCATTCCTAAAGCTACATTACGTCGCCATTCTCAGAGCAAGTGTAAAGCAAATGCGAAAATTTGCAATGGCAGTATGTATGTTTTTAAATCGTAGACTGTCAATTAGAAATTACCAAATCTGTTGCTGCAACGCAGTTCTGAAGACCTGTTTGTAATGAACACCTGTTTGTAATGAAGGGTTGGAAGACCTCTTTGTAGGTTTGCAATAACAGAATGATGCCATCTGATGAGCCTAGCACAAGATTTTTCTCGATTACTCGGCTTTGAGGTTAACTCTTGGATTAACATCGGAACGTCATGAAAGGTAACAAGTAATAGCAGTGACGATACCTTAATAGCAAAAATAAAAGCGTTTTAAAGGTGTCCAGTTAAACACCGCGCTCTAAAGTGTGGCATTTGCTAGATAATAATTTTATTACCACAATCATGGATGATTTCGTCTGTCTTTCTTGTCTCCATTTCACCCTCCCACTGATTTCGTCTTGTTCAAGATTGTTTCTGTATTCGCCTCAATCTGTTGATTTTTGATAATTGCAAGCATGGGCGTATAGCTAGGAAAAAATTTCGGAAGGGGTTTTAAGATTTCGGGGCTTTTCCGTTGGAAATCGTCGAAAAAAAAGTTTTTGCATTTCACATGTAAAAGCATATAAACAATTTTTCGGAAACTTATTTCGGGAGGTTTGAACCCGAAACCCCCCCGCTAAATACGCCCATGATTGCATGGTATTCAGCGTCCCTTTCATCGGCTGGTTTTGGGGGTCTGAATAAGATTTGTAGCTATGGCCTGCTATAAAGTCAGACCATTCATCGTCATCTGTTTGAGACTCCTCGACAACTGTTACAGTAGGAGTCAACCATAAGTCAGACGCTGTGTTATTTGCTGAATCAAGAGAGCTCGCTTCATCCAATCAAACAATTAATTCAGTCTATGAGCAATGGACTAAACTGTCGAAACAATAACGAGGCCTTTATAACCAAAATGAATTGCGTTTTCATGGTGTCCAAGGAAAGAACGCATAATATCGTATCGTATTCAAGTATTTGTAAAGCGCCTCTCGTAGGGTGAACCGTTCAGAAGCGCTCCCAGTGTGCTAAGCCCCGCAAAAATAAACAGGTTTTGAGAAAAGCGAAGGAAGAAGAGAGAGGCTGCCAGAGAGAATTTTAGAGCGAACAGAAGGAGAAAGAGCATTCCAAAGAGAGGGACCAATTGAAGCAAAGGAACGAGCCTGAGCCATTATAGCAGTTCTACTACGAGGAACCAAGAGGTCAAGTCTATTGCAGGAACGAAGTGGACGGTGGGAGGAAGCTGAGTGAGGCCGAAGTAGTACGCCAACCAGATATTGCGGGGCAAGACCCCTCTGAGCCTTGAAGATCAGAGAGGATTTTAAATTGTATGCGAGCATGCAGAGGGAGCCAATGAAGTTCATCAAACATAAAGGAAGAGATGTGAGAGTACCTGGGAAGGCGGGCTATAAGTCTAGCAGCTGTGTTGAGGACCGACTGAAGAGGAGAGAGACGAACCTTAGGAAGACCAACAAGAAGGGGATTGCAGTAGTCAATCCGAGAAAATACAAAAGCATGAACTAAAGTTGTGAATATGGAGGAGGAGACAGAACGACGAATGTCCCTGAGACGCCTTAAGTGAAAATAGGAGGAGCGTGAGAGATTAGAGATGTGATCGGTAAAGGTAAGTGAACTATCAAGGGTAACACCCAGATCACGTACACTTGACGAGAAAGAGAAGAGTGGGAACTTTTCAGAGAGGAGAGCAAAATCAAGTTTATGGAGCTGCTGAGGGGTACCAAACCAGATGAATTGAGTCTTAGAAGCATTAAGGGAGAGGCGATTAGATGACATCCAAAAGTGGAGATGATTAGAGAGAGATTGAATACTCCCGACCAAAAGCATAATAAAGTGTTGCCTCTTCTAGTTATCTTTACGACATTATATCCCCCCGCTAGCGGTAGCTTAAAATTATTTACCAACATTGTTGTGTCAGTGCTTTACCCAACGGGGGCTAGATTATTGTAGAATAGGCAATTATAATAGTGTGCTACTAACAATAATTGTACGAAACAGAAAATAATGAGACACCGCAGGATCAAAGCTTTTAAAAGGTGTCTAAAAACGTTGCCTGGTATATAAATGTAGTAGTGTTGTAGATAACGTTACCTTGTATTGCTTTGCCCTAGTTACAGTGTTGGACTATCAGACAGCAGGTCAAGGGTTCAACTTCTTGTCATGGCATAAACGTTTTCTAGATTTCTGCTACGCTTGCGCCCTCTAACAAACGCAACTGTAAAGAGTACACCGTTCGTACTCTTTCGGTGAAAGGGTTGAAAGATCAAATTCAAATAGTTTAACAAAGTCGTTTGGAGTGAAACTGGATGCACATGTATGTCTGTGGATTCGAATTTTAAAGATCGCATTTTAGTACTTTCTTGCTGATCGTACCTTGGAAATAGTTTGCGATTCTATTATGGTATTTGTAAGTAGTCATTAATAGAAAACAGGCGCTATGCCATAATTTTTCCAAGGATATCTCCGGAAAACGCATTGGTTTCAAAGCGCCTCGATTGCTGTAACTCATTTACTGTTGGCACTACAAAGTCAAATATGGTGGAACCTCACAAGATTTCAGAACTCTTTGGCTAGGACTAATTCATTAAACTGATGGCTTTGCACCATCGGACTGAATATAGGGACGTCTTATGCCTGCCTAGGTCTCTCACGTCTTCTCTTTGCAACTCTGCCACTACCCTACCTGTGGTAGTGCCAGTCCCAAGCCTGGATAAAGGAGGAGGGCGACGCTAGTCATCTTTGTTATGACACAGTGTCGTTAAACAGTAACCAAGAAGTCTCTTTGTTGTTGATTCTATGGTGGTAGTCTTTGTACTTTTTCTTTAAGTTTCAGAAGGAGAAGTCTGACTTTGCACTGACTTGCGGAACAATAACCATCGAGCATGAATAGTGACATCTAGCGAACACAGCAAATGTACTCTACTTTCAGGTTAACTGTCGGCCACCTATCGAATGACTAAAACCTTACAAATACTTTTCAGAGCATCTCTCGCTGCGCTATACAAACTCTACGAAATTTAAAATTACTGTTTACAACAAAATTACGCATGCATTTAAGATAGTTTCTAACCGTCATCTATCTTTAGACCTCTTTTCCCTATACTTCGCGCCAATTGAAATATACCCACAATAACATTCTGAATGTCTATAGCCTACCTGCCTGACCCTGACCTGAAACCGACCATGATTATTCCTTCCGCATTGATTTTGTGAATATGCTGATTTCCATAATTTGGATTTCTTTGAACGCTGAACGAACCACTAGATTAAGATTGCGAAAAATAATAATTCTGTTCCATCAGATATCTTCGAATAATATTACATCAGCATAAAATCCCAGAATCAATAATTCTACAATGACCTTTAAAATTTCAGTCGTAATTCAAAGCAGGTCTTGGCCGAAAACCAACCACTGTAGTTAGGCCTACTACTACTACTGCTACAATTATTTCTGCCATTACAACTACTACTACTGTTGCTTCTGTAACTAAAACTAGGGGGCCTACTCCAAACGAACTGCTCAAGTGCCCTCATCGAAACACACTCCACAATCGAAATCTCTAAAACCCTCTGAGGTTCTTAACTTCTCTCCTCCGCTGAAATTTCTGATACCTCCGAGATTATTCACTTCACTTGCACCTGAAATCACTGAAACCTTGTAGGAATCTTGACTCCTCACGGGACCTCACCTGAGCAGAAATATCAGGGACCTTACGAGTTACGAGATTCTAGACTTCTCTCTTCCGCTGAAAACTGTTGGTTCTTCCGAAATTCTTGAATTCAATCACCAGATGCCATCAATCGCTTCACCGGAAGCGCTTGAAATTCTGGACTACTCACCTCAACCGAGAGTTTCGCTGACTTCCGTCCTCAGCTGGAGGCAAAAAACAGCGAACGAACGGGCGATAATAACAGATTCAAGGCTCGCCAAACCGTTTGATAAATCTAAATTTAAATAAACCAAATGAAGAAGAGAAAACTTTTCTGTCAAAAAACGATGAGTTCGAGAGAC
>JACEVL010000032.1:337500-392500 GCA_020284085.1 Aporrectodea caliginosa | reverse complement strand
ATCCGGTTGAAGAAAATTATCTGTCAACAAAATGAAGAAATGAACACTCTCCAAGAGAAGAAAACTTTAAAATACTATAATATTATACTTTCAAAGTGTCGTCAACGGCCTTTTATGTCATAAAATTATTACGAAGTTAGACCTTGGAAACAATAATAATAAAACATACTTGAACGCGTTTTATGCCATACAAACAGTGGGAACTGCTCATAATAAGTTATATCGGTGTCAACGGCCTTTGATGTCATAAAATTATTACGAAGTTAGACCTTGGAAACAATAATAATAAAACATACTTGAACGCGTTTTATGCCATACAAACAGTGGGAACTGCTCATAATAAGTTATATCGGTGTCAACGGCCTTTGATGTCATAAAATTATTACGAAGTTAGACCTTGGAAACAATAATAATAAAACATACTTGAACGCGTTTTATGCCATACAAACAGTGGGAACTGCTCATAATAAGTTATATCGGTGTCAACGGCCTTTGATGTCATAAAATTATTACGAAGTTAGACCTTGGAAACAATAATAATAAAACATACTTGAACGCGTTTTATGCCATACAAACAGTGGGAACTGCTCATAATAAGTTATATCGGTGTCAACGGCCTTTGATGTCATAAAATTATTACGAAGTTAGACCTTGGAAACAATAATAATAAAACATACTTGAACGCGTTTTATGCCATACAAACAGTGGGAACTGCTCATAATAAGTTATATCGGTGTCAACGGCCTTTGATGTCATAAGGTGTTGTTTAACAAGGGATGCATCCCGCTAATTAATTAACAACCGTATATAATAAGAAAGCGAATTCGAACCTCAGTTTTGACCCTGCAGTGAGTAAGGAAATTAAAGATGCTTATAATGACATAGATAAGAATATCATGCATGTACGGCAGAAGGAATATGATCACCATTCACCAGATATCAGGATTGCTCTATAAAATTTAGAGCCAACGGCAAGTAATAAAATAAAACTTAATACCTATTATAAGCGTGTCCAAAACAATTAATTACCAGGTTAAGGTTATAGGACACTGCAGACCAAACCAAGATCTAGAACAACCTTCTGTCAACAACCTGTTAGACTCGACATCAACGTCGGATGAAGCAAAATAAAACTGGTGGAAGAAGGTTATATGAAATTAAACGTTAACCCCCTTCGCCGGGGCATACCGGATATAATATCCGGCGTACGTCAGACATGTCAGCGCTTTACCTCCACCGGATTACTTCGGCGCAAACACACAGACTCAGGGACAGTGTTGACGTGACGAATTTTATGATTTGTGGCGCATAGATGATACTAATAGGCCTATATTAATATAATTTAACAACAGACTAAGTTTATGCTGTACTTGGCTGCATAATTTATATACGAGCAAATCCGGTTTAGTAGCCACTAGCCAAGCAGTATCAAGCCAGGACGGTAGACTATAACAGTACTGTTACAGTAACATGACATTGTGTTCTGTATTCGTTTGACATTATAAATGTTTGAATACAATACAATTAACTAACCAGCCAATGTTCCATGCTTCATTAGTGATTGAACTAAAAATTGGAAATATATTAGTTTGAAAGCAGCGATTTAAAGGTGACTAATTCTGAATAAAGTAGAACGGCGAGGCTAAGCATCATTTTTTATAACACAATGTCGATAAACAGCAGTATTCACCGTCGAAGTTAGGATAATTTATTAAAATCATGTTACGGTAAAGATTTCAAATTTATTCTTATTGACGTCGACGGCTTTTGATGCCATAAGATTACTTTTACTTTTTTGGGGGGCCCGATAGCGCATTGGATAACATCTGGCACAGAGAGCGAGAGGTACCGAGTTCGAGCCCCCGTAGGGCGGATATGCTTTGTAGGCTGCTATTAGCGCCGTGTATTGCAGGCTGTCTGTTCTGTTAGTAGTTAAGATTTAAATTGCATAACATGTAAATGTACAGCGCAGTGCGTTTGTCAGGCGCTTCAATAAAGAAAAAGATTATTATTATTATTATTATTATTATTATTATTTTTATTTATTTTTTTTTTTTTTTTTACCCGAGGTATCAATGATCCCTCAGGATTTGGAAAAAACTAATTTAGGAGCAGGGGACCGTGTCTGGAAAATCAAGCCTCGTCGTCTGGAGTCGCTGGAAAGGTCCCCTTAAAAGTGACAGAGTTGTAGCGTTGTATGCAGACAGATAGGCGCTGAAAAAGAAACGACGCCTCACGGCGGTCGCCACTGATGATGGATAGGCGACTACCTATAATACTGCTGATGAATTCCTTTGGTTATTATTATTATTATTATTATTATTATTATTATTATTATTATTATTATATATTATTATTATTATTATTATTATTATTATTATTATTATTATTATTATTATTATTATTATTATTATTATTATTATTATTATTATTATTATTATTATTATTATTATTATTATTATTATTATTATTATTATTTGTGGAATCTATGCTTCGTCTGATTGTGTCAACGGTAATGTACCGTTAATGATCTAACTACAGCTGAGGTTGATAGAGGACGCAAGTGAACCAGAAATTTTAAAAAATTAGTGTTTGACGGGTAGTTAAAATTCCGACTTCTTGCTTAACAGTCGAGCTCCCTATGACTGGCAAATGTGTTCTTAGACATCTTTAAAACGATTGCCTTTGGTAATTTTCCACTTTAGTTCATTTTTAGCGAGTAGCATAATATTAAATACTTAATCGAGAATAATATAGCCCTAGTTAGATAAGGCCTACGTTAATGACTCTGACTGATATCATAAATAATTATATCGTTAGAAACTTCATATAAGTAAGTAAGTAAGTATATTCTTTATTCAACCAATTGCATATCCGCACTTTGGTGTACATACATTTAGACACTTTGGTGTACATACATTCTTGTACATACATTTATACAGAGTATAACATTCTTATTATAAACGATCTGCGTGAAAGATATGCTGCCAGTTGTCTTACATTCTCTGTCGTAATACTAGCTAGAACATGACAACACTTCGTGCTGAGAGCGCTTCTGAATAGTTATTCTGACAGAGGCGCTATATAAATCTGTAGATACAATACAATACAATACAACACTTGAAATCGTCGTTGACTTGGACACCTTTAAAACGCTGTTTATTTGCTAAGTAAATTGCCGTTATGGCAACTCTAGGCACGATAGAAAGAGGTTACTCAATACAGGTTGGAAACATTCGGAATTCGAGAGAGCGATCATTTTGTGAAGAGAACTTGGAGAATTCTTTTACTTGGTGGATAGAGGCTTTTTCTTTTACACGTTCTTTGTGCTTTTTTGTGTAATATTTCAGACATCGAAGAGCGGGGCTGAGGTGCCCAGCCGAGCCGCATCGTCAGCAGAAAAAGAAGACAAAGGAAATCTCCGCACGTGGAACATGTGGCGAATGAATTTTCTTACGAAGAACGCATGAGAGTAGAACTGACCGAGAGTAGCAGCGAGTAAGAAGAAATGAACGTCAGAAAAGAAGAGACGAAAGCATGGTCAACCGTCGCAAAGAAGAATTAAGGGAAGAAAAATTCGAATTTAAATAATAAATCTTCAGGGACCTCCACGGGTTTGAACAAAGGGACGGTTTCCCCACTAGGCAATCTGCACAGGGTCACAGAATATTCAAAATAGGTCCTAAAAGCACCTTTGAAAGAAACTTTTGTCGTAAGCCGGTAACAGTTTCTGTTGACAAAAGAGCAGACCTGGAAACTCTGTTAACAAAATTTATGTATGTACGTATGTATGTATGCATGTATGTATATATGTATGTATGTATGTATGTATGTATGTATGTTTGTATGTATGTATGTATGTGCATGTATCAATGTATGTAGGTATGTATGTAAATAAAAATGTATGCGTACTTATGCATTTGTGAATGTTTGTATCAATGCATGTATTCATGTTTGTTGATATTTTATATGTATTTTATGACATAGCGTCGTTACAAAATAACTAACCAGCAGATGGCTCACTTCCCTGTTCCGAACATCAATTGAACGAAAATTCCAAATATATTCCGTCGATCATAAACGATTTAAAGGTGTTTAATTCGTTGGCGAGGAAGGATCGCGCCGCTAAACTTCTTTGCTATGGCAAAACGTAGTTAAACAACAACAGTCGTCCAATAACAAGTATCTGCGTCTTTCTGCCATAGGCACATGTGTATTAGGGTGGATCGAAAAATTTTTTTCTTTCGTATCAAATATTAATAGTGAGCAAAAGTTGCCTTTAGTATACGTTAATAACTGTGTAAAATTATTTTAAATTTGGACAACATCTTGAGGGTCCCCAACGAGATCAAAAATCGTCTGCAGTTTTTAATTAAGTTCTGTTCATTTCTTGCAATTGTTGCATCGTGTGACAATTGGTATAATCTAGATTTATTAGAATATGTTTGGCTAGCGCTTAGTGTATTCTACTACTTTTATATCTATGCTATTTAGGCCTATTTCTTGTTTTTTATCTATTCTGTGACGAGCGAAAAGGAAAAACTAAGATCATTAGAAAAGAAGGCGCACGCTTTCATTGACGACTTTTTATAGAGCACCATTTGTCATTGATCAGAGAAGCAGGCTCGGCATAACTTGGTCATGTTACATCCAAAGGTGGTTCAGCTGAGTGCTTGAAATCGAGCATTAATTGTTGAGTACCTGAGTGAAAACCACATATCTATGGAAAGTTGATTGCAGTTGGATGCAACGGCAATAATGTCAACGGGCGAAGGGTTGGAGGAGTCATTACGTTGTTAGAAGAAGAACTAAGAAAACTTACAGTGGATTATCTGCATACTTCATGGTAATGAACTCCCTCTGGGACACTTGCTGCAGAGTCTTGGTGGAACAACATTCTGGTCCGTGTGCATTTTCCGGTGACAAAATATATCAAAATAAATGCTGATTTGCCATAATCACCAACATAAAGGAACTCAGTACAGACCAGAAATATCTGTGGGAAATAACCAACGCTGTTTCCAAAGGTTGCTGCCCACATGACAGCCATGACTTATCTGAACGAAACCCCTGAAAATTGAATCACTCAAGGTGGCTTACAACTGTGAATCGACTTCTCCGTTAGTACATTACAACAGCTGAACCGTCAGCCAATTTGCAGATTCTTGCAGCGTACTTCTTATTGTGGTATAATCGTTTATTGAGAAATCTTGTTGGCACACAGCAAGTTAAGGTGGTTCAGTATGAAGACTAAGCCGTCGTGCAAAGATCGTGCAAGACATTTGCTCCGTGCTGTCCATCTGTCCCGTTATCTTACAGTTGAACAGAAACGTATTATCGATCCTGTTATACTGCGAAATGCCTATTTTGCTCAACCGGAAAACCTACTTCTCTCCACGATTACAGACAAATCATCAGCACGTACGCGAATTCAGAATTTGTCGCATTCTTAAGGCATGTTCGTCAACTCGAACACCAGCTGTGCGACAATTCAAAGTAGGCCTACCAGAACTCAGGTTTGACGCTCGAGAGGTCTACCACTTGATCGTCTGGTAAAAATTACACGCAACGGAATCGACTGACATTTCGGAGGAACATTTGAAGGTATTTGTGACAAGCGGTGAACCACCCATAGCTAATCTTCCTAAGTTACCTTGTCATACTCGACTGTGGAAATCTGTGTAAAGTTAGTTACTATATTGCCAGCAGCGGTTTGTGGCGCACACTCGCGAGATGGCTTTATCCAATCCGTGCTAGAATCTCGATTGATAATGCCAACGTTTAATAAAAAATCCGATCGTTTACCCTCCGATCGAAACATTTGTGCATTTTAGTTCAGCATAAAAATGTATTCTATGATTTGTTACATGTGATGTGTATTCTATGAATATGTTACATGTAATACGAGACGTTGTCACGTCTGATGATTCACGATAATCCATAATATTTTCCATGCACATAAAGGCCCCATATAGCAAAATTTCACAGTCCTTGGGGACCCTCAAGATGATGCACAATAATTACCAAATTTTTACTGTGTGTTTGTCATACCAATAGGCAACTTTTGCCCACTATTAAATTTAGTTATTTAAGAAAAAAGTTTTTAGCCTATACATTCGATCCACCCTAATGTGTATCGGGCAGAGGCGTAAATTTGTTGAATGAGAGGAGTGTCCGGTCACCACCGCTTTTCGCCTTCTCCTGACTATTTTTGCGATATAATAATAATAATAATAATAATAATAATAATAATAATAATAATAATAATAATAATAATAATAATAATAATAATAATAATAATATCTTTTCTTTATTAAGCGCCTGACAAACGCACTGCGCTGTACATTTACATGTTATGCAATTTAAATCTTAACTACTAACAGAACAGACAGCCTGCAATACACGGCGCTAATAGCAGCCTACAAAGCATATCCGCCCAACGGGGGCTCGAACTCGGTACCTCTCGGTCTCTGTGCCAGATGTTATCCAATGCGCTATCCGGCCGCCAATGGTTGGACGCCATTGATTAACGAGTGAGTTTTGTTTAGCTCTATCGTGGTCTCAGTGTCGTAAACACATTATTAACGGTTATGAACCAGTCGTGGATTTTAACTATCGATGCTGTCAGGTAAATCATGTGCACGTTAGCAATAGACCATGCATGTTTGTCAGCACAAATCGGCTTTAGTGTTTATAATAATAATTATAATATCTTTTCTTTAATAAGCGCCTGACAAACGCACTGCGCTGTACAGGGTGGGCCAAATAAAAGGAACCCCTACGCATTTTTGCTAATATTTCGGCCAAAAGTAAGAATTTTTAAATCATGTTTTACAGGCTTAAAGGTAATTCATATCTACGTATAATGGCCAAATTTCACCGAAAAGTTTCAAACAGAACAAAATTTATATCAGTTTTAGTGAGTCCACCCACTGTTTTTTGATGGTTCAAAAACGTTACGCAACAAAAAGCAACAAAAACGATTTTACTAAGTTACTTCTCAAATAATTGTAATCAAACAAACTTGATTATTGTTTCACAACTTGAGTTCAATGTGTCCACCACCAGTGCCCATACATGTTATGAGTCTTTTTGTAAATTTTTGATGTCTTTGTTGATGGGTTCCAGAGGTAAATCTTCCCACATCAACTTCAATGCGATCTTCAATTCTCTTATCGTTTTTGGCTTTGGTCGCAGATTGTGGTATTTCTCCAGCATAGCTCCCCTTACGTGATTATCCATTTGTTGGAGTGCGGAAGATTTCGACCTTCCGCTGCCTTTACGGCGTTCCAGAGCCGATCCCCTTTCATGAATGCGGAGGCATATTTTTTAACGGTAGGCCTACTCAGCTTCCACTGTTTATCAGGGCAAGCGGCGATTAGAGCTTTTGCTCAAAGACCTTGCTCATGAAGTGACTGCATACGCATTTTGTCTATCACTGACACCTTGCCCATCTTGATATTTGAGAAATTTCAATTTCATTGTTTCAATAAAAAATTATTAACCTGAAAAATTCTTTATTTACCAACTTCATCGTCTTCTTGCTAAGTGACGTCACAGTGACGTGCAGTTACGCTGGTACCCCGTTTCTTTTCTAAATAATAATAATATGTATCTGGCAATATCAAGTTTGTTTGAAAACAATTATTTGAAAAGTAACTTAGTAAAATCGTGTTTTGTTGCTTTTTGTTGCGTTACGTTTTTGAACCATCAAAAAACAGTGGGTGGACTCACTAAAAGTGATATAACTATTGTTCTGTTTGAAATGTTTTGGTGAAATTTGGCCGCTATACGTAGATATGAATTACCTTTCAGCCTGTGAAATTTGATTTAAAAATTCTTACTTTTGGCCGAAATATTAGCAAAAATGCTTAGGGGGTTCCTTTTTTATGGCCCACCCTGTACATTTACATGTTATGCAATGTATGTATGTATGTATGTATGCATGTATGTATGTATGTATGTATGTATGTATGTATGTATGTATGTATGTATGTATGTATGTATGTATGTGCATGTATCAATGTATGTATGTAAATAAATAATGTATGCGTATACCGTGCGTATGCCTTTTGTATTGAGTGGCGTAGATAATTTTGGATCCCAGGTAAATTTTCGTTTCATCGGATGAAGTTGAAGCTTGACAAGTCCGTCCACCACATAGATGACTCTACGTTGAATGATTTTTGTACTGCGAAGGAAATGGACGGTAGGCCCATCTCGTGATTATTTCCAATTGGTGTTCAGCTTTTGCACTTGTGGTTTGGCATCTAGACTTAATAATATGACCATACCCACTCCAAAAATCTTTAAAACCATGCTCCGCCAATGAAATTTTCGGGTGGTGGCAGTGCCAAGACTGGAAAAAGAAGGCGACGTCATGTATTCAATATACATACGTGTATAACTGTATGTACTATGTTTGTGTTTGTGTGTGTGTTTGTGCGTGCGTGCGTGCGAGCGTGCGTGCGTGCGTGTGTGTGTGTGTGTGTCCCCTCCTCCTTTATCCAGTTTTGGGGCTGGCACTGCCTGGAATTAAGCGGAGTTAAACGTTGCATGTATGTATTTATTTATGTTATGAAACATCTACCCAACGAAATGTCCAACGGGTATTCATATAAGCGATTGAGTGAAAATTGCAAATATATATTTTCTAGAAGAAACGATTTAAGGGTGTGTAATTCATGGACGAAGGAGGAGGGCGATGCTAATTATTTTTATTATTACACAACGTCGTTAGACAGCATTTTTTCATTTTGCTCATTTTTATTGCACTTCTATTTTCCTGTAACTAAATTTTGGCTTATTTGTTGTTTCTTGTATTTTAAACGACTATTTTGTTTCTCTAAGAACTGCTGCTTCCTAGCTGTTAATTTAGTCAGTTTAGGGGTAGTTTCTTTGCACACCTTTCAATAACAGATATTGTCGTCTTATAGTTGTGATAATCGGTCGGCTACTTATTAGTATCTTGGGGAAAAAAACATTACTAAATCATAGAGAGCGTAGGAGGGTAGAAATGAATTGGAATTAATTGTAAAACGGAATTACTAAAATAAATGTAGTGAAATGTTGGGGGGAAAAGACAAACCATGAAAGTTGAATATAAAATTATTGTTCAATTCGATATTTAAAATTCCACCTGTAAGCCTTGTGACCAGTACGCCACACTTACCTACTGCATATACATGCATACATACATGCATTCTTTCATGCATGCATGCATACATACATGCATATATGCATACATACATACATTCTTTCATGCATGCATGCATAGTTTGCATACATGCATACATACATACATACATGCATGCATACAGACAGACATACAGACAGACAAACAGAGATACCGACATACATACATTCATACATGAATTGTAAATACGTATACATACACACAAACATATGTGCATACATACACACATACAAACACATAATACGTGCATTGCGGGGAAACTACATACAAACGTACAAATATATATATATATATATATATATATATATATATATATATATATATATATATATATATATATATACACAAATTCATAATACAATACAATGCAGCACAATGCAATACAATACAACTATATTTGATATTGCCCAACTTCCAGAGTTCATAAGTGAACACGGCCATATGACAGAAGATCGTTGACGCTGAGCCATTGCGCGTGAAGGACTTTCTCGAGGTCCCTACACAGGTCCCTAATGTCTCGGGCGTGGCTCGAACCCATACCGAAGGCGTTGCAGATCGATCGCTCTATCCATTCGACTATCATGTCTCACCCAACCAAGGAAAGCCATCTAGATCTAATCAGTATTGTGTGTTACCGCGTTACTTGCAACGCGGAACTGCAACGAGTTACCATTTTACGGTAACTTTAAGGGTAACTGGTTACGTTTTACCAAATGTAACGCACAGCGGTAACTGACTACCTTCATGAGGTAACGGTAGTTAAAAAAATGTTTATTTGCATTGCTTTTAAATCAACCTATGTTTGCATCCAGTGTAACCACGCCTTAATATGGCAACAAAGGCCGTTGACGTCGACAGAAATTGTTTTAGCATGATACCTATGTAAGCGTCGTTTTATTCCAAAGCTTAACGTCATCATATTACATCATAAGCCGTTTATGGCAATTAGGATATTCATTCATTCATTCATAAATATATAGAGCCCTTCAAGGAGACTACTCATAGACACCCCCTACTCCAGCATAGCCAAAAAGTACAGTTTTGAGTTTAATAAAAAAAAACAAAGTACGGTGACCAGTACCTCAGTAAGAGTCTCAGGTAGCAGGCGTAGCTCCTTGAGGGAGCCCGTTCCAGACCACTGGGCCCACCACAGAAAAGGCTCGATTCTACATATTTGCAGTTCGTGCAAATGGGACTAAGAGCACCCCTTCTCTGCAGATCGAAGCAGCCGGCAACCTTGAATACCCGAGGGGCAACAAAGCTCTAGCAGGTAGTCTGGGGCGAGACCCAGCTGACCGTCCAGGGCAAGGCTGTGAATGTGTGGAGCAAAAGTGAGCTCCTCGTCCAAGAGGACAAGATCACGGACCGTAGTTGAGATAACAGGGGAATTTCGTCGCAAGCGCAGTGATGTCGTGTTTAGCAAGTTGCTTCCGGTTGTCTAGCCAGATAAATTTAGTCTTAGCTGGGTGTATGCGCAGTCGGTTTGACGACATCCATGCTAATAGGGCCGCTAAGGTACCACTCATGTCCCAGACCGCTACGGTGGCTTTATGTAACAGGCAATGCTAGTACACCTGTGCATGTACGTCGTCAGCATTATTGCTAACCCAAGACCGCATGCATGCGTCGTAAAGAGTGAGGCAAGATCAGGAGTGAAAATTATATAGAGAATGGGCCCAAGGACAGAGCCTTCACCAGGGACCCATGTGGACCTAGTGGAACCACGGACCATAAAAGGGAACGGTCATGCAGAAAGGAGGCTATTTCAAGAATGTCACCAGTCAAACCAAACGAAACACGTAACCGCTCCAATATGATTCCATGGTCTACAGTGTCAAATGCGGCGCTGACGTCGAATAGGGCCAGCAGGGTGAGCTGGGTCCTGTCAATCGCCCCGTAGACGTCTAAGAGGAGTCGGAGCAGAAGCGTCTCAGTTGAATGGTGCCTTCTGAAGCCAGATTGACATGTCGGAAGCAGTTCATTCTCTTCTAAGTAGGCGATGAGCTGCATTGCAACGATCTTTTCGATGGTTTTTGAAAGGAAGGTGACGTTCGCTATTGGTCTGTAATTCACTGGGTCCAGGTGGATCCAGTCCTTCACTCTTCAGGATGGGTATCAAAATGGATCTCTTCTGCATAGAGTGAGAACAAAGAATTTACAGCGCCCGAAAGACACCATTCAAAGGTGTCAAAGGAATATTTAACAGTTTAACTAATAGGCCTATTCATTGTTTTCTGGCGTAAATAATACAGCTAATAATCTCTGAGACACAATTATATTTGGAGAAGTTTGGTATTTTATTCAAGTTAAGCTATAATTATTGTTACAGCAGTGGTCATAAACACGAAATTTTAAAACTATACAGATCAACACACGCTTGACTTCTTTTCCTCCCTTGATATTCCTTATTATAAGGCTCCTTCTTTTCCGTCAGATCATCCTTAGCTAAATCCAACACCCAGGTTGACATAAGCATCCATTGAGCGTCGTCTGTAATTATTGTGGCAGAATAGATGTAATAAAAGGTGTTTATTATCAACCTGAAAATCCTTCGTTTCACGGGCGTTTAAGTTACCCGGACACTTCCCTTTGTACTCGTGTCTCTAATTACCCCCTCCCCTTTATTTACTTTTATTCGTAAATTTTTAAGTCTAATCTCATCATGGAGGGAGCTGAAAATTCAAGTTAACATTTAATAATAACTTACAATAATTAAATACTTTCTTACGTTTTCAAAGAAACTGTAATCAGATCAACTTAACAGTTACTTTTTCTAAAGGTAAGCTTAAAAGTTGCATGTAAATAGTTACTTCTTCCTTTCCAGTAACTAGTTACATACCTCTTACTGATACTTTTGAAAAGAAAATATCAAGCACTGAATCTAATCTAATCTAATCTAATCTAGTCTAGTCTAGTCTAGTCTGGTTTTATAGTCTAATCTAATCTAATAATATTATAATCGAATGGCCTCCAGAGAGCCATTATCTTAACGCCGAAATCTTATATCTTTGGTCGTCTAAAGTTAAGAGAAGAAGAGCAGTCCCTTAAGCTAGCCTGGCTAGACAGCCATGGGCATGAAGTGTTAGCGGCTTCATTTTCTTAGCCTCGGCATATTATTGCGGATGGCCAGTCCTATTTGTCTGCTTCTTATCTTCCCACTGACAGTGTACTCATCATAGCTCAGTTGACTAAGATTCGCTGGTGGGGCAGAAATCTCGTTAAACTGGTGATCAATTCACCCATCGTCGAATTTAATACCGGAGTCGAATTTAATTAGGTCCGACACTGCCTTGCTCTGGTATTGCCAGTCCCAAGCCTGCATAAAGGAGGAGGGAGACGCCAAATGAGCAATTGTCTTTTTTACACAGCGTTGTTACACATTGACACACCAACGAACAGTGCTTGCTGGCCTGTTCTTAATTAGCGATTGAACGAAAATTACAAATATATAAGTTAGATAGAATATTATTTAAAGGTGTCTAATTCAAGAGAGACGGGGATGGCCATGCTAACTATTTTTGTTATGACACAACGTCGTTAAACAGCAATCAATATCCATCGTCGAATTTAGGTTACTTAATTAAAATTATGTTACGGTTAAGAATTCAAATTTATTCCTATCGGCCTTTGATGCCATAAGATAACGTTAAACTGTTGGAATCTAGGCCTATATGTTGTATCATCTATGATTGACTGATCGGGAGTGTACGATCACAGATCATTACAGTTGAGGTTGATAGATGGCACAAGTGAACCAGAAAATTCTATCTATCGGGAAGTTGAACCCTAGACTTTGTTGATTAATAGTAAATCACGTCATTACTGCAACGAGCTAAACGCGCGTTGTTAGACACCTTTAAAACGGTTGCACTGCGTCATTTTGCGCGATTGCTGCACTGGGACCCATTCCTCTGCGTCCGGGCTCCGGCTCCGATCGCTTGCGAAGATTGACCTCCGTTTGCGGAGGATGAGGACGCGCTTCGGTGATCGTGCTTTCTCGGTCGCCGGTCCTCGATGCTGGAACAGACTTCCTCCTGCTATCCGATTGACCGACTCATTGGACTCTTTTAAATCCATGCTAAAATCACATTTGTTCGCCAGGGCTTATCCCGACTGTTGTTAGTTGTCTTGTAAGGCGCCGTTGTAACGGCATGGCCGTGTTACGGCGCCATATAAATTGTCGTAATTATTATTATTATTATTATTATTATTATTATTATTATTATTATTATTATTATTATTATTATTATTATTATTATTATTATTATTATTATTATTATTATTCAGTCGTTTTCAATGTATGATATGCTGTGTAATTCCGCCACTGTTCGTATAAAGGAGGAGGGCGACGCTAATGTTCCTTGTTATCACACAGTGTCGTTAAACTGAAACTAATACTAATCGCAAATAATAATAAATAATAATAATTGTAATCTTTTCTTTAATAAGCGCCTGACAAACGCACTGCGCTGTACATTTACATGCTATGCAATTTCAATCTTAACTACTAACAGAACAGACAGCCTGCAATACAAATATACTGCTTGGTCGAGTAATTCGTTTATTCGTTTGTTGCTATCAAAATCCTGATCCGTCTTCTATATCAGACATCCATCAGGAGTTAAATTAGCGATTAAACAAAAATTACAAACGAAAATAAAAAATATATTCTGTCCAGAAGAAACAATTTACATATATATGTCTAATACGTTGTCTAATAGGTTTGAGACTGGCGCCATCAGTAAACTCCAGTTTGCACTCTGTGACTCTGTCTTGCCTTTCACTTAATCGTTGCCAGGGTTTTTGACATCTCGCCATTAAATTCCATTTCTAAAGCTACGTCCGTCGCCATTCTAAGAGCAAGTTAATAGCAGATGTGAACATTTCCAACGGCAGAATATTTGTTTTTAAATCGCAGACTGTCAATTCAAATTACAAAATCA
The DNA here is from genome assembly GCA_020284085.1 of Aporrectodea caliginosa. Classification (NCBI taxonomy): domain Eukaryota; kingdom Metazoa; phylum Annelida; class Clitellata; order Crassiclitellata; family Lumbricidae; genus Aporrectodea; species Aporrectodea caliginosa. The sequence continues at coordinate 378,361 of JACEVL010000032.1, read as the reverse complement.
GTTACTACTACTACTGTGCACGACTGGATGTCTGCCAATCATCTTAGACTCATGGGCGTCCGCAGGGGGGCGCAAGGGGGCGCATGTGCGCCCCCTTGGATTTTGCGCATATTTGCAGAGAATTTTTGATTATTTGGTTATTATGATTATTAAACACGATTTTCAACATGATTACCGGAAAAAACACTAAATTCTTTAGGTAATTATTTAAAATTAACAAAAGAAGCGTATGGTAGGCTAGTAGTGTACAGACCGTTAAAATGCGGTAGGCCTACGTTCTACCAGATGGACCTAGGCTATTATCTTTGTGTCGACGGATTTTTGAAAATTTACCGTAGTGTTCTCTCTTGGTAATACGGAAATTCACATTGTAACCCGAGACGGCGAAATGCTCTCAGTCGTAACCGCTAATTGGTATCGTACTTTGTTCTGTTGGTTTTAGCCGATTTGTGTTGTTTTTAGATCGCTTGCGAGATAACAGTAAGCCGCGTAGTCAGAACTTTATATATATATATATATATGTGATATGTGTGTGTGTAAAACTGTGTATATATATATAGGCCTACATATCTATATACACACAAATGTACATGTAAATACATAAACATATAGCCTATACATGCAGGTCTAATTGACATTGGCTGGAGAGACAGTCTCTATAGGCTTAATCAGATTCTTCCCTTAGATGCCAGCTAACGCACGTTCTGCACTTTATAAACATACCCCTCTCGCTTCGGAACCAGTCCTAAGCCTGTATGAAGGAGGAATGCGAATCTATTGATCTTTGTTGACGCACGGGTCGTTAAACTGAAACTTCTACTACTACGCTTTGTGAGTCAGTCGGGCAGTATGACAGTCATTGACAGAAACGGAAAAGTCTAGCACTTCTGAGTAGGACAATTTCGTAGGGCTGCATGTGAGGATCGACTGCGTTGACGCCGTTGATGGCCGAAGAAACTTGTTTCGTGGTTTGACGTGTAGGCCTACGTTCTCTTGAAAGTGAGCGCTGAATAAAGTCTGTCTCCGTACCCGCTTCACGTGTGTTGTCTTGTTGTCCCTGAACGAAACCGAATCCGCCTTCGACTGGGAAGGTAGGTTTGCTCGTATTAGGCCTACTTTGAGGGAGGGAATATAGAGTAAGGGAATATTTGCGCAAACTCTACTCCAAGTCGGAAGCTGGTTGTTATAGGCCCTAATCTTATACAATAATGACAGTAGCTTCTTTTATTATAATAAGCTCAATGAGTAGGCCTAACATAATAAAATTGACATTGTGCCTGTGTTTAACTTCCACATTCAGTTTCGTGGTAATTAGGCTAACTATAGGGCCCTAATAATTTTATTATTAACTAACGTTTTTTTTCTTTTACGTTGGCTGTGCATACCGAATAAATACGTTGCCCAGTGCTTGCCCACTGTTAAGTAAACCTGCTGTTAGTATACAGTCTATAGAAAGTATGCAGTACTGATAAATTATATTATATTATGTATAGGCCTAGAATACTATAGGTCGATTGGCTGCATTGGCATGAACTTAGTAAAAGTTTCAATTGAATTCCATAAAAAATAACGTCTCCAGACGATTGCAGTTGTTATTTCAAGAATAAAGTCAGATTTCAGTCATATAAAATTTAATTTTAATTAGGCCTAGCAGGCACGTATAGCCATGAGACTTAAATTCAGGAGGAGGCAACTTAACAGACCATTGTCAACATCCTGGTTATTGGGGTCATTGGTCAATAGACGTTCTAGTATATAAAAAAGCAAGAGGAGGCAACTGCCTCCTCGTGCCTCCATGTAGCTACGCGTATGAGGCCTAGCATAATAGTTTTGACAAAATGTTCGAATGTCTATGAATGTTTTCGCATGTTGGATCCGCGCCAGAGCCCAGAGGATCGAGAGGTATAGCCAGCGCCGAGGAAGCGAGCGTCGACGGTAGATCGCGTGATCGGTTGTTTTCGACACCCTACTTGGTCCCTGTGACAACTATTTAAAAGTTTGCGCCCCCCTAGAAAAATTCCTGCGGACGCCCATGCTTAGACTCAACCCGAGCAAGTCACAGTTTATATGGTTCGGTACAACACGTGCACGTTGTAGGATTGATAAAAATACTCTTGCATCGGCATCCCTTACTGGACAGTCCTGTAAATGTTGTGAGGGATCTTGGGGTGCTTCTTGATGGTGGGCTTACGATGGCTGATCATGTGTCACATATCGCCAGGATTAGCTATTATGAGCTCAGGCAGATCCGAGTTATACGGAGAACGCTGTCGCTAAGCGCTGCGGCTGTGCTAATACACTCCTTCGTCCTCACACGTCTTGACTACTGTAATGGGGTCCTCCTGGGCCTCCCTGAGTTCCGTCTTCATCAACTTCAGCTCGTTCAGAATGCAGCAGCCAGACTACTGGCTGATCTACCGAAATATTCACACATATCTGACTACATGCGACATGAGCTCCACTGGCTTCCAGTTGCTGATCGTGTGCAATTCAAAATTGCTACGCTGGTTTGGAAGGCTACGACTGGTACTGCTCCGAACTACATTGCTGAACTGTGCCTTCCAGTTGGCACTCAAACTGATCGGCAGGCTCTCCGGTCTGCCTCGCGAAATGACTTGATAATACCTTCGTTTCGAACCACCACCTGTGCTCGTCGGAACTTCTCGATTGCGGCGCCACGGATCTGGAACGCTCTTCCGCCGTCTGTGCGTGCTGCACGCGACTATATGGTTTTCTCCAAACTCTTAAAGACGCATTTTTTCAGCTGTTTGATGGCCACGTGTTGAGCGCTTCTGAGAGACTCTTAAGTGGCGCTTTATAAATGTTTTGTTACATTACATTACGCTGTTCCGACGATCTGTTTGTAACCAAGATCTGTTTCTAATGAAGACCTATTGGTAATGAATACCTGTTTGCTATTAGAGAGTATTTCCACTTGACTGCATTCGTCGTACCAAACAATAATTAATGGCAATGAGGGATCTTTTAAAGCAAACGTAGACTCATTTTAAAGGTGTTCAAGTATACAAAGCAATGTAAATTGTTTAATTTAATTTTCTAGCTAGTTTTACAATAAAGATTATAGCCTTTCTACTGGTAGTGTCCAGTGTTAATCAGATTTTCTGGTCTGCCTGGGCCATTGATGACGTCCTTATCCATCTGGGGTTTATATTACTCAAGATTAGGCAATTATAGTATGCTTCTAACGATTTAACGTAACAGAAAATGACACAGCGCCCGACGAAAGAGTTTTAAAGGTGTCTAAGTAGCTGTTGCATTGCATCGCTTTCCAGTTGTTGAAGTGTTCTGGACTGTCAAACTAGAGGGTTCAACTCTCTGCCATGGCATACGCATTTCTTAGATTTCTGCGACCCTACCGAACTCAACTCAATCCTTCCGACAGATGGCATGATGTTTCATCATTAGGATGATTATCGTTTAAGGATAATCATTTTTAGGATTTGAGAGTAGCCTACAATTGGTCTATTAAAGAATATTCTTATCTAAACTGAAATTAGCATACCGACCATACACTGTCGGTGAGAAGGTGGAAAACATCAAATTCCACCAGTTTAGCAGCATCTTTTGTTATCAAACTGGGAGCATGTAGGTGGACTGGATTTTTACCACGCGCAGTTTTGGAGCCTTTCAAAATGCTCACTTTGTTGGTGCTCCTACCTTGGAAATTGGTTCCGATTCTATTATGGTATTTGTAAGTAGTCAACAATAGAATTAGGCTGGGTCTAATGCATTAGACTGATAAAATAAAAGCTCTGCACCAAAAGAATGAGTTTATAGGGACGTCTTGTGACAGCATAGATCTTTGACGTCTTCTCTTTATTGTTGATTCTATGGTGGTTGACTGTCTTATTACTCTTTCTTCAAATTTCAAGAGAAGGAGGAGGAGGAGGAGGAGGAGGAGGAGGAGGAGGAGGAGGAGGAGGAGGAGGAGTGTTGCCGGTGTCTTCCAGGTCGTCATCAGTTTCGCACCTCCAGGCGGGTTCCTTGATCTCACCGTTATGTTTTCGTTGTCGCTATTTGCAACACTACTAGATTTATGTACATCCTCTGCACCTGTAGCTCTGCTTTGGCTTTCAACCGGAACAAACATGTAATTTGGCTTGCTGAACAATTTTCGTTAGATCATTTCTGAAAAACGACTGATGCTTCGAAATGGGTAGTGACATCTGGCGAACCCAGCAGAAGCTTTTTCTCGAGAACTCAGTTTTCACGGTAACCGTCAGCCATCTATCGAATAAGCAAAATTGTGCAAAATTAATGCTTTTCAGAGCATCTCTCGCTGGACATACAAAAACTCTACGCAATCTAAAATTACTGCCAAAAACAGCCAACAAATGGTCAATAATGATTTTAAGATATAAGGTTCTTCAATCCGTTTCAATCTGGAGGGGGTTTAGGGTAATCTGGCCAGTGGCGGCGCCAGACTTTTTTTTAGCCAGGGCATAACCAGAGCAATTATACAAGTAACCAGTGCAGGGGCGGTTGATGCCCCAAAGAAATTATTGACAGGGCAAAAATCCTGGCAGGGCAACGACCAGGGCAAAGGCTTTTTAACCAGGGCATTTGCCCTGGCATGCCCTGGTGTAGTGCCGCCACTGAATCTGGCACGAAGAGCAGAAAATCAGCAAGAACGCGGGATCGCTTCCCGCTACCCTCCCAAAGGTAGACTCAGTCCTTCCTTCGCCAGATGGCGTTGGTAAAAATGAGAACTCGGTCAGATGGGCGCCGTGCATGGCTGCCAAATAGTTAAATAAGCAATTGTCTTTGTTTTGACACAGCGTTGTTACACATTAACTACTAACTAGCCAACGAATCATGGTGTTGCATCTATTAGGTGGTGGATCCTCAGTTTAACGGCAGCTTATGACAACATATGCCGTTGCCGCCGATAAAGATTATTTTTTGGCATATTACAGCTCTTTATGTATGAACGAAATTACAGATTTATTAGTTTTATAGAATTGATTTAAAGGTGTCTAATTCCGGAGAAAAGGGAATGGCGATTCTAAGCATCTTTGTTATGAAACGACGAATTTTACGTGAAAAGATAACAAAAAAGCAAAAACAGCATCTGTCATAAGCTGCCTTCGTGTTAGTAATAATAATCTTTTCTTTATTAAGCGCTTGACAAACGCACTGCGCTGTACATTTACATGTTATGCAATTTAAATCTTAACTACTAACAGAACAGACAGCCTGCAATACAACGGCGCTAATAGCAGACTACAAAGCATATCCGCCCTACGGGGCTCGAACTTGGTACCTCTCGCTCTCCATGCCAGCGTGTTATCCAATGCTAATTATCTATATTATTATAAAGATCTACAATGACCACCTGTAACTCAGTCTCAACAACCTGTTTGGCCCTAAATGATAGACGAAAGAAAAAAAAGAAAACTGATGAAAGAAAGTTATATGAAAATGAACTGAACCATATCAACCAACTTTGAAGACGGCAACGACCTTTCTTTATAGTAGAGGATATAGTTAAACGGGGGATCAATTCACCCACCGTCGAATTTAATATAAGAGTGGGATTTAAGTAACTTCAGCACTGCCTTGCTATAGTAGTGCCAGTCCCAGTCCTACATAAAGGAAGAGGGAGACGCCAAATGAGCAATTGTCTGTTTTACACAGCGTTGTTGCACATTAACTAACCAACAAATCACAGTACTTAGTGTGCATGTCGCACTAGCTATTGAACGAAAATTACACGTAATATCAGTTTGATACAATTGATTTAAAGGTGTCTAATGCCAGGAAATTGGATGGCGATGCCAAGCATCTTTGTTATGACAAAACATCGTTAGACAGCACTATCCATCATCAAATTTAGGTTCCTTAGTTAAAATTATGCTAAATTTAGGATTTAAAATGTATTCCTATCAACGTCATCGACCTTCGATGCCATAAGATAACGTTAAACTCTTTGAATCAATGCGTTGTATCATATATGATTGTCTCAGTTTACAATCACAGGTCGAGAGCGGTGCTGATTTTTGAACGGCGCTATATCAATGTTCGATTACAATTACAATTAAAATTACAGATCATTACAGTTGCGATTGATAAAGGTCGCAAGCGAACAGATTTTTTTCGAAAATTTCTATCTCTCGTGAAGTTGAACCACCGATTTCATTATTAATAGCAAACTCCGCCATTACTGATTCTAGCCAAACGCGCGTTGTTAGACACCTTTAAAACGGTTGCACTGCGTCATTCACTCGTTTTCAATGTATGGTATGTTTTGTAACTCCGCCACTGTTTGTACTCTGTCAGTGCCAGTACCAAGCCCGGATAAAGGAGGAGGGCGATGCTAATGGTCTTTGTTACCACACAGTGGTCGTTAAACAGTAAGCAAGCAAGCAAGTATGCTTTGCGAAACTCCGACACTGTTTGTACTTTGACAGTGCCAGTACAAAGCTTGGATAAAGGAGGAGGGCGACGCTTATGATCTCTGTTATCACACAGTGTCGTTAAAACTGAATCTACTACTATTATCAGCATATTATTGCTAGGGATGGACCGATTAACATTAACTATTTTTGCATTAATGGAAACAGAAAGTTATTTGGTCAAAAATATTACTTCTTGTGGTATTTGTATCGGTGGTTCAGGGATGCGCGGATTACGATTAATCGGTCTAGGGTAAAATTCGGCGAAAATCGGTCTGCGGATCAAGATTCGGTCCATCCCTAATTATTACCTCCTTAAAAATAATATAGCCCTAGTTTGATAATGCCGACGTCAGTGACTCTGATACACATAATACAATATCGGTAAAATTTGCTGATGCCACTATAGTTGATCTATATTCCCTGTTCTAAAAATCTCCTATCTCAACATCACATTCATTATCCTCTTTCGTTTCATTTAGATTACCATTCTTGCATGCAGCCATCTCTTGTTCATTCATCTCTGCTGTTATACCGTCTTGCATTAAACTTTGTTGATCATCGCTTTCGTTTTCCTCTTCACTTGAACTTTCAGTTTCACTTTCCTCTTCGACTTCTATCACTTTCTTTCGCTGACTCTGCAATCTCGTCGTTACATTCGCTTGCACATCTCCTTGTATCATTTTCACTTGTGGCACGGCTTTAAGTTCTGCAATGATTTCTGGATGCAACAAGAATCTTTCTGTGCTTCCCATTTTTGCAATACTAGCACACATCAATGTCACATACGGTGTAAGTGAACATTTGACTTTATGCGGAATTACCTCTTCTTCCACATCGTTACAACACAGCCTTACATCAACTTTCACTAACTTTGCAGGAATGGCATCTCCTGCCACGCATTGTAAGTTCACTTTTCCAATCTGCTCCACCTGCATGCCTTCCAGTAATTCTTCACTAATCACCGGAACCTCTGCTCCAGAATCAATAAGTGCTTTTACTTTCACTGGTTCTTTTCCTGCTGTTCCACGAATCTCTACCTCGACGTACTGCAATAACACTTTCTTCAATGCTGTACTTTCATCTTTTCCAGATATTTCTTTCTGCATTCCATTGTCCAATAGAATTTCCTTTCTGAATATCAGGTGAAAGGTGACATTTCATCACTGACTTTACTTCGGTTTCTTCAGAATAATGAGACCGATGTTCTGTGGCTTGACTTTCAGAATTATCAACCACTTGAATTCGATTCACCCTCGAATTTTCTTGTTTTCCGCCATAATTTGAGGTTGTAACCGGAACTGGACAGAATTTCATCAAATGCCTGTCTGATCCACAGTTGTGACAACGTTTCACCACTGCACCACGTTGTTCAATGCTTTCTTTTCTCTTATATGGAGTAAACGATGCATTGCCTTCTCTCGCGACAAACCTTGGTGGTGATTTGTTATATACCTGACGTTGTCTGGTCATCATCGACTCTCTATTCTCGTGAACAACCGGAGAATTTGGTTTCACTTCTGCACCTCTGAACTGATTTCCTGTTTCTTGATTGCTCTTCCAATGAAAACCAAAATTTGGAGTGAACTGTTGATTTCTTTTGCCATTGGGTACAAAATCAAAACTTGTCTTATTCGGAATTGCCAAACCAATTCGATTATTAACATGAATGTCCGCTAGGTCTGCCACAACACTAGCTTCGTAACAATCAGTTCCTTCCTTCGACAGCACAAACTGTAGTGGACCTGGTGGTAGTGATTCTTTCAACTTATCCGCCACTAACAAATCAAACAGCTTCTCAAAATTCTTATCCACTTTGCGACTTTTCACATAATAGTTCAACAAGTTCTTCAGCCTTGCTGTAAACATTGTATACGTTTCTTCAGCTGTCTTCTTCGCATCAATAAACTTCGATCTGTACTCTCTCGGTGTCAACTTGAATTCTTTTAACAAGTGCTGTTTCACGATCTCATAATCGTCTAAATCAGCGAATGACAATCTGTTTAGAACAGTTCTAGCTTTCGGAGTCATCAATGGCAATAGTAACTTCACCCAGAATTGTTCTTGCACGTTGAAACTACGAAACGCATTCTCTACCGTTTCGAAATATAATGGCACCTCCATCATATCGTTTGGCATTTTGGGTAAGACGTGTTTCATGGCATCACCAATTTTCTTTATTTTCGAAACCATCGTTTCACTTTCTTCCTGTTTCCTTTTCTCTTCTTCTCGTTCTTCTTGCCTTCTTTGTTCTTGTGCTTCTCTATTTTGCTTCTCCTCTTTGAGTTGTGCTTCTTTTAATGCTATTTTTTGTTGTTCCAACTTTAAACGTTCTTGTCTTTCCACTTCCGCCCTCTCCATACTTTCTTTCTGTAATTTCAGTTCTTCTTGTCTAACCTGTTCTGCTCGTTCCCACTCGGAAATTCGCACTTTTTCCTTTTCTTCTTCACGTAATCTCTTCTCTTCAATCTGTTGCTGACGTATCTCTTCGTCACTTTTCCGCGCCCTTTCAAATTCAATCATCTGCTCTAATCTTCTCCTTTCAGCATCTTCTCGATCTCTTCTCAATTGCTCTAATTGAATCTCAAATTGCTGCTTTTGCAATTCAAGTTCTGCCACACGAACTTGCTCTGCTTTCTCTTCTTTCTCTCTCTGAAGACGTTCTGCCTTCTCTTCTTTCTCTCTCTGAAGACGTAATTCTTCCTGTCTTGCATTCTCTGCTTTCTCTTCTTTCTCTCTCTGAAGACGTTCTGCCTTCTCTTCTTTCTCTCTTTGAAGACGTAATTCTTCCTGTCGTATTTCTTTCTCTTCTTGTCTCCGTTTCTCCTCTTTCTCTTTCTCGTCTTGTCTTCGTTTCTCCTCTTTCTCTTTCTCTTCTTGTCTCCGTTTCTCCTCTCTTTCTTCTTTCATCATCATCCACTGCATCATCATCTCCATAGACATAAGTCCAGGCGGTTTTTCAATAACCTTTTCCACAGCACCGCCGACAGCACCTTCTTCTTCTTCTGCTTCTTCTTTAAGCCAGACTTCAGCTAGCGCTTCTAGCATGTCCTCACGTGACATATCTTCCAGTTTCTCTTCTTCAAAACCAGCCTTTAACAAGCGCTGTTTTAATCTTTCAGAAGACATCTTCTTCAGTTCTGCTTGTTTCTTGACACTTAATTTCTCCATCTTACTTCTTTACTTCAGTGCTGTCCTTTCTGGAAAACACGAGTTTTCTTTTGTGTTTGAAGTATTGGGGATTGTTCTTTGTTTGAAAACAACAAACTTGTATACCTTTGTCGTTGAGGCTTTCGTTGTCGTAGATTTACCAATGATTTGAATGCGTATTCACCAGTCGACGTTGTTTCAAATCTCCGACGTTGTTTCGAATCCCAGACGTTGTTTCGAATCCCAGACGTTGTTTCGAATCCCAGACGTTGTTTCGAATCCCAGACGTTGTTTCGAATTCCACCGCTGCTGCCACCAAATATGTCACCAACTCTTTTCTTTCTTAGTTGTGACCTACCTCAAGAACTTTCCTTATCTCTACATATAAATTGCTCAACGTCTTCTAACTGTTTAAGAATTAAATTGACACAGTTCTTTGAATGTTTCTCCTTTCTTCAAACACAGTTATTTCAAACGTACAATCAAAGTTCTTATCAATACAGCTCAACTGTAACTTCTAACATACAGCTCTCTACTGCATTAAAACATCTACTACACTGTATTGTTCAAATTCACTGTCATCAGCAGTTTCTAAGTTTGGCGCGCTAACTGCACGTGTAAAAGAATCTACCGTCAGCCAATATTTAGGCTACTTTAGGCCAAGCGCCCACGAGCCGACCGCGCAACTAAGGCCTAAGACTAAAACCGCTTAACAATCAAATACACATTATATATATATCAACATAAGGAACACCTGTGCTCATTATATATGCAAAACATTATGGCTAAAACATGTTCTTTATTTTTAAATTTTTTAAGAATAGTATCCTGAAATTTAAGAATTTGATCATGTGTACTTTTATATTTTCGAAAGCCAGATTGATTTTTTGAAAAAAGGTTATTTTTTTCCAAAAACCACTGAAGACGTTTAGATATCATTGTTTCCATTACTTTGCATATGGTAGGGGTCAAAGATATAGGTCGATAAGATTCTGGGTTTGATGCTTCCTTATTAGGTTTTAATAAGGGTAGAATTATGGCATGATGCCAATCAGTAGGCAATTTCCCTTCTTCCCAGATTTCATTATAAAATAATAATAGAATTTTAAGAGCATTCTTATGAAGATGTTTCAATAATTCATAAGGTATTTTGTCATCACCTGGTGACTTATTATTTTTAGCTGATCTAATAGCTTGTTTCAATTCACTAATATCAAACTTCTCATTTAAAATTTCCATTTCATGAACATTAATATTGTCACTCTTACGAGGGTTATTTTGCAAATTATTATCTTTTATATAATTCAAAAATTTATCATTGTAATTCTGGGTATTACTAGTATTCTCATAAGTTTTAGCTAAAATATTTGCTTTTTCCAAGTTTGTTTCTGCTACTAATCCATTATAAGTCAAAGTAGGAATAGAACTATAGGTTGCAATGCCATTCATTTTTCTTGCAACTCCAGACAGAACCCAATTTTGTCTGATCTGTTAGCTCAGAGCAATATGCTTGCCAACAAGTTTTTGCTTCTGTTTTCAGGGTCTGTTTAACAACGGCTTCTTGCTTTTTATATTCTAAATAATCAGTTAATTCTCTTGTTTTAATCATTCTATTCCTATACTGATTTCTCTTATAAATGGCTTCATTACACTTATCGTTCCAATAAGGTAAAGGTTTAAATTTCTTATTTTTATTCTTTCTATTATTAAGATTATTACTAGGTATTGATTGGTTCGCTATACAGGTAATGCAATCCACCAAATTATTGAAAGTATCATCGCAATTTTTATCAACCAAAATATCTTCTGTTAATGAAAATTTACTTATTTCCTTATACTTTTTCCAATCTGCCTTTTTTAATTTCCAGAGATGCATGCTTAAGTTATATTCTAGTATGACTTCTTCATTAACAGTAGTAACAGTAGCATAATGATCAGACCCCATGTTGCTGTTAATGACATTATGCCTAGCATTTAGAGCAACATCTTGTGAACTTATGCTTAAATCTATAACAGAATGGGTATTTGATTGGTTTGATGTAATATGAGTAGCTTGACCTGTATTAAGTACTACTAAATTATTTTCAATTAATATTTCTTCTATAATTTTGCCTCTAAAATTTGTTTCAGAACAACCCCATAGTTTATTATGAGCATTCAGGTCTCCAACAAGAATTGATCTTTTATGTGGAAAAATCCCTTGAATATCCTCTTTTTTAAATTTATATGAAGGTGTGATATAGCAATTAAAAATCTTCAAATGGCCATTTAAAGTATTAATTTCAATACCTTGAATTTCAATGTTTGGAATTTCTGTTACATCTAATACATTAAAATTTAACCCCACTTTTATGTAAATAGCCAAACCTCCCCTTTCATTACTTAAGCAATCCTTACGTATAATATTGTAACCATCCAATTTTGGTGACTGAATTTGATCTTTTAAAAAGGTCTCCTCCACACATATCACATCTGGTGGAATGCACGCTTTCAAGATATAATTTTTAAGTTGGTCCTTATTACCACGCAAACCACGTGCATTCCACTGAAGAATGGTCAATGCCATAATTGGACAAATATAAGAATCTACTATTTGGTTTTTTTATATGTTTTTTTTACCAGTCTTTGTATCTAAATTCTATTTCCTTGGCAAAAAGGATTTCAGATGCCGCCTGGCAAATTATAAATTGAGCATGTTTTCTAGATTTAGCCCTATCAATAGTTGCCAAGACGCCAAGAACGAAGGACTTTTTCATTTTTGTAATTGGATCATCATCTTCTGTATTATTTACTGATTTTGAAATGTTTATTGCCTGATAATCTTTGTTATTAAATGATAAAAACCGTTTGGTTAAATCATCTAGAGACGTCTCCCCATTAGAATTGATTTGCACATCAGTTGGTGTTTGTGCTTCAATTGAGGAAAGAATAACTTCTGTTTTATTTTCCACTCCAGTTTTAACTTTCGAGGCATAAGTGACAGTGTTTGTTTTTGTAACATTAGCATTGTCATTTTTATTCTCAATTTCGTCAACTTTTATCATAGCATCAGCAAATGTGATATTTTGCTCTGCTCTGATTTTAAGCGCAGCTTGCGTTTTGATATAGACTGCACAGCTTCTATAAGCAGCACTGTGAGCCTCTCCACAATTAGCACATCTTAATTTAGTTTTTTCCAGACAATCAACATAAGAATGGTTACCAGCACACCTGCTGCACACAACATCCCGAGTGCAAGAAAGCGTCCTATGACCATAAAATTGACATCGATCACATCTTAAAGGTTTAGGCACATAAATATGAACTCTATATCTTCTTCCATCCACTTCCAAAAATTCTGGAAGAATAGTCCCTTTGGGATATGCTATTAACGTTGCATTACTAAATTCGGGATTACCCAGTCTACTGATGTGATGGGCTCCCACTTCTAATGCAATTTCATCTAAATTCTCTCGATTTTCACGCAATCCAAATACCACTCCTTTAACAAAATACTCTGTTTCATGTTTTTTCACAAGATACGGTTTCTTGTTAGATACAGAGGGGTGTGTCAAGGAAAAGGGAACACTTGTTTTCACAGGCTTGTCATTCAATGACTGTATCTTGAGAAGCTGATTTTTCTGAGCTTCATCTTTGGCGATGATCTTAAGTAGACCTTCTTTAGTAATAAAAACATTTTCCACCTGTCCTCTAGACTTCTCGATTATTTCTTTATTAAGTTTTCTAGGCATATGCTTGAAGTAATTGCAAAGTTCATCTTTATGTCCATCTATAAAGACAGTTCTTGACTGAACTTCCCTTAGTCGCCTCTTCTGTTCCTCAGTCATAGGAGGGCGGGATTGACTGTTGGCTGTGCGTTCAATAACTTTCTTAGTTAATGTTTGATTTATTTCGTTTGTAACTTCCTTGGGTATCAGAACCGTTTTATCATTGACAATGACCTCATCTTGCCTTACTACATTTGCATTTGAAACATCAATTATTTTCATTTCATTTAAGATCTGAAAATTCAAGTCTTTTTGATTTGTAACACATTTCTCAGCATCATTCTCATTACCACATACCTGATCAACACATGAAACACATGCCTCAACATCATTGTCATTAACACATACCTCATCAACACATGAAACACCTTTCTCGTTAACATTATCAAAGATTGGGCTCTTATAAATACTCGTTTTACATTTTTTCTTCGGGTGTGCAATTTGTTTACCTCCATTGCTGTCACTTCCACACCGCTGCACTTCAAGTGTTCGAGGAGCGACCACTTTGAGAAAGTCCTTCTGAAGCAATGTTTTTCTTTTCGTAAAGAGAGAAGATGTTGATTCATTCTTCATCTGCCCCGGCCGGCTATCCAGTGACTGCGATCTTCGTTTTGCCAATGACTCAAAGTACGATTCAAAGCATTTTTCCTCCGTAAACTTTGAAGTGCAAAGATTGACAGCAGAATTGCAGGAAAAATTTGAAGCATCGTCATCCGAATCAGAAACAGAAATTTCGTTACCTTCATCCCTCAAAGAAACAGTCCCACAGGCAGTAGGCTGAATTGCTTTATTTCCATGTTGTGACAATGCTTTCTGTGTAACGTCCGATTTCTCCTCTTCTGCATTGCTCTTGTGTATCGACAGATCGCCCAAATTCGATGAATAGGATGAATTATCAAGTGATCGCTTTCGTTTGTAAATCTTTTTTCCCATTACGAAATTATTTGCGGAATTTTGTCAGACAGTTTCAATTTTCTATAGAATTCCCGCCGAAAGCCGCGAAAAATCCGTCTCACTAGTACAACCAGGTTACAATTTCGCACTTTGTACTATCTACCTGCGCAAAATTCTGCCTGATATATACTAATACATGAAGTTCGCAAAACCAGCAAAGTATCCAAAACTCATTTTTCTAAAAACAACTGACGATTTAAAACGATTTTTGACAATTTTAAAACTGACGATCCTACGAGCTACTAGCCACGAGCTCCGCCATCTAGCGAGTCCCTAAAAAAAAAAATTCCTGTGGAATGATACGATTTATATAGGGATGAACAGTAAACTGATTTGCAACGTTAACACAGTCATTTATAGCACAATGTTAACGCGTCTTAAAGGTGTCTAAATGAAGGTTCTTCAGCGAAGTTATTGGACTGCCTCGACCAGTGATGGTAACCATAACTCGTCTTATAATTTACTTTATAGCTGCATTAACCCTCAGGCTACTGAGGTTTTTTGTAACACTGGCTACCAAGGGGGTGGTTACCACCCCATGGATTTCGTGTTTGGATTCACATTTCATAACTTGTAATACAGCATTGGATTCAGCATTCATTTCTGCACAGAATAGTATATTTAGTTGTACATTATGTGAATGCACCTCGAAATTAAATCACTTTTAACAACGGAGCCCCTTAATTAGCGATATTTTATATTATTGCGTATATTTTGTACTTTTGAATAAACAAATATAAAATTGTGTGTATTGAAACTGATCTATGTATCCAAGATACACACATACATCCCTACATATGTTTATATACTTATAAATATACATCCATACAAATATATCCATACATAGGCCTATATATATGGGTTTACGTTGTGATGCTGTATTCAGCCATTTTCACACAGATTACGCGTATTATTATTTATTTTGATCGCTTCCGGTTTTCAAAAGACAAACATGTAAGTATGTAAATGAAGCCCTACATTCTCTCTAAAGAATGGTATATTTGTTTCTCTTCCAGGAAGATAAATGAATACGCTACAGACAAAATACTAA
Organism: Aporrectodea caliginosa; assembly: GCA_020284085.1. Taxonomy (NCBI): domain Eukaryota; kingdom Metazoa; phylum Annelida; class Clitellata; order Crassiclitellata; family Lumbricidae; genus Aporrectodea; species Aporrectodea caliginosa. The sequence continues at coordinate 363,023 of JACEVL010000032.1, read as the reverse complement.
GGGGGAGTGCTTGCATTCGGCCAATTTTCACGCATATTACGCGTATTATTATTTATTTTGATCACTTACGGTTTTCAAAAGACAAACATATAAGTATGTAAATGAAGCCCTGCATTCTCTCTAAAGAATTATATATTTGTTTCTCTTCTAGGAAAAATAGTCAATAGGCCCTAAGCTATAGTCGAAACACTAAGGGGGGTGGTATCCACCACCCCCCGGTGCCTCGGGTATATCGGGTATAACTTTTGAATTGCGTGGGCTACCACCATGATGTTTACCTCAAAATATGCGCCAATCAATCTGCAAAAATTATATTCCATATGAAAAAACTGTATGCATACAAATTTCTTCTGCGGCCAAAAAAGGTAATTAGCAGAATTATCAGTTAATTTAGACGCGATTGATCTACATTCAGAATTGTTTATGCTTATCTGTGAATCCAACGATGGACCGTTGATTTCTGACTAGACGCAGCGCTCATGAATAAACTGGTGCCCTGCGCTTGGCTTTCAATTGGCACTTTAGATGTTTGGTGATTACGATTACGATTTAGTTATTATCTGAGGTTTTTCTTTTCTTGTTACCTCTATCTTTTCCGTTCGTTCTTGCAACGCCGGAGTTTTCTTATGAAGTTTAGAGAATTTCACACAATGCATTACATGCAGAATTGGAAGGTAAGAGAAACAAAGGTAGACGAAGACTACGCTGGATAAACAATATAAAACAAGAAATATCATTAGCGATATTACAAGTTATTGCAAATAATTATTAAGAAAATTATAAGACGAGGTGCTGGGTTGACATCAACGGCCGAGGCAGTACAATAGCGTCGTAGAAGAACCTCAATTCCGACACCTTTAAATCGATTTAACATTTGTTTATAAAAGGTTAGTTGATTTATTGTTCCTTCAATATGGTTGTATCATTTGCTTCTCATATGTCAACTGCTCTGACAGCCCCAAGATTTCGTTAAACACTGAAAAGTTATCCAGCTACGGATTTAGAAGAAACAAATATTAAAATACAGATTAAATCTAAAAACATCAACAGCTGAAGCAGAAATAAGACGTTGCTAAACTCTGCATCAGCAGCAATTATATTTGTGGGTGCATGTTTACATAGCGCATAATTTGGAGCAGACCCAGACAGACTGCTACGCGTCAGCATTAGCTCGTTACGCACGTATCAGATATCTGACCATAGTTCGGGATCCCACCAATTAACCGAACTAATAATAATAATAATATTAATATCTTTTCTTTAATTAGGCGCCTGACAAACGCACTGGGCTGTACATTTACATGTTATGAAATTGAAACAATCTTAACAAGTTAACTGTTAGTTGACTGTGAGGCGCCCTTGTAACTTGTCACTGTTATTATTATTATTATTATTATTATTATTATTATTATTATTATTATTATTATTATTATTATTATTATTATTATTATTATTATTATAACTACTAACAGAACAGACAGCCTGCAATACACGGCGCTAATAGCAGCCTACAAAGCAAATCCGCCCTACGGGGCTCGAACTCGGTACCTCTCGCTCTCTACGCCAGATGTTATCCAACGCGCCACCAGACCCCCCGGACTGCAAAGTTTTAAACAGACAGAAGTTGATTGAAGCGAAAGAAAGGGTGTTCTGCATAAATGCTAGAATTGTACGCAGTCACAGGATACAAACTTGAAAAACTATGTAACGGACTGTTTTGTCGAATGGAGCTGAAGGTAGCGTTATACAATGCATTGCAATAAAACAACACAACTGAAATTTGATAATGTCCTCTTACAAAGCCCTAAGGTTCACTTTGCGCAAGCCTCACGATGTTAAAGTCATTATGAACGGAACATAATATGTTCATATTATGTCAGATGGCAAACATCTGTTCGCATCAAAGGCCGTTGACGTCGATAGCAAAACTAGTGTTCTGTAATTATTGGAATTCTCGCTGTTACTGCAGATTGGAGTTAGATAGGGCGGAGTATGCTAGTAGTAACGACGAAATGGATGGATCCACAGTTTAACGGCAGCTTAAAACAACATAGGCCGTTTCCGCCGACAAAGATTATTTTTTGATTATTAAAGTTTAATTATGTCTTAAATTGAAAGCGTTTTAAAGGTGTCTAAATGTCATCGTGTAACAGTCTAAGACTGGAAAATGGAGGAGGGCGACGCTAATCATCCCTGTTGTGACACACCGTCTTTAAACAGTAACCAACCAACCAACGATTATGTACTAGCCCAGAGGCATTTTGTTTATAGTAACGGAGAGCATACAAAAACACGTGAGCTTTTTTATATCGACGTCAATTACATCTGACGCCAAAAGATGTGGTCAAACAATTGATAGTAATTTCACTTAGAAATTCATATGGTGCCACTACTAGGAAAGACTAGTTACAATTGGCAATGTTTGCAATAGCTCACTTGTTAATTTTCATTAAGAAAATAAACTCATCAGGCGGTAGCGTCAAAACACTGAATATAAAACTAGAGGAGCCACTTTTGGCAGGCCCACTCACACACGTCGATCCAGTCGTATAGACTTGACATGATGACTCATTGATGAGTACTGTCAAGTGTCAACTACAACAAGACGCACGATGTCAACAACTTATGCCACATAAACACTAAGTAAGTAAGTAAGCTGACCTGGCGACGTCTATCATCATTGCGGTAGTTCAGTATGCAGCAATATACCGCCGTTAATTGTCGTTGTTCGAACTTGATTTAAACCAGGAACAACGTATAACATATTTCGGTACATATCCAAACAGTGAGGTGACTGTCACCACCACTTTAAGAAGTGTTGGTGACCGGACTCCACCGTCACAATACAAAGTAATGCATGTGCGGTTAAATCTGTTGCTGGTATAGGTAGCATTTTACGCACTACAGGAATGTAAGCATGATAAACTTTCTTTCTGACTGTTCGGTCGAATGGAAACTAAAGAAGCTGTTAATGGACATTAAATATTTTATATGAGAGTGCTTATGACCAGCTGATTATATATAACCATTAAAATCTGCAGTCTGAGAATGAAAATGCCGTACTATTGCCAAGATAAACTAAGATCAGATGAACGTCGTCAACGACTTTGACAGCCACAAGATGTCGCTACACAAAACAAAACTAATAGATGAAAATACAAGTTCACTTCGTACACCTTTAATTAAATACTACGACATCTTGCGGCCTCGAGAGCCGTCGAAAATTACGCCATGGATGGGGGTTTCGGCGCTAAACAATATAATTGATTGGATTGGATTGGATCCAGAGTTTAACGGCAGCTTATGACAACATAGGCCGTTGTCGCTGACAAGGATTATTTTTGGCATATTACAGCTCATCGATGTTTAACATAATTGATTAAATAACGTTTACGAAATTATTCATACTTCTTCTTTCTTTTGGACTAGTTAACGACTAACTGTATGGTAACAAAGACCCTTAGCGTCGCCCTCCTCCTTCTTCCAGGCTTGGGACTGGCACTGAGACTGGCACAAAGCACGGAGGTGCAATGCACGAACGATTCAGTGGCGGAGGTAACTTTGCCCCTGCGTATCTTGGTCACCGATCCTCGTCTCCGCTTGGCCAGAAGTCAGACCGGGCTGAACTCGTCTTCTCTGGCTGGCAAGATGTCAGGATCGGCTGAAGCCCCCTCGCCCCGTCAAGGCGTACGCATCGGACATCCACGCCGTCGAGTGAAACTTCTGAGGCAGTTGCTCGAACGGCGCTCCGAGGGGGAAATTATTCATACATTAATGTAGAACCGTTTTAAAGGTGTCTAAATGTATGGATTTTCAACGACGTTATTGAACTGCCTCGGTCATTGATGTGAGCCCTACTTGCAAATAATGCAAATGCTGTCATTGCACACCTTTAAAACACTTTTAACCACTGCTATATATACTGATCAGCTGCCAATGACGTTAACTACTCTTCTACGGTGTCTGACGAAAACATTTTGCCTTTCACTTTGAAAATGGTAACAAATAGTAAAATTATAACAGATGTTAAGAAATGTAAAGAATCCCGTTAATGAATCCCTTTCTAGTGAGTAGGTCTGAACGTGGTATTTCACGGTTGTGAGGACGTGTTCGTAAAGAGTATTGTGATTAATGAACTGGAGGGAGTAAACCGTGGAGAACATGCCCAGGCTCAGCGACTATGGTGGTAAATGGAGCGCGGTTAGCCTTGACGTACATCCCTTCGAATGTAAGGGAGTGGAAGGGCAAAAAGCCCTGCTTTATAAGTTTTTAATAAAAGAGTTTAGCTAAATTATCCCTTCGCAGGACCAAAACATTTTACGAGACGTCGAGGTCCAAGCAGGGTAATTTTTTTACCTCACCAAAATTTGTAATATCTCAGCTCACAGGTAAGCTGCCGTAAAAAATGAATGTCGAATTTAATAGTTTCAAGGACAAGGAATCAAATTCTCATAGTGTGCGAGTGTTACTTTCCAAGGTGGCGGCCAATATAGACCTCCAAAACACAAATAAATGCATTTCTCAGCTCATACGTAAGTTAACATATCAAATGAAGTGTTTAATTAAATAGTTTCAAGATCAGAGAATCTATTTCTTGTAGTGCCAATAGTATGCGAGTGTTACTTTCCAAGATAGCAGCCAATATGGCCGCCATAATACACAACATGTATATCTCAGCTCATAGGTAAGCTGCAGTAGCAAATCAAGTGTCAAATTAATAATTTTAATGTAATGCAATCGATTTTCTCATAGTAGAAATAGTGTGGAAATGCTACTGTATGCTTCCCCTGCATGGTACGGCTTTGCCAATGCTGGTCAGCGCACGCGTATTAATGCAATAATACGGAAAATGGTACGGCTAAAGTTTTTGCCTGCCGACCAGATAATGTTCGATGACCTCTGTTGCCGTGCTGACTCTTCTCTTTTCTCATCTGTGCTTCACAACCCCAGCCATGTTCTAAATTGTCTACTGCCTCCTATAAAGAATGTTAAGTACTCTCTCCGTCCTCGTTCACATAACCGTGAGATCCCACATGCTGACGCATTAACCCGATGTGGTTTTATTACGCGTATGTTATTTAATTGATTTTATTGCTGCTCTTTCTTTTTGCTATAACCTTACTCTCATATATCCATAGATGTCTGACATTGTCTGTTTTATTGTATTTTATGATATTTTTGACATTTTGTGATTTGTGATTTAATACTCTATGTGATGTTCCCGCAGTGCGTTTGCAGGCGGTTCAATAAAGCACGTACTTACTTACTTACTTACTTACTATCCAAGTGTCGAATTTGATAGATTCAAAGTCAGCACATTGATTTCTCGTATTGGCAATACTATGGGAACGTTACAATCAAAGATGGCGGCCGCCGAAAAGCAAAATATGAGCTGAGATATACACATTTTTGTGTTTTGGCTGCCATATTGACCGCCATCTTGGAAAGTAACACTCACAGTGCACATTAAATATTTTATGTGAGACTATTTTTATGACCGTCTGATTATATATAATCATGTAAATCTGCAGTTGAGAAGAAAAAGTAATATCAAGTTTTGGAGTAAATGATCAATAGTTACCGTCGCATATAATGAAAATGCTCTCATTACACACCTTTAATACAGTTTCGTAATCGTTATATAATACTCTTGTCTCCATTGTCATAATATTCTGCAGCACTCAGACCCGCAGTTTTGAGGAACCCGCAGTTGATAAATATGTGCCTGGTGAACCGATGTTCGTCAGAGGGAAACCTTTCGAAATTAATCACAGCACCCGAGCCCGAACTAGCCTTAATGCGGCACTGCTTCCAACTCCTTGGATTCATTCTTCAATCGCTGGATGAACTTCAGCCGTGTTATTTATTATTTCCAGATAAAGTAAGATCACATCGACATTGTCGACGAGATTGGCGGCCACAAGATGTCGCTACACAATAGAACTCCTAAAGGAATCTACACGTCGAAATTTAGACACCTTTAATTAGATACGACTATAAGTTATAGATAAATCTTCTGCCGCAGAAGTATAATTATTTTACACACAGTTCTGCTGCGGAAGACCTTTTCGCATGCGCAACCTTCGGTGCATGCGCATTATTCAAAATAATAAACTCCTATCAATGACCGTCGTGAGGGTCGGTTAGGGTCAGGTTGAGCGATAACACTGGACAACAAATTTTCATGAAAGTCATGACTCTGATATTAAATTTGTATTTTCTGATAGGTTTCAGTTGCTTGACACGAATATGACAATGAAATTAAGGAATTGGGTACAATTTCTAAGAAATCAGCAATAGTTTCTATTGTCATAGAACAATACGTTCATGTGACATGTAGCAGTACAGGTCCGCTTCTACTTCCGACGCTGCTTTGCCTGTCTCTTGTATAGCTGCTCAGGATTATCTCTGGCAAGCGTCTAACAGTAGTCAGCCAACATGGAAGTTGACCAGTTTCCCTGATATCGTGTCTCCATAATTGCAATGTCTTGGTGAAAACGTTCACCGTGCTCATCACTAACCATGCCGCAGTTGTCGGGGAAAAATCCAAGTGGGAATGGAGAAAGTGGATCTTTAAGGACATATTGCAGCCAAGTTTGTGATATAGACAACATGTCCTCAACCAATTCCTTGTAGTTTTCTGCCTTAATATTACCGAGGAATTTTGTTTACACCAGACGAAATGCGTCCCAAGCTTTCTTATCGTCACCCTGAAGCAGGTTGTCGAACATCTCATCTCTGAATAGCTGACGGATCTGAGGACCCAAAAACTCCCTCTTTAATGTTTGCTTCACTGAGTTGAGGAAATTTGACAGCCAAGTACCTGAAAGCTGATCCAGTCCGGTCCAAGGACTTCACGAAGTTTTTCATCACACCAAGTTTGATGTGTAACGATGGTAGCAGGATTTTTTGGTTTCTACCAGTGCTAGGTGTTGCACATTCTTCTCTCAGACGTTCAGAGATTGGCATTCAATAAATTCAGGCCCGTCTCTCCTCACATAGTGCAAAGTCTTTGCTCGACTGTCCCAGTCACATATAAGCAGTATTTCGTATATCCAAGCTGGAGACCCATCAGCAGGGCCACTACCTTAAAGTCGCAACAGAGATGCCATCCATACTTGCTGTATTGAACAGGTGTTTGAGGTTTTCGTAGGTCTCCTTCATGTGGAGGGCATTCAACAGGCCTTCTACATCGGAGCAGAATTATACAAGGTCATCTTCCTTGCTGAAATAATCCTCAAACTGCTCATGACGAGTGCAAAACGAAATCACTCGGACGTTTTTTCTGGAGAAGTTTCCATTCTTGAAGTCTGGATCCAAGTAACTCCACCTTGGCCTTGAAACAGCTCCAGGTCGCGAACAAGGCCGTTCAGTTCTGCCTGGGTGAGAATGTGTGGCACAGATGACGCACCGTGGCAGACGTATTGATCATCATTAGACGTCGAAGGTTGCGGAGAACCCGAAGTCCGTTCACTTCCCTCCTCATCGTCTGAATCAATGGAAAATTCCTTCGGAGGGTCCGGAACGGGAAGTCCTTCGCCGTGCAGAACTGATCGGAGTGCAGATGGTATATTCGGGTACGCCATTGTCCACTCCTTTTTCGTTGTGATGCCTGCAGATGTAGGTGGAATCATGCAGAAGTAGCAGTCATTTGCGCGATTGCTTGTTTCTCTCCAAACCACAGGAACAGCAAAGCGCATCGCCACTTTCCCGCCTTTCAGCCACTTAGGAAGATTTCTGGCAAAAGTGCTGCAGCATATGTGTAGCGCCCAGGACTTGTCCTGATCCCAGAGCTTACATCCGAAATAGAGGTGATACGGCATTTTGACTAATGGAGTAATGGCCCTCTTCTGTCTTGCAAACGAGACTTGCTTTGTACCACTACGCTTGCGTCATCTTTCGTCAGCGATCGTGATGACTCATCTGCATTAAATCAGGGAATGATGCACTGCCTCCGGAGGCGTGTGTATGGTTGGTTGATGCATTACGACGCAATATGTAGTTTGAAATACAGCGTTGCGAAATGGTTACCTATGTACTCAATGCGTACTGAGACATTTATTATAGGCCTAAGCCCTTACTATTGTCACATTATTAGACTCGAATAATCAGCTGAAGCCCTGGGCATTATTAAAAGGAAGAACATCAGTTAACGTCATTGGCAAATGATCATTATATATAGTGACAATAAAAGTGTTTAAAAGGTGTGTAATATATTAAATGTGTTATTATCATGACCACCGTGCAAGTCTGAATATTATTATAATTGTTGTTATGCATTTATTAAGTGCCACTGTATAATGACCAAGAATCATTCGATGGCGCTGAGCAATTGTGAGCGAAGGACTTGCTCATGGTCACTACACAGAAACAGTTTCAGAGGAGAAGGAAGTTCGAACCCTTACTCTCTGTGTTGCCGTCGAATACTATAATAACAGTTTCCAATGTTTAACGACATCTTATGGCTGCCAGGGTCGTTGATGCCGACCTCCACCTTTCTTCCAGGCTTTGGACTGACACTATCACAGTACGTACAGTGGCAGAGTTTTTATATTTTTTTTAGCTTATTTTAATTAATTCAGTTACATTTGATTGTACCAAAGGCAATTTCTTTCCACTTTCCATTGGATTCTGAAGGTTCTCATCCAGCGATTGTTTATTATTACAACGTTTAACGTCATCCTATGGCTACTATGGCAGTTGACGTAGTTAATAACAATTAATGTATATCAGTTCATTTGCTTGAGTGCGTCTCTTCAATGGCGTCGTTGGTTAGCATGCTTATTGTATTGTATTGTATTGTATTGTATTTGAACACTTGTTATAGCGCCTCTACCAGATTTTCCCATTCAGAGGCGCTCCCGACTACTGCTGTAGTCGGAGTTTCACGCCGAAGCGCATGAGCAATTGCGAGTGAAGGACTTGCCCAGGGTCCCTACGCTTATAGTTGAATAGTTGCTGTTTAACGACATTACTTCATAGCAAAGATGATTAGCGTCGTCCTCCTTTTTTTATAGGCCTGAAACTGGTATTACAAGAGTATAGTGGCAGATTTTGAATGCGTATATTTTAGATGCTTTTGTGTTCATGTTGTAACGTTGAAAAGAAACAAATTACAATATTCGACATAGAAGCAGCTGAGCTCTTATTTATTTATTTATTTATTTATTTATTTATTTATTTATTTATTTATTTATTTATTTATTTATTTATACTAACGTTTAACGTCGTCTTATGACATCAAAGGCCATTGACGACAATTATACAGGAAAGATACAATTCAATGATTACAGCTGAGCTCTGAACCAAATGAGCTGAGCTCTGGTGGTGGTTTTTCTGTTTAACGACTAGCTGTGTGGTAACGAAGACCATTAGCGTCGCCCTCCCTCCTTAATCCAGGTTTGGGACTGGCACTGTCAGAAAGCGAACAGTGGCGGAGTTTTGAACCAAATGAGGACTATTATAGTCAATGTTAGCGTCTTGTTTAAGGTGCCTAAAGTGTATAAATATTATTGAGCGTGCTTGTTTTATGTGCATCCAGACAAGAGGTGTGTTTAGCCTTCAATAAAAAGCATCCAATTTCACACTTGAATAACTCCGTCACCACCTTAAATTCACATAGTGCCAGTTCCAAGTCTGGACAAAGTAGGTGGGCGACGCTAATCATTTTTATTTCGACGCAGCATCATTATATAGTAAATACAACTATTATGTGCTTGAGTTGGTACAGTAGATTGTGACTTTTTAATAAATTTTCATTAAAGCTAATGAGGAAACATCAACAACAATAGCAGACACAATACAGAATGCACTTCAATCAATTGCGAAACAGAGGTAAAATGAGTAAATCTGGAGTCTGAGAATTAAAATGTAGCCCTAGGGTTAAATTGCAAAACGTTATGTTCCTATTGATGTCAATGGACTCTGTCTGACACCAAAAAGATATTATTAACCAGGAAAACTAAATAAGATTATGAATTTGGACATCTTTAAAAAATTGCTTCTTTCAACTAAATATAGTGAAATTTTGTGAACCTATGCCATCCGTGCCTTGGTGACAGGCAGTGCCAGTCCCAAACCGATATGAATGAGGAGGGCGATGGTAATGATCTTTGTTAATTACAAGGTATCTTTAATCGGACACTATTACTACAACTGTCTATACCATAGGAACGATGCCATAAGATGTCGTTTAGCTGAGGGTAACCAAACAGTGGTATCTACGCCACACTCATTTTGGGGAGGGGCCAGTCCGAAGCCTAGACGAAGGAGAGGGAGACGTTAATCAACTATGTTTTGACATGAGCTCGTTAAACAGAAAGTACCTATGCATACCAAAATCGATAAGCCCATCCAAATACCCTTCCTGAAAACGGATAGCTAACAGGATAGGTAAGTGACGTCAACAGCCTCATCAGCTAAAAGGTCTGGTTAAACACTTGATTTTTCATCTTATATGCTATGCAATTTGAGACTATGTTATGCCAAACTAATTGTTGCCAACGTTAACAGCACTGTCACCCACAAACGATATACCTGGCAAATTTGGATACAGTTTTTATTTGATATCCGGGCTTTATAAAATATCAATACTACTACTGTTCGCTTGCTGACAGTGCCAGTCGCAAGCCTGGATAAAGGAGGAGGGCGACGCTAATGGTCTTTGTTACCTCACAGCTAGTCGTTAAAAAGGAAATACACACACGTGTCAGCCTATGCCACTAGGAACGGTGCCACAAGATATCGTTAAAAGTGATGTCAGCCGTGGTAACTACGCCACCGTCATTTTCTGGTGGTGCCAGTCTGAAGCCTGGATGGAGAGGGCGACGCTAACCAACTTTTTTGACACGGGGTCGTTAAACGGAAACTAGATAAGAAAATAATAATCATTTCGGCAAAGGCGTTAACACACACACTGTACAACAACAACAACAACAACAATGATGATGATAAGAGCTGTAATATGCCAAAAATAATCTTTGTCGGCGGCATAAGCTACCGTTAAACTGTGGATCCAATCCACTGTAAAACAGATCACAGATGAGGTGAAGCCATCGTAAACGGCCATGTCAGCCACAAGATGTCGTTAAACAGTGATTTTTTAAATGCTATACTGCGCCATTTAAGGCTGTATTTATGCCAAACTAAATTTTTACATACGACAGCTTACTGGAGCAGGCTACCATGAGCGCTTCTGTGAGACTCTTAAGTGGCGCTATATAAATGTCTTGTTACATTACATTACATTACATTACATTACATCTGCAGCATGAGTTTCTTCTTTCTTTCTATGTCTCTATTTGACAAGTGATTTCATTCTGTTCGTTTGTGATCTTGTATAGTCAAAGGTCGGAATCATCTTGGGTGAGTTTTCTCAAAGAAGCGCTATATAAATAAAAATCTTATTACTTGTGATGCAGTCTTATGTCTACTATAGCGGTTGATGTCTTTAGATTTAATGTGTATTTTCATTGTTTCTCTATTCTTAATCTGTTTAACGACGCTGTTTCAAAGCAATGACCTTTAACGTCGCCCTCCTCCTTTCTCCAGGTTTCGGACTGGCATCAATGAATCAATCAAAGGAAACTTCATTTAGCGCCCAGTCAAGATATCTACTCAGAGGCACTACCAGAGTAGAAGTGTGGCGGCTCAATATGTTTAACGAAATCTTGCAGCTGCCAGAGCCGTTGACAATAACATTGGCGATGATTATCTACCTTCTTTCAAACGATTCAGTAACGCTAAGAAATTACTTATACATAACATTAAATCGTTTAAAAGGTGTCTAAATGAAGGACGTTCGTCAGTTACGTTATTTAAACTGCCTCGCCCGTTGATGTCAACCTCACCTCATCTTATAATTTACTTACTTATTGCAATTACTGTTTGTATCGCTCGAGGTCTCCGTCTTTCTTCCGCAACCAAAACGTTAATTAGCAGGAAAATCAGTTTATAATAACATTGTTTAATTTGCATGAAATCTTTGTGTCAGGATATAGAAATCATAGACAGAGTGAGGTTAACTACTTTATGTTGCAAAAATATTGAATATTGGTGAAATTGTTAATTTCTCCGATTAAGACACATTTAATGGTGTCATTTGGACGCAATAAGTTTCTTGCACACATTGAATTGTACATATCTTTGTTGTCGTCAACGGCCTTTGATGTCATAAGACGACGTTAAACTTCGGATCAATAAGAAAAAAATTGTAGTTGTCGAGATGCAGAATTTCCCCATCGACGTCAATCGCCCTTTAAGCAAAAGGTGCTCTATCATCTGGATTACTTTTCAGTATCTAACGAGATCTTTCAGTTACCACTGCCATCGAGGGCGAAGACGTAAGACAGATTATTGGATCCACAGTTTAACGGCAGCTTATGACAACATAGGCCGTTTCCGCCGACAAAGATTATTTTTGGCATATTACAGCTCAATTATCTAGGCAGATTATTGAATAACGCAAAATTATTTATACCATAATGTGGAACCATTTTAAAGGTGTCTTAATTGTCACGTAAAATATTTATTCCGATATATCTGTGGGTATAAGAGATTTGAACAGAAAGCAATGATGTTTTTTTTCAAATTTGACCGATATGCATAATCCAACATCCAGAGATCGAATACTCGTAAATCCACAAGATTCTTCTTCTGCTGTATGGATCAGAGACATGAACAATGAGAAAAACGAATATAAGAAGACTGGAAGCTTTCGAAATGTGGACATGAGAAGAATGGAAAAAAATCAGCTGGACAGAGCATATAACAAATGAAGAAGTGATGGGAATAATAATTATTGGAGAAGAAAGAGTCCTTATACGCACAATAAGGGAGAGGCAAAGGAAATGGATCGGACACACGCTGAGAGGAAACTCACTACTAAAACGGTCATTGAAGGAAAAATGGAGGGGAGGAAGACAAGAGGAAGACCAAGACAGATGATGCTGGATTGGATGATGACAAACGATTACAGGAAACTGAAAGAAGAGGCCCAACAACGAGAGGAGTGGCGACGTCGAACATTTGAACCTGCCTAACAGGCAGAGAACCACAAGAAGTAGGTGAGATTTCTTTCGTATCGAAGTCAACCGTCGAGAATATATTGTGCAATTTATTGTGCCTGACAAAGCTATATCGAAGTTGAAGGCACATAACTAAAGGCGTGCATTTTATATTTTATATTTTGTATTTTGTTTATTAAGTTAGAGCACCAAGACTGGAGAATGGAGGAGGGCGACGCCAATCATCTTCATTATGACACATCGTCATTTAGCAGCAACTAACCAGATTTAGAAGAGAGAAAATGAAAATACAAATTTAATCTAAAGACATCAACAGCAATAGCAGCGATGAGAAGTCGTTAAAGTCTGCATCACCAGTAATTAAATTTGTATGTTCATATTTCTATAGCGCCTCTTCAAGAAGACTCATAAAAGGTTATCCCAACCTGTGACTATAAATGACCACGAAACAGACGGAATGGTCTTCAATAACTTGGGAAATAGAGGCATAATAAAATACAGCCCGTAAAACAAAGTTTTTTACTATATCCATCTAGTATCCTATAACGTGTACTCTGAAAATAGTCCGCGTTCATTTTACAACATAGCACGCTTAACGAGGCAGCGCGCCCATTATTGTTGCAGCCAATGACAACGCTGGCCAATGGCAACGCTGCGTATCGCAAAAGGGGATTCCCCGATTCGAAAAGTTGAGTCCCCGATTCTATAAGCTAGCCTTTTTGGGGGCGCTGAAATTTTGATAGAATGAAGTGTGTGCGAGGGCGAGTCTATATGCCAAGTTTCACGACGATTGAATGATTGTAAGTGATCGAACTAGTCGTCGCAAGATTTGACTTTTTAGCCTGTGGCTCAATCAAGCAAGATTCCCGCAAGTTAAACTAGATGGATAAAAAGAAAGAAGAAGATCATTTAACATATTGCATCGGAGCCAGTTCCAGAATGAGGGTCGACCCTGCAAAGTTTCCACGTTAGACTGTGACCGTTCTTTACGGTGGAACAACGTGATCAGAAGGAAGAGATCTGAGACCTGTAATGAACTAATGAACCCCTACCTAAGCACAGCAAATTTAGTACGTTATGTAATGTCACCTTGTGCCGTCGATTCGCTGAATCCTAGCGACCGTCATAGTCAGCCTTCTCCATGCGTCCAGATCTCTCGTAGCCTCTCTCAGCTCCGGAATGTAATGTACATGTATATTATTTTCTCAGCGCCCGCAAAAGCCACGTCAGGGAGACCAGCTCATTCACCGGCGCTAGTAGGGGACTATATGTAGAGCCTGAGAAGCCAACCAACATAGATTTAATAAGTTACACATTTTATTTTAATACATGAATTTAGGTATGTATACTTAGTCACCGTTAAACGACCCCGTGTCAAGTTGATTACTGTCGCCCTCTTATTTATTCAGGCTTCAGACTGGCACCACCCGGAGGAGATACCACTGGTTGGTTACCATCAGTTTAACGACGTCTTATGACGCCGTTCCTATGGCATAGGCTGTCACATTTTCACAATATATAGTAGAAGGAAGCATTTTATTAAAGGTGTTCAGATTTAAAATCGTATTTCATTTAGTAGTTTCAGCTGTTTCATATTGTCTTGAGGGGTCAAACAGCGGCCGTTGACGTCGATAGGATTAATTTGTTTAGTTTCACCGTAGATCGGCAAATGTTTCCGATGCGCGATCCCACCGAAGTGATCTTGAAACAGAATAAAATACAGCCCGTAAAAACAAAGTTTTTTACTATATCCATCTAGTATCCTATAACGTGTACTCTGAAAATAGTCCGCGTTCATTTTACGACATAGCTTGCGTTTAATGAGGCAGCGCGCCCCCGTTTTTGTTGCGGCCAATGGCAACGCTGCGTATCGGAAAAGGTGATTCCCCGATTCGAAAAGTTGAGTCCCCGATTCTATAAGCTAGCTTTTTTTGGGGAGCTGAAATTTTTATAAAATGAAGTGTCTGCGAGGGCGAGTCTATCTGCCAAGTTTCAGGACGATTGAATGATTGTAAGTGATCGAATTAGTCGTCGCAAGATTTGACTTTTTAGCCTGTGGCTCAAACAAACAAACAAACAAACAAACAAGATTTCCGTAAGTTAAACTAGATGGATACATAAAATACAGCCCGTAAAAACAAAGTTTTTACTATATCCATCTAGTATCCTATAATGCGTCTTACGAAGCAGTTACCTCTACAAATATATAGTCCGCGTTCATTTTACGACATAGCATGCGTTTAATGAGGCAGTGCACCCGTTTATGTTGCGGCCAATGGCAACGCTGGCCAATGGCAACGCTGCGTATCGGAAAAGGGGATTCCCCGATTCGAAAAGTTGAGTCCCCGATTCTATAAGCTAGCCTTTTTTGGGGGAGCTGAAATTTTGATAGAATGAAGTGTCTGTGAGGGCGAGTCTATCTGCCAAGTTTCATGACGATTGAATGATTGTAAGTGATCGAATTAGTCGTCGCAAGATTTGACTTTTTAGCCTGTGGCTCAAGCAAGCAAGATTCCCGCAAGTTAAACTAGATGGATAATAAAATACAGCCCGTAAAAACAAAGTTTTTTACTATATCCATCTAGTATCCTATAATGCGTCTTATGAAGCAGTTACCTCTACAAATATATAGTCCGCGTTCATTTTACGACATAGCGTGCGTTTAATCAGGCAGCGCGCCGTTTTTGTTGCGGCCAATCACAACGCTGGCCAATGACAACGCTGCGTATCGGAAAAGGGGATTCCCCTGATTCGAAAAGTTGAGTCCCCTGATTCTATAAGCTAGCCTTTTTGGGGAGCTGAAATTTTATAGAATGAAGTGTCTGCGAGGGCGAGTCTATCTGCCAAGTTTCATGACGATTGAATGATTGTAAGTGATCGAATTAGTCGTCGCAAGATTTGACTTTTTAGCCTGTGGCTCAAGCAAGCAAGCAAGCAAGCAAGATTTCCGTAAGTAAACTAGATGGATAATAAAATACAGCCCGTAAAAACAAAGTTTTTACTATATCCATCTAGTATCCTATAATGCGTCTTATGAAGCAGTTACCTCTACAAATATATAGTCCGCGTTCATTTTAGGACTGCGGCCAATCACAACGCTGGCCAATCACAACGCTCCGTATCGGAAAAGGGGATTCCCCGATTCGAAAAGTTTAGTCCCCGATTCTATAAGCTAGCCTCTTTTGGGGAGCTGAAATTTTGATAGAATGAAGTGTGTGCGAGGGCGAGTCTATATGCCAAGTTTCACGACGATTGAATGATTGTAAGTGATCGAACTAGTCGTCGCAAGATTTGACTATTTAGCCTGTGGCTCAATCAAGCAAGCAAGATTCCCGCAAGTTAAACTAGATGGATAAAAAGAACGTTAACAAGAAATTTACATTGTCGAAATATAAATAACGTCGTGAAAAGTGTTTTAAAGGTGTGCGATGTAAGCATTAGCGTCATATTCTTATTTTAATAAATGAATTTAGGTATGTATACTTATTGGTCTCAGATTTCTTCCTTCTGATCACGTTGTTCCACCGTAAAGAACGGTCATAGTGCAACATGGAAACTTTGCAAGGTCGGTCCCTCATTCTGGAACTGGCTCCCATGCAATATGTTACATGAGCTTCTTCTTTCTTTCTGTCTCTATTTCCCAAGTTATTGAAGACCAGTCCGTCTGTTTTTTGGTCTTGTACAGTATAGTCACAGGTCGGGAAAACCTTTGATGAGTTTTTCGAAGAGGCGCTATAGAAATACGAACATAAAAATTAATTACCGATGATGCAGACTTTTCAACGTCGTCTTATGTCTGCTATTGCTGTTGATGTCTTGTCTTTAGATTTTATTTGCATTTCATTCCTCTTTCCAAATCTGGTTAGTTGTTGCTAAACGACGATGTGTCATAATGATAATGATTAGCGTCGCCCTCCTCCTTTCTCCAGGCTTGCGACTGGCACTATACTGTGGCGTCGGAATCTGGATTAATTTTTAGTATCTAACGAGATCTTTCTGCTACCACGGCCGTTGGGAGCAAAGACGAAAAAGATTATTGAATAAAGTTTGCGAAATTATTTATACCATAGCGCAGAACCGTTTTAAAGGTGTCTAAGATGGACACTTAAAATATATTCTGATAATCCTTTGAATATAAGAGATTCGAACACGAAAGCAACGATATTTCTTCAACGGGACCGATAAGCATAATACAAAATCCAGAGATTGAATACTCGCAAATGCACAAGATAATTCTTCCACTAGCTAATAATATTCACTACCTCGTTTACTTATTTCTGAACAAAGGTCTATTCTCATACACGATTAACCATTTTACATCCAAACTACAAACATAACTTACGTGACCTCGACAGCAAAGGGAAAAGTGTCACGGGCGAAAGGAACAAACTATGACAGTTGCGTCTCTTCTTATCGAGAACCCAACCAAACAGAAGCGACTATCATAAAGCTTAACATTTTATGGTAATAACTAAGGCAATACTTCCTCTCTCTTTATGAGCGCGTGATGGAACTTTCCAATGCAGCTGAGGCGATCAATGATTCAATAACCGAGGCCATTAGGTCTCACCTTCATTTACAGTCAATTATGCAACTTTCCTCCGCCAGTGGTCTCACGAGGCAGGCACCAATATGCAATTAAATATAGCTCAGTAATGTACTCATAATAATTATATTACACTATGTAATTTGAATTCTGTGTAGAATAGATTTATCTAACTAACCACAGGTACCCATGTCTTTGAACACTAGATTAGCGTATGAAAACGTTCAATAAAGACACCTTTTAAACACATCCAAATCCAGGTATATGTTCCTCAATCGTGTTTCGTCATTAATTTGGACGGAGAGTCTTCTACATGTAGTTACAGTAATAACACAAAATTTAATTAATATAGGCCTACAACAGAATCTTCTTACCGACGTCAAAGGCCTTTGATGCCAAAAGATGTTGTTTAATAATTGATAGTAATTTCACTTAGAAATAATATACCGCTACTAACAGAAAATACTAATAACAAGCGATGTCTGCGCTAGTTTGTATGTTATTTTCAATAAGAAAATAAATTAAGTAGCTTCCAAACAATGCATAGAAAACCATAGGGATCACCAGTGGCATGCCCACGCACACACGTGGAACCCAACCAACGAATTCCCATCAATTGCTGACAGATAACATCAAGTTCAAGGTCTACATGGACCAAGCAGGCGGTAGCGTCCGCGGAACACGTTAGCAGCAGTCCCTTATTAGCTGTTATTGACGAATGTTCGGCTATCTCTCGATCCGCCGGGTGCACATAGAAGAGCAGGGATTCACCTCCTGCCCGTTGGTAAATCGAATCTCCATCTGTGACTATCGGTCGATGTCACTCCAAAGACCGACGTCGATCCTACTCCAACAAGAAGAAAACTTCTGACAACAGGTGGCATACGCTGTCCATAGATCGACGAGGAAGGTAACATAGATCAGAAAATAATAATCACTTATGCAATGGCGCTACTTTATCCCAGTTGGTAACTCCGCCACGGCCAATTTCTAGTGGTGCCAGTCCGAAGCCGGCATGACGGAGTGGACGACGCTAATCAACTTTATCGCCACCGCCCAGCAGTCCCTCATTGTTACGGTCGTCCGACAATCCCTCGAGTCGCCGGGTGCACAGATATTCGTCGCCTGCGTGTTGGTAAATCGAAGCTCCCTCCACCCATGATTATCGTCCGAGGTCACTCCAAAAACCCATTTCAATACCACTCCGCCAAGACGAAAACTCCCGACAACAGATGGCGTACGCGGTCCATAGATCGCACTCTCGACGAGGGATGCAACATAGATCAGAAAATAATAATCATTTAAACAAGGACGTAGCCTTTGTACAACGAAGTGATGGTGAACATTCCTCCTATTCCCTCGCCACCAACATCCCTCTTCCTCCCTTCTGCCTCACTTCTCCCTCCTCACATTTCGTAGAAACTTGATACGATTTTGTGGATGTCGTCACCGATTTATGCTGATTAAGTAAGTTAACATGAAGTCATCTATCATCATTGCCGTAGTTAAATCTGCAGGAATAATTCACCGTTTATTATCGTTGCTTGAATTTCCTTTAAAAACCAAAGACAAACTATTTCAGCGCTAGGTCAAAAAGTGGTGACTCCACCGTCACTATGCAAAGTAACTCCTGTGCAATTAAGTTGGCATAGTTAGGATTTCGAGGCTTAATAAAGCAATAATTGAATGTAGACTTTCACAAAATATGTGACTGTTTGCTCTAATGGTAACTATAATTATGTGCAGTTTGTGGGTATTGAATAGTTTATTCAATACTGTAGGCCCTATATTATGACCAGCTGATTATACATAAACATCTAAATCTGCAATTTGAAAATGAAAATCTAATAACATTATTATGACGTCTTTCAAGCACGTGATGAACTGTTACCGTCGCATAATATAACGCAAATGCCATAATCACACACCTTTAAAACAACGCTTTCCACTACGTTATTTATACCTCCCAGCTGCCTACACTGTAATATCTATTAAGTTCATTGTGAATCGGAAACATTTGCCGTTCTATGGTGAAACTGTAAAAATTATACTCTTATCGATGTCAACGGTCGCTGTTGACCCCACAAGATATCATTAAACAGTTGAAACTACTAACTGAAATACGATTTATAATTTCGATACCTTTAATAAAATTCTTCTTTCTACTATATATTGTGAAAATCTGTCAGCCTATGCCATAAGAACGGTGCAATAAGATGTCATTAAACTGATGGCAACCAACCAGAGGTAACGCCACCGCAGTCATTTTCGGGTGGTGCCAGTCTGAAGCCTGAATGAAGGAGAGGGCGACGATAGTCAACTTTGACACGGGGTCGTTAAACGCAAACTAATTATACATTCCTAAATCCATGATTAGAGCTCATAATACAAGTCCTGAAAAAGTTAGGTAACAGATACAAGAAGATGTCGTTAAACACTAGCTGTTTTCAGCTAATATACTACGCAATTTAAGAATACTTTATGCCAAACAATTTCTTGCCAAAGTCAGCGACCTACGTTACTATAAGATGTCATCGAACTCTGGATTCCAATATTAAATTTATGTGCATTACTAATGTAAGATAAACGTCAACGATTTTGGCAACCGTAAGATGTCGCTAAACAGTTAATAATACAGTTTGCATTACTACATTGAATAAGCTATAGTCTCCCTGACGTGGCTTTTGTGGGCGCCGAGACATTTTCGATCATTTATATTACGTTACATTACATTACATGCTATAATTTGCTTTGTTTAGGTCGTATGTTCATTACCTGTTCGCAGATCTCTGTTGTGCAAGTCAAGGTGATCAGGTTGTTCCCTCCGTAAAGTGCTTTCACGATGAAACATGGCAGTCATTCGGTTCCTCATTCTGGAATAGGCCTCCGTGCAATCTGCGACATAAGTTTCTTCTTTCTTTTTATGCCTCTATTTCGCAAGCGATTGAAGATCATTCTTCCTGTTTGTGGTCCTGTATATTTATAGGTCGGGATCACCTTTGGTGAATTTTCCGAAAGAGACGCTAAATATATATCAACTTACAATTTTAATTAATGTTGATGCAGAGTTTAGCAGCGTCTTATGTCTGCTTTTGCTATTTATGTCTTTATAATATTATTTAATTTGTATATCCATTTGACCTCTTCTAAATCTAGTTGGTTTCTGTTTAACGACGCTGTGTTCCAATAAAGATGATTAACGTCGCCCTCCTCCTTTCTCCAGGCTTGGGACTGGCAATTCCAGAGTACAGGCAGTGGCGGCTAAATCTGGATGAAGTTTAGGGCTACCAAAGCCGTTGACAGTGACACTATGGATTCCCGACGGATTGATTGAATAACGTTTACGAAACTTTTATAGACTAATGTTAAACCGTTTTAAAGGTGTCTAACATGGAGGTACTTCAGCGACTTTATTGAACTGCTTCGGCCGTAATAAACTGTAAATGTCATGTCACATCGCCATCGTTGCTTAGCGACGGTTGGCTACATGAATGGGTTTACTATCAGAAGTATTTGATAGTCGATAGACCTTTTGATAGTCGCCCTTTTGATCGTCGCCCTTGTGAACGCGCGCTCTTCTGGTAGCGCGCTATTCTGAGCGGCGCCTTTGTGAACAGGCGCCCTTTAGGAGTTCGCCCTTCCGAAGTCGCCTTTCTGATAGTCGCCCTTCCGAACTCGCCCTTCTGATTGGATACCACATGAATGGACCCTCACTGCCACATGCTCTCATGCAATATGTGAGTTGAAGACCTTTATGTCAGTTTTAGGTCTTGCATAGTCACAGGTCTGAATAACCTTTGATGAGTGTTCTCGAAGAGGCGCTATATTAATGTGAACTCACAAATATAATTACTGCTGATGCTATTGCTGTGTCTTTGTCTTTAGATTTATTTTGTATTTTTATTTTTTCTCTCTTTCTCTGTGTCAAGTCAAAGATGATTAGCGTCGCTCTCCTCCTCTCTCCAGGCTCGGGACTGGCACTACCAGAGTGCATACAGTGGTGGCTAAATCTGGATTACTTGTTCACTGTTTAACGACATTTTGCGGCTGCCAGACCCGTTGACAATGAGGCCGTAAAAGGGCTACTGTAACACTTCGTAAAGAACATTATTATTGAGTAACGTTAACGAGATTATTTATACCATAAAGTGAAACCGTTTTAAAGGTGTCTACGTTGAGGTTCTTCAGCGACGTTATTATAGAGTGCCTCGGCCGTTGACGTCAACTCTATCTCAGCATATAATTTACTTGTAATTGCAATTACACTGTACTCGTTGTATCCGGATTTCTTCCGCAAACAAAAAGGCCAAGTAGCCGAATAGTCGGTAAAATCACTCGGCATAATCAATGATCAGATATTCTTTATGTCTAACTCTGAGATCAACAGCTTAACGAAGGACCATTTACAAAAAATATCTTTGGAATTTTGTTCTGAGGTTTTTCTGTGGTTATCTTTACCTCTTGCTTTTCCCCTCGTCCTACCAACAATGAAATAAATAGTTCTAACTGTCAGGCCCCTTGACAGAGATACTGTGGACGTGGGGCCTTCAAATACAAAGTTCAAATAAGACACCTTTAATAAGAGGTATGAAATCTGGTATACAAAGTCGTTGAGCTACTACTCTGTTGTTAACTCCGCCACTGTTCTGACAGTGCCAGTCTCAAGCCTGCATAAAGGAGGAGGGCGACGCTAATGGTCTTTGTTACCACTCAATTAGTCGTTAAAAAGGAAACACACACGTATACAACATCACAAAAATTTGTTTCTTATCAAAATCAATGGTCATTGATGCCAAAAGATGTGGTTAAACAATTGATTGCAATTTCAGTAAGAAAGAATTATAGCACATATTCCAAGAACGGTTTCACCTTACGGATACCTGTCACGATGGAAAAAGTGACACGATATTCGAAAACAGAACTCTGACTAGTAACAGACTAATAATAGGCGACGATGCCTGTAATAGCTTCATGTTCACTCATTGGGGAAACTACTCAGAGGCGCGACCGACTCCAAAACGCCCAAAAAGAACAGTTTTAAGTTTAGTGAGGAAGGTTTCAGGCAGAGGCCCAAGGTGTAGACGTAGCTCTAGAAGAAGCCCATTCCAGATCACTGGACCTACCACAGAAAAAGCTCGATTCCGCATAGTTGCGGTACGAGCAAACGGAACTAGGCGAACTCATCATTCAGGCGGTAGCGTGAAATAATACACAAAGCTCTAGAGGAGTCCAAAGTGGCAGGTCACGCGCAACTGTGGAACCAACGGATTCCCATCCGTAGCTAACAGATGGTGTTAGGTTCAAATTCTGCAACGACCAAGCAGCGACGATAGTGTTGGAGCGACGAAAGACTGTGGAGTCCGCGACATACGTTAACGCCACCGCCCAGCTAGGATCTCACGTTAATAGCAACCATTGAATGTAGACTTTCACAAAAAATAATATCTTTCTGACTGTCTGCTCTAATGGGAACAATAATAATTTATGTGTTGTTTATGTACATTAAATATTTTATGCGAGAGTTTTTATGACCAGCTGATGATGCACAATATACATTAAAGTCTGCAGTCTCAGAATGTAATATTAAGTGTTCGAGGATTATGATCAACAGTTACCGTCGGATATAACACAGATGCTCTCATTTGCACACCTTTAAAACAATTTCCAAACCGTTATTTATATTTGCCAGCTGCCTACAAAGCTGCCGTTAAACTGTAGACACACAACGCTAATAATTTTTAACAATAATAATTTTAATAATAATAATTTTTAACGGTTTATGTGATACCTGTCAAGTCAAGGAGACAATTCATCACCTATTGATTGACTGTGTAAAAGAAGATATTTATTTGAATTACTTAGAAATAAATGTCAATTATATAAACGCGAAATTTCCATTAAAACCCTTATGACGGTAAATTTATTTCAAAATGAAGTGTATAGGTTAGTTAAGATAATCAATAAAGGTATAATTTTGTAATTGGATTTTTTTTAAAGTTTGTTCCTGTGAATAGTTTTATTTCTTAGTTATAACTGTATATATAGAACTTTGAGCTATAATATGCCAAAAACCAATCTTTAATAAAACCAATTGCATATCCGCACGCTGGTGTACATAGATCTTAACAACAATCAACAGTTAATGACAATACGAGTACAACATTCTAACAATAAACGCCTTTCGCTGTAAATTATCTGCAAGAGGTACACAATGGTTGTGCTATCGCGGTCGCAGGGTATATTGTTGGGGCTTTTTGGTGGAAGTAAACTATGCAGTAAAGTGGCCCTGGTTCATCAGGACCGCAGAGAAAAGACGGGTGTCAACTTCAAGACAAAGTCGCTCAAATTTTGGTAGTCTTCAGGAAGATACCGGAGGCGGATTAGCTTGCTTATTACTGATTGAAGTCGGCATCTATCCTGTTGTCCCGCAAACCCCCACCAGACCGGGGCAGCATAGAGTAAACGAGCCAGTTTCCAGTGTTTAGCGACATCTTACGGCTGCCAGGGCCGTTGACGTCGTCCCTCTTCTTGATCTAGACTTCGAACTGTCACCACCCGAAAACGGCAGAGATGGAATTAACTGGCAGAATAAGGTAAACGACAACCTATACAACGTCGAACTTAACTGCGCATACTTATAACACTGGTTGAAACGTTTTAAGGGTGTCTACTTACAAAACTGTTTTATTTAGTGTTAAGCGACATCTTACGGTTGCCTTGTTTGATCTTACCTGATTTGTACGTATGCGCAGGATAACTTTTACAGTTTTTTTAGCATTATTTGCCCATACATGAACTCGTTGTGTTTATATGAAATCCACTAAGTTAACGAGAGCAACAGTTTTCAGAGACCTTTTAAAGACTCTTTATTAAGTATCTGGGGGCAAAGAGCCGAAATGGCCAAAAGAAGAGCCGGAATTGCCCAAAAAGAGTCAACATGGCCAAAAAAGCTATAATAGCCAAAAAAGGAAAAAAACAAAAAAGAAAAGAAAAGAAAAACAAACAAAAAACAGAAAAAAGAAAAGCAAATGAAAAAAAGAGAGAAAATAATTACAATGAAAGAGCCAATGGGCCAAACATTAAGGAAATACATAGGAAATACAAAGACGTCAACGACCATTGTAATAATATATTTTCGTTTATTCAACAATCCGGTTGACAGTGTACAATTATGCAATTCACAAGACACAAATCTTAACTACTAACAGAACAGACAGCCTGAAAAAAAAGCATATCCGCCCAACGGGGGCTCGAACTCGGTACCTCTCGGTCACTTTTTGCCAGATGTTATCCAATGCGCCACGTTATCTGTCCGTCTCTCTGTAACGAAAACAAATCACACAGTACAACCTTGAGCAGGGATACTCAAACTTTTTCGGCAGAGGTCCAGAAGTTGATACTGCGTGAATTTCACGATCAAGACCAGATTTTGAAAATGGATGACTGCATTATAAGATTAAAAAATTAAAATTTCTTCTTAATTTTAAGAAGACAATTTAATTTTGTATCTTATAATGCAATCATCCATATTTCATGAGTTATTTAATGTTTTAACACTTTAATGACGATTGACGAGAGTATACTAAAAGCGACTTGGAACCAATACAGCTCATCGTTATAGTGCTAAATTTAACGTAGGGCAATTAGAGATAGATTAAGGCCTACATTTAACTCTTTGCATACAGCATTTTGCAGGGTGCAATTTGCGATATTAGAAAAGTTTGTTCCTGTGAATAGTTTTTTTTCTTAGTTATAACTGTATATATAGAACTTTGAGCTATAATATGCCAAAAACCAATCTTTAATAAAACCAATTGCATATCCGCACGCTGGTGTACATAGATCTTAACAACAATCAACAGTTAATGACAATACGAGTACAACATTCTAACAATAAACGCCTTTCGCTGTAAATTATCTGCAAGAGGTACACAATGGTTGTGCTATCGCGG